>CM045462.1:23610426-23857461 GCA_024666655.1 Dascyllus trimaculatus | reverse complement strand
TTTTCGTTAACATGTTCATATCGAATTCAAATCAAATGTATTTATAATGCATGTTTAAAACCAAAGTGCTGCACATGTTATCAGTAAGAAACAATCTGAGCAAACATCAAGACAAAAAAGAAATCAGTAAAACGGTACAAAATATTAAGACAGGAAAAAGAGGACAGCAACTAGTAAGATCGATTTCTAAAATAAAAATGGTCCCATTTGAAACAAGGAACAACAACAACTACTTAGCGGCAACCTTCCTGCTAAAAATGGCTGGTTTTGATGGAGATTTGAATTATTCAACAAGGCAGGTGTGTTTGGTTCTGTTGGTGACAAACATACACTGCTCTGCCACAACATCCTGACCACTGAAGTGAATATCATTGATCATATTGGTACTATGTGGTGTTCTGATGGAAAACCTTGGATTTTAACATCCATGTTGATGAGACTTGGATCACATAAGAGGGACCAACACAATATTAGGCAGGTCGTCATAATATTATGCCTCATCATGCCTCAGTACTCAACCCCCTTTGTGCAGATGTTCCACCAAAACAATTCCCCTGCTACTATTCTGCAGGGGCACCGTCACTACATCCTGGGCAAAGCGCCGCCTAAGACTATTGTGACGTGTTTAAAAACATACAAACAAGTCAGAGCATTCTTTTCCTCTTTTAATAGAGAGATAATGAGGTGCCGTCAGATCGTTCTCCAGCACTGACAGCACTGTGGAGAATGGTCTGACCATGCAATACCATAGATTTAGAAAGAAATACATAAAATAAAAGGACTGTTTTACTAAATTTTTCTGGTATGAAGATATGTAGCAGAATTAGTCCAGTATTACAGACAGGCAGATAGGTCGGGTAGATAGAGGAGGATTTAATTGCATGTACAGACAACTAGAGCATGCAAGGGTGTGGAGTTACATTAAATCCATTTGGAGGCATGAAGATGATATTTGCATGGTGAAAAAAACTCTAAATATGTAATTTTCATGAGCAGAGATGAGTTTTTAGGGGTTGAATCCACGACAGGAGAGCGAGTTTAAATGCAAGACCCGAGTAAATGTGCTTTACTTTCCATCGCTTCAAGTTTGCAAAATTGATCAGACGTATGGAGCTGCAAGAAACGAGATGAAAACACAAAAAAAAAGGCCAAGGAGGAACCACCGAGTTCAAAAATAAAGTGATAAATAATGAAAGATAATGAGGTGGATTCATAAAAGCTGGTGACTACATTTGCTGTTTCTGCTCCAGCATCCTGACAGCGTCCAGCTCGGCACTTTCCTGCTGTGAGCAAAATAATATTTAGTCAGGGATCAGTATCTACACTCTCTCCCAACTTAAACATAGAAACCACACTGCAAATAAAAGTGGCTTTTTAAAGATTCCTCGCCCGAGTCCTGCTGGCTCTGCAAAGCGAGGAGCCGCTGCTTCCTTAATTTAGCTCTGAAACACAAATCAAGCGCTTTTTTTTTCTCCACTTCTTTCTTTTAAAAACAGCTGAATGTTGAGGTCATGCCGGCTTTTGCTGCTGCCCCGACAGGAAAATGATGAGAAAGGAAACAGAAAGAGGAAGAGGAGGATGAGGAGGAGGAGGAGAGGGATGAAGGGTGGGGGGTAGTGGGGGGGGGTGTTGACATGCAGGAACAGGAGAAAGAGAAAAGCAGTGAGGAACTACTGATGCATTCTGGCGCATTTTCTGCTGCAGCACCCAGGGAATATTACAGGGAAGCGAGTTTCCCCCCCCCCTAAAGGAGGTCCCCTGAGCTGCCTGCAGAGCATGCTGGTCCGGCCTGACGGGGAGGAGAGGAGCAGCTCCGGGACTCTACACTGTAAAAGAGGAGGGGAGATCACAGCGAATATCTGTTTCGGGGTGTTTCCACAGAGCGAACGGCTCCACTGCAGGGATGGAGGAGGCTGCTACAAGACCCATAATCAAAGACCAGAGCGAGGGGAAGAAGAAAACTTTGGGGTGGTGCAAGCCCCCCCTCTGGTGATCCAGCAGCCGAACAAAAGCAACGAGCCACCGACTCCTTTTCTCTGTACGGGAAACCGTGTTTTCACCGAATCCACAAATCGTGCATCGAATAAATCCAAACAGATCCGGCGTCACTCCGGCAGGCTGAACGTGGGCTTCTCTGGATGATGGAGGCTGCAGCAGTTCATGGCAGGACAGCAGAGAGAACAGAGACTCTTCCTCACAGTGCTGAAGTATCCTACTGTCTGACTGGAGCAGACGAGGACAAATAGAGAAACAAGTATTTTCTTTCTAGAAAGAAAAAAACACACTGAAATAATGAAAAACTTAAGCTGTTATATCCACATTTAACTCCGTGTCATTTGCCCTTCTGTGCTTCTATGCTTTGCACTTTAACAAAGACCTTTTACATGTTCATTGAGATTAAAATGACTGTTTTGATCATGTTAGAGTTTGTCTTTTATAGACTTTCTGCAATGTCTGTCCTGTCCAAGATCTTGATAGAACTTTTTGCTTTGCACACATATTTCTTCTGGTAGTTTCTTCAAAATCTCATTGCACTGCATTATATTGACAATAAAGCTGCTAATGTAATCTGATGACACACGATTAATCTGTCAGTTGTTGTTAATCTATTAAATATTAAGAAAAAAGAACAATATCAACATTTATAAGAGACCAAGTTGACTTTTTTCACATTACAGCTGCAAGTATGAATTATTTTCATTATTAACTAACTAACAAATGTTCTCATCTATTAACTATTTGAACCATTTTTCATCCAAACACACTCAAAATTAGCTTCTTCAGTGAAGGATTCACCACTTCTGTCTTACATGACATTTAGTTAAATATCTGTTCAGTATCTGGGCTGATAGTTGAACAAAACAAGTCATTTGGAAAAATGAATAGACTAAATGGTAAATGGTTGCATCCTGTATATACAGCACTGAATAATTGCAGTTGCCTCTTATTCACACACAGGGAGCGACCATGCACGATGCACTGGCTGCAACTTTTTGGTTCTGCACACATTTTACTGCAGGTAGTTTCTTCAAATTCTTATTGCATTGCTGTCTGGTGCTGCATTATAATGACAATAAAGCTTCTAATGTAATCTGATAATACTCTGTCAGCTGTTGTTAGTCTAATAAATGTCAAAAAATTAAAAAATACCAACATTTATCAGAGACCAAGTTGGTTTTTTCACAGTACAGCTGCAAGTATTAATAATTATGTTCATTATTAGTCTAACAAATGTTCTAATCTATCATCCAAAAAACCCAAAATGTGATTCTTAGTTAAATATTAAATATTTCCTTAATTAATTGATTGGTTCTTTAAATGTTAGGAAACACTAAAGTATCTGGATCAGTCTTTTCCAAAAGCATTGAATGTGATTTTTAGGTGACATGGTTGCAAAGTAGGACCTTGAAAATCCAGCTCAAGCCTTGTTTGGCATCAACGGACTGACAGAAATCAGTCTGCAATCTCTGTTTGTTTTTAATTTCAAAGGGATGCAAAGCTGAATGCTTCTAGATGGAACCGGATTGAGGAAAAGAGCAACCAAACGAGGCTTTAACAGGCTTCAGGTTGCAGTCGTTTGGATAAAACACACCTTCCGGTTTGATATTCGATTAATCTGTTTGAGTGACTTTTTTTGTTTGTTTTTAGCTCCTTAATTGTGAATAATTTCTGGTTTCTTTCCACATGTGACAGCAAATTAAACATCTTTGGGTTGTGCACAAGACAAGACATTTGTCCTCTTGAGCTTTAGGAACAATGATCGACATTTTTCCACCATTTTCTGACACTTTATCGAGCAAAAAAGTCGTCAACAATGAAAACAATTCCTAAGAAAATTACTTAAACGGTTAGTCTGTTATCGGAATTGTAAAAAATGAAATTAATTTTAGAAAATCTGTTAAATAATATGTAGAAATTACTTGTGAATAGGCTCACTGATTCAGTAAATTGAAATCACAATCACAATCTGCTTCCTACCATTTCACTGGTGAATTCTGGGAAGTGTAGTGTGAAAAAAGCCCCAGCATAAAGCAGCCTGCACCAAAGAGGCCGCTATAATTAACAGAAGGATGACACAGATTACTGTTTTATGGAAAAGCCATAAAGAAGGAAGAAGAAGAAGGAAAAAAAAGCAGCTCCTCATTTGAATTCACTCATTCAGCTCTCCTGCCTGCAGGGCTGCTCAGCGAAGCATCGACTACATTGGTCAGACATCAAGAGCCAGGAGCCGAAGTCACACATTCAAATCACCACCGCTACGTTTGAAAATTTGCAAACACACTCGGCACTTTCATATGCTTTTCTATTACTGTTGCAGGGATGAAAAGAAAAGGGGAAAAAAACACCTAAAACCCGACAGCTTCCCTCGTCTCCTGCAGCCTCAGCTGCTCTGGCTGTGATCGATATGTGGCGGTGATGCTGCTGCTGCGCTGTGCAGGAGGAAGATGCTGTGGAGCGCCGCTGACCTTTATCAGAGCATGCAGATGCTGGGTGTAGGTGCAGGGGCAGGAAGGGCATCTCCACCGGCACCGCACACTGTCACCCGGCAGGCGGGGAGTGAAATGGGAGCAGCGACCCGTATTGAACGCCTCCGCCCCTGTTTCGAGTGCAGACCTACATAGAAACCGAAGCAACTACTAAAGAGACGAGGGAGGTTCGGGGCAGCACAGTCTGGATCAGAGATGAAACTACTCATCAGTTAGTTCATTATTCAATAAAAAAGAAAAAACTACATGCAAATAAGTTGTTTTGTCTATTAATCGTCTAAACTCCAAGCAGTTTCTGGGCGTTTTTGTGCTCCTGTTACATTTTTACTCACTGTAGACTCATTTTTCTCTGCGATATAAAGTCCTGAGCTTCTATGGAAACAGAACAACTATGGCTGGAAGGAGACAGAACTCATAAATGTATTCTGTTCAGTATAAAAAAGCTATAAAGGATATGGTAACTAAAAATATATAAAAAACTAAATTTGAGTTTCTTTGATTTTTTACTTCACAGAAACTGAAACAAATCTAGAATAAACTCGACATTTTTTAAAGTGCCCACACTGGAAAAAAATGCCCCTCCCAAAACATTGGAAAAAACTTATTTCAAGGTACTTTTACCTCGAAATAAGTGAAAAAATCTGCCAATAGAACAAGTGAAAATTTGTCTTAAAACAAGTCCCTCCATCTTACTGAAATGTTACTTTTAAAGTGAATTTATCTTAAATCAAGTGGGTTGAGACATTTTGACTAAAAATAAGACGAATAAACTTGGTAAGATGTTGAGTTTTTGCAGTGCACAGGTGTTACTGCTGCTGGAAAAACAAGCTGGCTCTACATACTATAGCTGTTTTATTTCTTACATTTTCAATTTACTATCTGCTCTGTGTCTACACTGCCTGCAGTTCAACCGAAAGTGTTTTTTTTATTGTCAGGTGTCTGTTGGTTGCGGTTGAGCCACTGATGGCTTACAAGTTGCACCAAGAAGTACAGAATTTTTTCCTTTTTGACAGAATCTGATGGAAACAGTTCATTTGTGGTGATTTTTAAAGGCAGCGCTTTGAAATCAATCACGACTTAAGCTTAGATTTGTTGAGGTTTTCTGACAGGACTGCACGTAGCAGAAGAGTAGTTCAAGGACGATTAAAAGTTTTAAATTCGAGAATTTTTGGGGTTAACGGTTTAATTTTGGTGACTCTGTAAAGATAATATGCTTTTCGAACCTAAGTGAAATAAACTAAAGCTCACCGAATAAACAAAAATGAACAAAGTTGGAGGTTTTGGGCTCATGATCAAATAAACCAAGCAAATAGTTAACAGGCTTCAGGAAATTTTGATGGACAACTTGCATTTTATTTCATGGAATAAAAACAAATAAGGAAAGAAAACACTCAGCAGATCAACTGCAGCACAGGGCACACATGTTCAGAAGCTACCTGTCTGGATTGCGGCCACCAAATAGGATTGAATGTTGAAAACGGGTCGTTGAATAGAAAACAAGGATACTGAAATCGGATCAGATCAAATCACATAATCCAGTTAGTTCAGTGTGTGTTGTTCAGAGCTTTTAGTAGGAGAATCAAAAACATGTGGATTAACCTGATCCCAGCAGAAGGCTGCATTCAGGAAGAAAATGTCATAAAACTTTTAAATTATAGAATGTAAGATATATACACTTATTTATATTTGTGCTTAATTTGTTTAACCTTTAAAGTACATATTAAGCTTCTTATTAAACCTTTCAATACAGTAAAGTAGATATTTAAGTAATAAATAGTGATTTAAAAATCTCCCAGTATCAAATATTTAACTTTAACTGTCATTCATCACTGTGGATATTCAAAATATCCACAATATATCTGCCATTAAAGTATATATTGTTGTCTGTATGGGTTTGTTGCAGGTCAGAATAGAGCTCTGACTGATTAAAGGAAACTTAAAATGTGTTGTTTTGTGTCTCGTCAGATAATAACAGTGAAAGTGGCCATTTTCTGACTGGTCCAGCTGTTGTTCTTTAACAAAGCCAGTAGCCTATATCAGGATATGTAGTTGTAAATTGAGAACTAATTCCGATATTGACTTGAAAAGCCAGCACAAAAATTATCTGGATTATCTAATCCTGGATAGTAAAACATGAGATCTCCAAATCCAGTTGGATTCTGGACCTCATTAGACACACAGTCAAGCCTGAAATTATTCATACCCCTGGCAGATTTTGACTTAATGTTACTTTCATTCAACCAGCAAGTTTTTTCCTGATTGGAAATTACACAGGCGTCTCCCAGAAGTTAATAAGATGATGTACAAGAGGCCTCATTGTGGAAAAAAATACTTATCAGCTTTTATTTACATTTGAACAAAAAGTGGCATGTCCAAATGTGCCAGGGGTATGAATAATTTTGGGCTTGACTGTATATTCCTTGTGATTAGACAAATCTTTTAGCACGTAAATTGAGAATATTTATCTAGTTTTCATGGACAGTTTGGAAAAATGGTCCACGATTCTCATTGAAGAGTTGCTCCAATCTCCACGAGTCGAAATCGAAACATCAAAAGTTGAGTTGTCCTCATTTTCAGTGTCTGCTACGGATAAAGTATCCTACATTATATCTACTGCAGCATCTGTTGTTAGACCCTCATTTTCTACTCAACAACCACATATAACCAGTTTACTGTTTGCATGCTTCCTGTTAAAGATATGCAGCCTGCAGATCCAAGCTGAGATACGTCTGATAGCATCACTGTTATATGATCAGCAAGGTCATTTCTTCATAGACGTTAGAGTTCTTCCCTCAGAGCTACACAAGATCTTATAAAGCTGCACAGCTAGTAAACTGAACTTCATCTGTTATATCTACATGTTGCTCCTTCACCGGATCATCATGAATGTTGTTTTTTTGTCGTTCTTGTTTCCTTTTCTCAGTTCATCACTCGTCTTGACACACTTCCACACCCGTGACGTCAAGCCGCAGACCTCGCAGCCAATAAAAAGTTCCCACATATCCCACTTGTCACCTCTAGGAGGCCGACATGAAACGTTTTTCCCAGCAGGCAGCTCCTATTTACAGCACGTCTGATATGACTGAAGGCAGCATCAGAGTACTCCAAGTGTCTGCTCGCAAACTAGCTCACACTAATTAAAGAAACCTATCGAATGCCGCTCTGCTCTCAGGTTTCAGGCTGCGGATGATCATAACACGGGCTGAGAGCGGCGCCGACGTTACAGGATGCGTTTCATCAGGATCGCTGGTTTTGTTTATGTTTTGCTGAAGAGATTTGAGATTCGGCGCCCGTACAAATGAGACAGAGGAGCTTTCAAGAGAGATTCGGATCAGAACATGAGGCCGACGGAGCTGAAGACAGTTTAAAGGGTTAGGTTAGCACGTTAGCATGCTAGCATTTGCCAATTAGTACTCAACACAAAGCGCCACTGAGGCTGATGGAGGTCAGAAGATTGAAATGAACGCAGCAGAACTGGATCAGGCCCAAAACTTGCCGCCATTTTTAGGCTGTGCTTCATTTCTGTTTCCGCAGATCCAGAAGAGCTGCAGCAGAGAATCTTTAGAACAAGTTCAATAACAAGAAAGTTTATGTCTAACTCTGGTCTGCAGATGGGGACACAGAAAGTTATTGGATTTCAAGAAGCGTCTTTTATCCGTAGAGCTCTAAATTGTTTGGTATGGCTTTTACAGTAGTGGAAGCTGCTACAAACTGAACTCAAGATGTATTTTTAGGTGGAAATGTAAAAAAAAATAGCCATAAACCACTGTAACTGTCCTAAAGACAGTACTTATTGAGATTTCTATTACAAGTTTGTCATAATTTCATTAATGTTTGAATTCATCCCATCATTAAAACTGATTAAAAGCATAATAAAGAAGATTTTACATAAGATGAAGATTGCAACAAGTCACATAACAGTTTAGTTAAAGGTCACACCTAATACGGCTGCAGAGGGAAACCGCCTACATTGCTGCAGATAAAAACCATACGGTTCCAAAATAAGCATTCTGCACCATCTGAGAGGCAAAATTGGAGACTTTTAACTTTTATTTGTCTCATATTTGCTTGGAATATTTGTCGAAGTGCTTTTGTATGGATGGCTTTATGCATTTGCTGCTGCATGCTGACATATTCGGACCCGTCTATCAACTGAAACTAGCTTGAGAGACTTATTGTTTGAGTTCGTCTAATTACACACACTTTCTTGGAAAACTTGGAAAAACAACTGAAAAGTGTAAATTTGAAACGCTGGTTGTATGTCTGTTGTGTTTTTCTGTAGTTTTGATGGTGTCTGCTGACAAGAGGGAGAAAATAAATATTCAAAAGACATCTGTATGATGAAAAAGAATCGGTGTACTTACAACCACCAAAGCTATTTAATCCATCCTGGGTTTAGTTTCACTAATATAAACTTAGAATATGGCTTTGATCTAATTCATAGTCAGAATCCACCTATCAGAACTCATATTCAGCTTTTTTTTCCCTTATGTTTTTTGTATTTTTAATGAAACTGTTAGTATTGTTGTAACTCACTCTTCATTAATTAATTTAAAAATGCATGACGTCTGAGCAACGACCCACCCACAGCGCTCTCTGATTATTTGTATGTCAATGTAACCATGAGGGGGAAAAGTTGTGAACCACAATTTGTTCTATTATATTGGTTCTCGACCCCCTTGATCACCAATATTTGGGATTAGAATTGGTCCAGGCTTCCACTGGGAGCAGTTTTGATTGCAGAAGTTTCAATTTGCCAGCAAATTTAAAGCAGTGCATCCAACGGTTGCTGCAGTATGTCATGGTGTCAGTAGAGTTAGCAGGATTCATCCTCTGGGGAACATGAACACTGAATTTCACAACAACAATCCGACCAATAGCTGTTAAGATATCTCAGTTTGAGCCAACAGACCAATACTACAATCCACAGAGCCTCAACAGCATCTCTTTCCAGTCCTATAATCCACAGAAAACACAGTAAATGTTTTTTTTATTGAGACTTGCATTGAATAAAAAGTTCCTATTATGACTATACAAGTGGTTAAGCACGATTTGGGTTAAATATTTTTTTTAATTTTGGCACATTAACCGTTTAAAACAGTCTCACCAAAGGGTGGATTTGGCAAACTACGACCTGGAATTGGTGGAGTACAAGAATGTACAACTGTGGGAAGCTTTAAGGTACATAAACATTCTTTAAATGAGAATATTTCTGATATTATTGTATATATATGGAGGAAAATCTGTACAGAACCAGTCTCTGAAACCATTTAGCAGCATGAGCCTTTCAACCAACGCACTTTATGAACTTATTTAAAGTTTGCACTATCAATCACGGCGTACAAGCAGGCGTCGTTTCACCTGTTTTATGATGAAACCGAATTATAAAACTGTGCGACGCTTATTTGCTAAAACACCGCAGCTCCTTGCTCTGACAGTCAAATGGGTCAAAGTGATGCACTTACCTCCTTCCTAACTCTATTAGGCTGCAGAGACTGTCAGAAGTTTGGGGAGTCTGAATATATGACCCCGCTCAGATTTACACTCTCAAACACTCTGCGCTGGCGACACGCCCTGCACCCAACTGCCTTATAAACAAGCTTTAACTTAATTGCATTCCTCTAACTGGGAGGAACGAACGCTCGGCCAGCATATTTATTACCACACAACCTGAGAGGGAGGTAGAGTGTGTTAGGGTTTGTATATGTGTTGTTTTTCTCATGAATCTTCCAGTGCTGTATGTGTCAGATGTGTTAGAACCTGTGTGAAAAACTCTGTTTTAACGTGTGAGTGTTAAACTAATGCGAGATGGGAGAAGTCTGAGGTATTTCAGCCCCTTTTTGACTCTTTTTTATACATACTGGTTGTAATTTAAAGCATATTTGTGACGTCTCATTCACCAAAAGTTGTTTAGAATTCATTAAATCCATCCGACCTCACAGCCCAGATTCCCCTCCGACCTCCGCCAGCTTGTTTTCGGAGGTCATTTGCATAAAATCTGCATTATTCATGACCTCCGACTCTGACTGGCTGGAGGCGTGGCCCCATTTTCAACCTCCAGCCAATTGGAAAACTACCGAGTGAATAAAAACACAATGGCTGCAGCTGGAGACGCAAAACTGTGGGACAATATCGAGGTTCATACCTGGATCCTGGATGGAAAGAGAAAAAACTGCTGCTGCATCACCAACACTTTAAAAGGATGAGTCTCGGGAAACTAACTCTTTCCAAAAGTAGCATGGTTTTGCTAGCTTAGCATTAGCACAGACAGCTAGCTAAATACAAACACAACCACTGGCTGATAATGGAGGGAAGACTATCTCCAAAAATTGATAGCAGGAAGGCTACATAAAGACGTTTTAGCTGTTGTACAACCAGAAATAGCATCTTCCAACACCCTGCTTTGCTTTGCAACTTCTCCACTATATTGCAAACTCTACTACACTATAGAGATTATGAGCACACTCAGTGTAGCGCTAAGCATTGTGGGGTAATGCTAAAGCTAGCTAGCATATGTAATCTCACTTTCTAGTGTGATGTAGAAAGGGAACCGTTTCAAAACTGCTTGTTTGTAAGGAGGAAAATTCTAAACATTTACTAGTTTTACAGGAAGTGAGCATCACTGCAGTCCATCCCTGCTTTCTGGTTTTCCAACATAAAGGCCAGTTTAGTGAAACAGCTCAATAATTACATGATGGACTGGCATGAAATCTCATACAGACGTTCATGGTGTGCAGAGGACGATCCCCTGACTTTACTTTTTAGGTACAACTTCACTGAAGCCCTTTGTGGACATGGAAATTGAAGTAAAGTTGCATTTTAATGGAGATTTCAGTTTATAAGAGATGTGAAATTATAGCTGAGTGAAATGAACAAGAAATGTGTTCATGGCACCAAACGGTGTCTTTTGCTTTCTGTGATGTTTCTGGACCAATGTTGGTGCTGAAACATGGAAAAAGACATCTCCAAATCGCTTCACACAACTGAAAGTAGGTTGCTTATGCCTATATGTTAATGCTACGTGTTGAAAGTGACACGGAAATGTTAACAAGATCCGACCTGGTAAGATTTCCGTTAACAAATTTTACCGAAAAGTGAGCTCATTCAGACATAATTGGATTTCGTCAGATTAATGGAAAGAAATTCATGACTAAAAGGGAATTTACTGATATATTTCAACAAATACTAAATGGACAAACTCCAAAGGGATGAACTGCACTCACTTTGACTTTTTCGAAAGCGCCACCTATAGGTCCAAACTTGGATATATCAGCAAAAGTGAAGACATTGCCATGAACCAACCAGCAGGCGATCATGCTACACTGAGATGGTAAAAATGACAAACATTGTATTTGCAAATTAGCGGCATGTTAGCATTGAGTTCAAAGTTTAACCTGCACCAAAGAGCAGCTCTACGGATCTACTATCAGGACTGTAGTCAATCATATTAACACATTCACTGGTCTTTTTGTGTTTTTAGCACATATGTTGAAGAAACTACTACAAACGGAAACCCATAACTGCACTCAAATATATATTTTTACATATATTTTGACGTCTTTTCTGTCAGACTCTTCACAAAATTCCAACAAAGACCCACACTGTAAGCCTCATTTCACTTTTAACTGGGTGTAAACTGCAATGAAGCAAACACAAAAGCACTACATAACAACTTCACCACATTACCAAAGAAAACAAAGTGTGATTGCACCCCGAGGTGGCATAAAAAATACAAAGACACATTCCAATTATTGGGAGAACAGAAAAGGCGTGAGGCTAGCATGAATAAAACAACAGAGGGGCACGGCTTTGAGTGCGGCTGAGCCGGAGACGGCGGTGGTTGTGTGAGACGGGCCTGGCTGCAGGGAGGTAAGGTAAACCTCACGGGTCTATTCCAGGATGTCTGCAAAAGTGCTGGCAGGGGGAAAAGCTGAGTGGTCAGCAGGACGAGGATCAGCGTGGACATGTGTTCTGTCAGTCAGGACGCCCAGAGGGGTGACAGCTACACATTCCTGAGGTATTAAGGAAAAAGCTTGGAGGAGGAGGAGCTGTGCAGCGGGGCAAAGGCCAGGTTCATGCATCTTATAGCGAGCAGAATGCAGCCAGATGCTATTTATATCAAAATATAAGGCAGGTTTTGCAGGCACAGGAGAGTTGTGCTCATGCAGGCGTGACCGCAGCCACGATTACTTTTGGTGATTCCGGTCTGCACCACTCATTTGTTTATGAATCCATCAGGCCGAGTTAAACATCTGTCTCTCCAGGGATGGAGCTTCTCCACCTCGCAGCTGTGTTACATTCACTGGGTCAAAGGAAGCACAAGCTGCCAACCTTTATTCGCTTCGTATTCTCAGCGGCTTCATACCGGTGGCTTCCAACATGGGGATCAGAAACCTTCCCGAGGGACCCTGAGATAAATCTAAAGGGTCTAAATCTAAGAAGTCACAAGGGAAAGAAAGGTTTTTAAAGAGTAAAGCTGCAGCGAAAGATTGGTCAACAACTGGATCATATTCCATTTTTCCTTAACAAATCGGTTTGTATTCAAATGTCTTATTCTGTCTAACATTATTCCACAACCCAACAACATTCTCTTCAGGAAACCAGCAAGTAATCACACTGGAGAAGCTGGAAACTGACAGCATTTTTCCTCAATAATGACCCAAAACAATGACTTGACTGTGAGAACAGCTGCTGAAATAGCCGACGATCACCCAGTCATCACTGCATGACTGCTCTTCCACATAAACGGGTGTTTTTCCTGACTTTTTTTTCCTTTTTTCTTGTGAAATTTAGACTTTTTTTCTAATTTATTATACTTTTTTAAAAGAATTGTTCTTTTTTCATGTCACTTTGCATTTCACTGCACACACTCTATGAGCACGCGACAAATAAAATCTCTTAAATGTTTCTTCATGCCTCGAACAATCCTTCAAACAAAACTAAATAAGACAAAAAATATTAACATTGTGCTGCTAAATTTATATTAATCATTTAGGTTTAAGATTTTGCTGATTTTCACTGCTATAACATGGTCAATTGAGTATCTTTGGGTTCTGAACTGTTGGTCAGTTTGCACATGTTTACCTTTGGCCCTGGGAATCTATCTTGATCTTATAATAGCACGATTTTAAGCTTGTGTTTGGTTAATTTTCCTGTCAGAGCTGCACATCACACATGATTGGCTTAAAGACTGTGTTAAAGTAAAAAATCTGATGAATTTTTCTGTTTTATCAGTTTCTGGCTCTGATAAATGGTGTCATTTTGGCCATTTTTTTAATCACAAGAAGTGGCATCTACATGAAACTCTGTTGAGTTGAAGAAGAAACTCTGCCAGAACACTGGAGTGATGTGTTCCAGAGCTGCAGATTAGGACTGCAATAAATTTCCAGTCTGCTTCCTAACAATGACACCAAAGTGTGTCATAAGAGATTGAGAGTCAGTGCCTCATAAAACAGGAGGAGAGAGAAAGGAAGAGGACGAGAGTGGAAGCATGATGAGGCCTAATTGTCCTAAAGGGCATCAAAAGCCTGCTGCCCTTTACTCAGGGAGCAGTCGGCCTTCATTCAGCCGCAACAATCAGCACAGAATAAGCAGCAAGAACTGTTCTAACCGCCCGCCAAAGAGGGAATCCTTCTCCAAAAAAATAAAAAATTGAAACGCACATTTTCACTGTCAATTTCCATTCAAGCCGGTGGTGGAATGTGACGGCGACGGAGGCAAATAAATTCAGTATTTTTTCATGTCACGAGCGTGAAAACAACCCTGAGGAGAGCTTCCAAGGCAGCGGAGGAAACATCATCGTAATTATGCCTTTAGTGAATATTCTACACATTCATTCCCCTTTGTTTTGCGTATGGAAATGTTCTCATGAATCTTCCAGTGTGCTCCTGGATGAAGCTGTCACTTCCACTGCTCCTCTTTGTCTTTTTTTTTTATGGATGTACACCGAATCTAATTCATCACATATCCGAGTGTAATTATGGAAATTTCTGGAGATTTGTTGGGAGTCCTGTAACAGCCAGTCTGCCACTCTACAAAAGATCCAGAAGTCTCTGAAGACTTTCGCATTAACACTCAGACGTGTTCGTGCATATGAGCAGTTTTCATTGTTTTAACTGCTCGACTGAATAATGCCCTGTATGTTTTCAGTAATCATATAACATTTATCACAACTCTGCATGGAGTTCATTAATCAACACCGACTCTGGAAGTTTGGTTTAATATCCACAATATGTCTTGCGCTGTCTCTCCGCAATAAAAGTCACTTCTTGTTTATTTTGTACCCTTTGTGGCGGCCTGGACTTTGAAACTGTACGTTGGCCCGATGACATCAATTTCCTTTGACATTTATTCCACAGATACAAGCCCTCGTGTAATTTCTCCCATCGTATGTACAGTATACTGCAGGTTCAGTGAAAATGTCGGAGTTTACATTTATATCAAAGTAAAAAGCCACGATATGATTCTAGTTCCTGCTAAAAGGATCAAAGGTTCGACGGCGTGACCTCTGACCTTAACCTCGACCTAACGGTTCATTTACATGCAGCGTTTTGATTGAATCGTAAATCTACACATCCTGAGTGCAGAAATAATGGAGACGTTTCAGTGCTTCAAATGGCTGCTTCCTGGTTTAAGATGCTTCAAGGGAACTCTTTTTTCACTCTGTTGCCAAGAGTTAGATTAGATAATCAATATCACTTCATATCCTACTATTAAATAAAGCTGGAGATAGTTAGCTTAGCTTAGCATAAACGCTGGAAACACAGGAAAACAGATGGACCGGCTGCATCCAACAGTTAATAAAAAGCTCACTAATTAACACATTATGTTTAGATTGTTTAAAGAGCCCATAATATGCACATTTACAGGTTTATAATTAGATTTTTGGGATGTAGCAGAATACACTGATCAGCCACAACATTCTGACCACTGACAGGTGAAGTGAATAACATTGATCATATTGGTACTATGTGGTGTTCTGATGGAAAACCTTGGATTTTGACATCCGTGTTGATGAGACTTAGACACCTAAATAAACATTGTCCCACAACAAACACACTCCCTCATGCAAATGGAAATCCCAAATGTCACTGGCCTACCCCTGCAGGAAAATGCACCCCACCACATGGAAAAAAACATCAACCAATCAGAAACATGTTGAGGAACATGACAATGGCCCAACATGTTGATTTGACCTCCAGACTTCCTGCACCCCATTGTGATCAAGCATCAACAGGATGCAGTGGAACAAGTTTGATGGGCAGAGGCCCCACTGCACAAGCCAGAGTACCCAAAGGATCCACTGTCAACGTCCTGGTTCCAGACCCCATAGGACACCCTGAGAGGTCCTCTTGTCCATGCCCAATGGTTTAGAGCATTGAACACATAAGGGGACCAACACAATGTTAGGCAGGTGGTCATGATGTTATGTCTGATCGGTGAATGTTTACATGCTTTAATGTTCAAATAATAGATTATTTTTCTCATATTGTGCACTGCTGCAGCACCTCTGTCTGAAACACTTCTGTCTCTTTAAGACCCCCATTTTCGAAATGCCTAGTCTGCCCTGATTGGTCAGCTGGCCCTTCTGAAGTAACTACAGACATCTGCATCGTCATTTTGTGAAATCAAAACTTAAATTCAAGATATCTATAATTACATTTTGACTCGGCAGAATCATAGTTTGAGATATCTACAGGATCACTTTAAAAGGACAATATATGGCTCTTAAATTTAGGGGGATTAAATGTGCCCTGAACTCAGAATTAAAATGCAGACATCTGAAACTGGAGTTAATACCAGTCATAATTCAGGAGCAGACATTGTGAATATCTGCAAGTGAGTCTGTAATGAAAAATAGCATTTACATGAATGGTAAAAGTGATCTCAGATATCTACATCGTCATTTTTCCAACAACAAATGACGATGTATATCTGAAGTACCAGTTGTCAATAAGACGAATGGCATTGTGGATATCTGAAATGCTCTTTTTGAATAGGCAGAACTACATTATGGATATCTGTAATCCAGTATAGCTATTAAATGCTAAAAAAAATTACTTGCTATATGCATTGTGCAAATTTGTTCAATGGTGACACAAATAAGTAACAGAATAAAAGCCAGGTGTTCCAGACAGGTAAAGAGAAGTGTTTCCTGTGCTAGAAACTCCCTTTGGCTTGCAGAAAAAACATGCATTATATGGGCTCTTTAATCTGTTCAAACACCAAAGTCTAAAAATCCTAATTAACTTGAAGATAGATTATATGATTTATTAATAAGTGAACTTTTAAAGTGCTGGTAGGTGGATTTTGTTACCCTTCTTTAAAGCCAGGCTAACTCCTCCCCCGTTTCCAGTCTTTATGCTAAGCTAAGCTAACAAGCCGTTGGCACCAGCTACATGTATATACAACATGCATGATAGTGATATCAATCTACTCATCTAAGTCTAATCAAGAGATCGAAAAATGATTCAGTTAACATAATTACTATTCTAACATGCATGCTGTTTCTTCTTTTAGATTTTTAGCATAATGAGCATGAATATATTTCACCTATCTGAAATGTCCATGACTGATGAATCTCTTTACACAAGTTTGTACTGTTTAATAGAAATAGTCTGATTCTGCTCACAGATCATTAGTATTTATCCGTTCACAGCGTGTCAAGTTGTGCACTCATATCAGAGCTGTGCTGCACTGTAAGATCGGCTAACTGGTAGCACGACGCGCAACACAATGAGCCGATCGATACGCTAACATTCCCTCACAATGCCAACAACAACATCACAGCAGCACAATAGTCTCTCTCTCTCTCTCCACGTCTCTACTCCCTCGGCAGCCTTCAGGCCTGGCCCAAAAAAAGCATCTCTCACATAAATCAAGTGAAAACCCTGAGAGCTCGGCAGGCCCCAAGAGCATGCTGATCACCCCGACACTCATTCCCCCCCATCGCCGGTCTCCTGGGCTGCCTCGGCCCTTAAGGAACCGGCACCCTGGAGCTCAGACCCTGCCAGTCAAGCCACAGAGAGCCGAGAGGGTCCTGATCGGTGGGGGATGTCAGAGAGGCCTGTCACTTTGATTCAGTGCCGGCAGGCCGATGTGTCAGACGCAAGCAGATGCAAGTTGTGAAATAAACAAATCAATATCTCTCAAGAGGTGCAGCTTCGTATAGATATGCCCAGAGAAACTGCTCCACATACATGTGACAAAACGCTGCAGCATCATATATCACAATATACGGCCTCTGTACTATTTCTACTACAATGTGATGCTATTATTGCAACAAGCGTGCCCACTCAATTGTAAGTCTATGTGTTTTTGTAGGGCAGTATTGTACACAGATGGCACAGCTCACGAGGCTACATAACATGCACAATTTACATAAGACTTCACTATTACTCACAGAAGCTTACAACCACAATGTAATGCCTTTAGTAGAAAATCAAACCTGCATGTCTCATCATTCATCCTGACAGCCTACCTACTAACCCCATGTACCGATTATGACGTGAACCTGAGCCAGACCTTCGGCTTTTGTTGTAATTATCCTTTTTAATATCTTTTCTCTTCTTCCCCTTCTGCTCAATTGAAGCAGGCAGAACATGGAAACAATAAAAAAAGCAAAAGAGCAAAAACCCAGAGTTTGACAAAACAAAAGCAGCGGGGATTAGAGAGGCGAGGGGACGGTTACTTAAGGACTTCCTGTTTCCATAGTTGTGTGACGAATCCCAAAGTCGAATCCCTGTTGCATGCGACACAGACAGGATTGCTACCAGAGCACTCTGATGAGAGCAAAATCTCCTGACAGGAAAACAAGGGGATATAGAGTGCACGCTCAGATGAGACGGCACGCTGTCTAACCATGTAAAGAAAAAAGCGTTTAAAGTTCACAGAGCGATGAGTGCAAACAGCGCGTGAATAGGTTACCGAAGTATGTTCCAAATTAAATGATGTCAAGAGGAAAAGACGACAAACATCTTTGTATCAGAAGCAAACGCTGAATGAGACGAGTTTCTGGCAGACTGCTGAATAGCTTTGAAGCTCGCTATCATATATACTGCTGCTATTGTTTCCTGACAGGCTTACTGCCACCAAGCTGCCATTCAAAAACACAAATCAATGAATGCAACTCCAAGAAAACAACTTATTCGTGACTCCTTAACACAATATCAGTAACCAGTGAAGCCAACAACACATTCAAGAAAAGCTCCACAAACATGAGTGGGTAAAAAAAAAAAAAAGAGTTGCTGCCTTACCAGGTCTCGTCGTTTTTGAACTCCAGCTCTCCGTAGGTGTCTTCGAAGTCCTCCCCGCCTCCTTTGGCAAGTCCTTCCACCGTGCGAAAAGGCACAATGACCGTCCCCCTCGCTCCAGAAGTCCTCAGCACTTTCACTTCCATAATGCCGATGCTCTCACTGACGTGGACCGAGTTGCTCTCAAAGGTGAAGATGCCCGAATGATCGTCGTCCAGGATGGTCACAGTGGCCACGGTGGGGAATCCCAGCATGGCCTTCGGGTAAGGGAGACTGTTGGGCGAAAGCACTTCGTCCTCAGTTTCCAGAACTCGCAGATTATTGAGGCGCACGAAGAAGTGCTCATCCTCTTCAAAGATGTCGTCGTCTATGATGCCGATGCTAATTTCCTTGATCATCTCTCCCGGTTTGAACACGACCGTACCCTCTGTGAACTCGTAGTCGGCCCCAGCGTTGGCCGAACCATCCTCCGTCTTATAATCCACGTAGATCGTCTTGTTTATGTCCCCGCCCTTTCTGGTGATGGTCAGAATGGCGGCGCCGCAGTTCTCGAGGCACTGATAGACAGCAGGCTCAAAAGCAATCCGAGAAACATACTCTTCCGGTTCCTCCACATGCACCTCCTGCACGCTGGCGCTCTTCTTCGCCTGTTCTGCGACATGTTTCTTCAGGATATTTCCAGCGCCGGTCATCATGCGTGTAGCCTGGATGCGGTAGAAGGCACGACTCTTCTGCTGGTGCGACAGAGCGTAGTAGTTGGCCATCTCGACCAGCTGATCCAGCTCTTTCTCTGGGTGCTTCTGCTTCAGATCTTTCAAGATGCGAATCATGTCTCGTCGGGACTCGTCCACCTCTTTGCTCTCCATCAGACCGATCAGATTGCTGGCAGCGCCTCCGTCCATGAAGTGGGAATTGACCATCTTGCCGTCCATCTCGATCCCCTTGGAGCGTTCGGCTTCGGTCTCGATGATGACGCCCCGGTGCTTGTCGGTGCGATACTTCTTGTGCATGAACTTGTAGAAGAGCAGTCGTCTATCTGCCACCCAGGCAAGGACGACGCATATGGGGAAGAAGGCCAGCGTGACCAGACCCTCCCAGACCTGGACTACATTTGGAGAAAACACAGCCAGGATCATGTAGAGCCAGATGTAAGCAAAGATACTCCAGCCTGCAGTGACGAAGAACACTCTAAGGTGCTTGACCTTGCGTACCTCTCCTTGGGGAATCACAGACACACAAATGCCAATGATGACAAACATATTGAAGGCTGCACTGCCTACGATTGTAGAGGGCCCGAGCTCGCCGGATTTGAACTCATGTCCACAAACCTCGATTACAGAAAGCAGGATCTCGGGGGCAGACGAGCCCAAGGCCATGAGGGTGAGGTTGGAGACTGTTTCGTTCCACACCCGGATCGTGGTAGTAGTCGTTTCCCCATTGGGCCTTTTGATGACAATCTCCCTCTCCTGGGAGGTGATGACCTCAATGGCTGCCATGAAGCGGTCAGCGATGATGGACACTCCAAGAAACATGTAGATCAGTGCCACAAAATAGACAATGACCCTTGCGATCTTGTCTCCCATGGAGGGATCCTCGGGATACCAGATGGGAAGGATGATCCCCGTGTGACACTTTGAGTTCCCCCTGCAGGTGGCATTGCTGGGGCTGAGCAGAGGACTCGGAGTGGTCCGGGCCTCTGTGCAAAGGAAGGCTACAGCCACAGAGACCAGCCCCAACCAGAGGCAGGCTGGCGACCCTGGTTTTACAGGCCTTGAACCCTCCATGCACCCTTCTTCGTCTCAAGGGTCCTTACCACACTGACAGTCCCTCTGGGATCCAGCACTGGGCTGTTCTTGTCTCCACCCACCACCTAAACATAAATACAGAAACAAGATATTATATGAATGTTATATTATACTTAAGATTATAGATCTCATCTGGCCTAGGAACGCCTTGGGATCCCCCAGGAAGAACTGGAGAGCGTACCTTCCGAAGGATGTCTGTAATGACCTGTTTCGTCTGTGACCTGACCCTGGATAAGCAGAGGAAAATGGATGGATGGATATATTATACTTTTACTCCAAGAATCAAAGAGTTTTGCTTCATATCATAAATGGCAGCCAGACAGGGACAACTGTAGTAAAACTGCACCGTGTTGCATTGTATTATCTTATTAGATATGTGAATGTTTCTACGACTAAATAAATATTTATCATGGGTGAGTACAATGCATTCATTCTTAGTTACATAATGAATCAATAATTAATGTAATGACATAATGGAAGGAGCATGCAGCCCTAGGGTAGTTTCACATTGTTTTAAATCCAGAGTTTGAGGAGCACTAGTAGTACAAGTGAGTAAGTCTGTGTGTGTTTGCATTTCACAGGGAGAAACATACACTCACTGAAGGAAGAAAGGGTTTTCTCAATTTTATATGAGAGCAAGAATTCAAATTATCCCACTATCCTTCAATGGGTTTCTGCTTTCCTACTTTACTAACCACATTTCCATGAGACCTTTATGTTATCTATGAAAGGCGGGATGGAAAAATACTTCCCCACGCTCAGAAATTCATGAGGTTTTCAGGTCTGTAAACCACTCTGTGAGCAACGAAGATAACATTAGTTTAATAAAATGATAGCCTGTGGGCTCATTTCCAATCATAAAGTTTATTTTCAGTTTAGACGTGGATACGTGCACCCAATAATGTGGATTTGAGCGTGATTGTGTGAAATCTCGGGGGTAATACATAGCTCTGAACCAAACAGCTCGCTCAGCAGGCGTGCAATGTTGCCAAACTAAGCACTGTCCAAAATGTCGCATTGGCAAAAAAAAGAAAAAAAAAAAAAAAAGCAGCAGAGGGGAGGCAGGAGACCGTCAAGAGGCAAACTGAAACAAAGGCTACAGATGTCCCGTCCAAATTCATTATATACCGAGCCCTAAACGCACACTTCCGCAAGAGAGAGCAGCATTACAATAACAATGCAGACATGGTCCAAATTCATAAAAGCTCGAGCTAAGCATCTTATGCACCTCTTCAGCTCTTATGAGATGCGACTTGATAATTTCTTTTTGATGCTAACAGCTGAGGCCAGAGGCGGCGGGAGCGTGATGAACAGTTGACCACCTCAAACTTGGATGATATAACTCAGGGGGTTTGTTATAGAAGCTTTCACCTTAGTGGCGCCTGATTATTTAGTAGTTCAGTAGGTTGGTTGGGAATCTCTCTGCAGCCTCCACTTTTGGACCCTTGAGGCTCTCAGGCAGCTTAGTCTGAATTAAAATGATCTCTTCAGAGAGATACACAGTGTAAGTTAATCATTCTGTCCTGAATTCACTCGAGGATTACAGTTTTTTATTACACTTGTTTCCGTTTGCTTTCGTTGAGCCGAATCTAGTTTGCGTCCCCGTCCACATTTTGTACCTAAAAGTGCATTCTTATGTTCCGATTCCTGCTTAAAGAGTTGATTACCTCTGGGACCGCCTGCACAAAACTGTGTACAGTATGCACTCGTGGCACTTTGAGGCACTCTGGATAAAAGCATCCATTAAAAGGCATATGTTATGCTGTGGAATGCAGATTTCTTATTTGATTTGACTCTTACACACTACACTGGATTTGAAAGCTTTTAAAATAACTCCAGCTGCTTAAATTACATCTATCATGCAGGTGGATCGCCGGCCAGATTGGACAGCTGACAAAATTTCCAATATAAGTCTGGATAGTAAAAGAAGAGGTGGCTTGTTTGATATACTCGCGCCAATTTAAAAGCCAAATATTGTCTCTGGGACCCGAGCAGTGTCAACACACCTAATGCCTGCAATAAACTGGCAAAGTTTCAGTCAACGTCTTTGTGTGCAGGCAGCAGCAAAGCCAATTAATCTATTCTGGAATAAATTATCCCTAATATTTCTAATTTAATGCTTCATAGGTACAAATAATTGCATCACTAGCAGTGCTATTATGATGTCTTTTGAGGGATCATAACCTCAATAACATTCACAGAGATAACTTTTTCCAGAAGAGCTTTTTGCGAGAGGTGATAAAACTTTAAAACAGAGGGTATCTCGGCTTGAAATGAAATTCCTCAGATGCTGAAAAAAAAAAGATGTTGATTGCAGAGCAGCGCACTGATCTGGAGGGTAGAAAATGGGATGACAGCAAACGGCAGCAGAAGCCGGAGACAAGGAACTTAAATTTAACTGAATCAGCAGAGCCGTTTTCTGTGGACCCGAGCCAGATATGCTATCCCTGTGAGGACCGGCAGCGCTGAGCACCAACAAAAACAACGGGGAAATAATTGAGTGACAAAGCTGTAACTTAATGAGAGAGAAGCTGCATTCGAAAACTGAGGATTTTGCTCTCGTTTGGGAAATTCAACTCGAGTGTACTTTCAGGTGTGAGAGAAATATGCGTGCATCGCTCCAGTTACAGCCATAAAACTCTGCACCTTGAATTTAAAAACCGACCGCAGGTATGAATAAGTTATTGGAAGCACTGAGAGACTAAGTGAAGTGCCTCTTTCTGTTTAAGAATCAGAGCAGCACTGCTGACCCGCTAGCTTCTCCTTGTCTTTTTTTATTGCGCGGTGGCTAGCAGGGGTGGATGGGCAGAAACTGCAATGAGGCATCCAGGATTTAAAGGCCAGGGACAGCCTCTCAATATGTTACAACCGGGGGATGGGAATGATTAAATCACAGGTCATTTAATTGGTAGCTGATATACTGGAGGAGCTGCGAACCTAAATCTGGAGTGTCAGATCAAAATAAACCCATAAATTGTGGACTTACTAAAATTATATCTGTCCAGCTGATAATTATAACAACTCCTGAGGGAAATATGTGCCTTTTTAGCTGCTAAACGCTGTGTTATATATAAGAACTTTATCTCCCAGTGTGGTGCTGAGTAGGTGGAGGGTTTTTAAAGCTTTTTCGCTCCAATCAGTTGCCTGCTGCAGCCAAAAATTACACCAAGAGAGCAGCGAGAACTCAAACTATATTGGTTGCTCCAAGGCCTGATGGGAGTACATGTTGTTAGATATGTGCAGATATTAATAATTCTTGTGTTGTTTTGGAGCTTAGCAGAGCATAATCCAGAAAAAAAAAGACGTATGGGGAATTTAGACATGGTGTCATGACTGATTAGTCACCATAATCGATGACGTTGGTGCTGAAAATGCGTCAACATTATTATTTTTAACCAAGCATTTGTTTTTTAATTTTAAATCATAATAAAAAATGTGCTTCTTAGTATCCTGACATAAATGTTGCATCATGACATTAGCTGTTTTTGGCTCCAGTCGCTGGTCGGCTGTAAAGGTCCGACTCAGTTCAAGACCCAAGGCTTCAAAGTATGGGAAAATCACATAACAAACAAAAAGGTGTTGGTACACTGTGCATAGTTTTGGTGGCAGATTACTACAGCGCAAGGCAATACACGAACACCTGAAGAGGAAACAAACAGGCGCTATTCACCGTTTCTCTCCTGCTCCCTGTGCTCACACTAGTTGCATTTTGATACAGCAGAATTCCCAATAAAGCTGCTCTCACCTACATATTTTCCCATTTGCGTTGTCAGATACTGAAACAAGCACGCAATCATGGCTCAGTCGTGCCTAAATTAAGACTAAACGTTGACTTTTAAATGCTGATTTTATAACCTCAACCTTATCTGACAAATTAACCAGGAACGAGGGCGACGAAGACGGACTCAAAGCTGCTACCAAGGTCAAAGAAGAATAACATAATAAAGAGAAAAACAGTCGATTTAGCTGCTCTGTGCTTGTGAAATATCCACCGTGTCCATGTTACAGTTGGTTTAATATACAGCTGGACTTTCTCGCTTTGTTAAGGGGAAACTTGGATTATTCTTGGAGTTGCACTACTGACTTAAATCACCTCGGAGTTGCCAGTTTAAACAACCGACTGTTTTGCATTCTAATACGTAAACCATTGTCTACATTTTGTCCTGCGCTGCAATATGCAACGACATAACATTCATTGTTTAGACTGATAGAAGAACAGTTGTTAGTAGGGATCGAACGATATGGGTTTTTCAGGGCCGATACTGATGCTGATTATTGGTAATCAAGAAAGGCCCATAACCAATATTTGAAACCAGCATCCACCTTTTATCTTACAGCATTATTAATTGTTGTTTTCCAGTCTCTGTTTCAGGTTAACCTGTGGCTGCCTTCTAACTTAGCCGCTAGCTGTTAGCATAGCATTAGCCACTGTGAGGTAAGCTAATTCCCTGGTTTGTGTTTCTTGTTCAGTTTTTTGCAGTCTCTGCTTGAGAGACACAGACAGAGGGAGGAGGCTGTATCAGACCTGAAGTAGCACATTTAATTGAGGTATAATCAGTCATTAAAAATACAGATAATCGGAAATATGTCAAATATCGGCCGCGATAATCGGTGAGGATGAAAATTGGTCTAGTCCTAGTTGTTGGTAGCGGCCCTGCTTGCAACTCTCTCTGCAGCACATGTAACAGAGCATATCACAGAGCTAACTAAGTGACTGTATGTAAAGAATATCTACCAATATATCAATTACGGGAACCTTTTATGGCCTAAAAAACAGTACAGGCCCCAAAAAACCCCAAAAAACTCAGCCTAAGGGAAAGTGCAGAGTAGGATGATAACTTTGCAGCTGCTTAATTAGTACCAGTGACGGCTTTCTCAGTCTACTGCCAATATAAAAACATCAATTTTAGCTGCTTTGAATGCGGCGTAACTCCCACTTCCCTGTAATGTCCTGCAGCTTCAACGCAGACAGTGGGAGACTGTTAGAAAAGGAAAGTGTTGGAAAAACAGTAAAAATGTGTTCACAGCCTGCCCTGGATAAACAGAGCTAAAACAAAATGGCAAACAAGGCAAATACCCATGAATCCAAGAGCAAACTAGCGGGGCTGACAGAGGGCTTTTAAAGATATAAGGCCATACAATAACACCGGACAGAGAGAGTCGATTGCCTGGTAACTACCTCCTGCCTCGTCCCATTAGACTTATAAATTTCGCACGCTGAATAAAATCACGCTCGGAAAGATTATTTTGCAACTGTAAACTATGGTCGTGCTCATTTCCGGGCCTCCCTGAAGGCACATTAGATAATAAACACGACTACTTTCGCTACTCCGAGCTGCAGATTTAACCGCTTTAAAGGCACATTTAGTCCACAGGCACACAATTAATTCCAATTTCACCACGACTGATTGATTGATTGACTGAGAAATCATTTAAGAGACACAAATACATAAAGCTGGGCAATAAGTTCATCACAGTAATTACATTAAAGCACTCAGACAGGCTGCTCAGGTGTGCGACCTCACAAGGTTTTTGCATTTGAAATATTGATTTCCTATCTGCAACACAAATTGCATTGGGGTTCTGTTCTCGACGTGCATCACCGTCGCCAACCATGACCCCTAAATTAGGAGCGACACGAAACAATTTGCATACTAATTACCGGTTTAAGGAATGTATTTCTGCATTGTGCACGCGGCGACGTTTAATCAAGGCCGTTCAGCAGCGAAAGGCGCTAAAATTAACGGAGAGGCTGATCACAGAGAGTCGACGTTAGCTCGAGAGGCGTGCTGCAAGTGACATTTCTAAATTAAGGGTGAGGGTCAGCTCTGGCATATTCCAATTAAATCCAACACTGACCTCTTCAGCCACAAATAGTGGAGGGTGAAAACACTTAACTCAACTTTTAACCACTTTTCCACCACTTTGTCCTTCTGAAAATGCAGCACAAGTGATATTTACTGAGTCAGATATCACAATTAATTCCTATGTATGTGAAATATGGTGACATGTGTGATGAAATATGCAAAACTTGGTGCTGCAATGAGACATTTGCATTATTTCCCCCCCATATTTACCCACTTTAAAAGGGTAGAAGTTGAGAAATGTGAGGGAAAAGTCACTATTTTCAATATGTGACAGTATTTGAGTGACAAAAAACACATTAATATTGATTTTAGGGTGGTTTTCGTAGCAGAAACACACACATTTTGCTAAAGTTTCAGAAGAAAAGGCCTGGAACTGAATTTAAGACCATGAAAACGCATTAATACTCCCCCTGTAAGCCCAAACTGACTCCATCCCTTCAGGGACTCCAGCTCCTGAGACTCTCTCCCTCTAATTAGAGGGGATTTCTAGTAAATATGACCTTTAGCAAAGTGAAATTTTTCAAATGAAACGCTGCAGTTTGAATAAACAATGGGGGAATTAATGCAACTGATCTAAAAATAAACAGTAACCAGAAGCTTTGCAGACTTGTGTGATCAGGTAGGAACCTCGAGGAAGCATGATGAGCATCATACAGGTAGAACTGACTGCACAACAACACCTGATTTTTGTTGTTCCAGCTGCTAAAATGCCATTTGGCCATCTAAGTCCAAACTGATTTAATCCCTTTAGGGTCTCCAGCTCCTGAGACTCTTTACCTCTAATTAGAGGGGATTTCTAGTAAATATGACCTTTAGCAAAGTGAAATTAATCCAATAAAACACTGCTGTGTAAATAAACAGCAGAGGAATTAATGTAATTTGCTGCAAAATAAACATTACTAGAAGCTTTGCAGTGTTTTGTGATCAGTTAGGAACGTCGAAGAAGCATCATAAAGGTAGATAAAGCACAAAAATATCACAGATTTTCCTAGTTTGGCTGCTAAATATGAAATTACTGTTGTTCCTCAGATACGTTTTTGCCATTTGGCCCTAAAAGCCCAAACTGATTTAATCCCTTCAGGGTCTCCAGCTCCTGAGACTCTTTCCCCTTTAATTAGAGGGGATTTCTAGTAAATATGACCTTTAGCAAAGTGAAATTAATCCAATAAAACACTGCTGTGTGAATAAACAGCAGAGGAATTAATGTAATTTGCTGCAAAATAAACATTAACTAGAAGCTTTGCAGTCATTTGTGATCAGGTAGGAACCTCCAGGAAACATGCTGAGCAACATAAAGCACAAGAATATCACTGATGTTTCTTAGTTTGGCTGCTAAAATGTGGATTTTCTGCTTTTCTTCTGACCTTAAGCTGTTGTTATGATATGTTGTTGCCTTCGGTTATGTCAGCTTGAGCTATAGAGAGCTGTAACGTGCTTTTTAAAAATTATTTTCTGCACTAAACAGTAGAGTAATCGTCTAGTTTCAGCCCTCATCGGTCAAACTCTCCAGCACATTTCAATAAGAGGATCCACACTGTAGCATCCAGTCAGCTCACTGCAAACCCTCCTATATGTCCTGGCTGATGCAGGCGCAGACAGTTGCCCACAGATCTACTTTCTCCTTCCCTATTTTGGGAAGAGGGGTCTGGTTTAAGGAGGCTATTTGAGATGCGCGTAAACATGGACTCAGCAGACACACGGAGAGCCTCAGCTGTTGCTGATTAATCATCACGGGGCCGTTTCTCCCGCTACACCGATGTCAGAGCTACCTGAGGGGGGAATCCCTGCTGGAGCACCCATAGGCCCCTGGAACTTACAGGGGGGGTGCATGCAGGCCTGTGTGCATTTACCAAAATCCCCCGACTGACCTCAGGAGACACTTAAATCAGCTCCAAGCGCTCACAGGGCCGCGCACAAAGACGGAATCCGAAGCGCTCCAGATCCAGGTGTGCAGCCAATGAGCGGGCTGACGGACGCCTGGTGTTTTAATGGCACACCCATTAGACGGCATCACGAATCAATGGATCAGATCTGCACGGAGATGGAAGCGGCAGCCCTCATCCCTGAGCGGCTGCATTTGCATCCTTGAAATGATAATGATTCATATTTCAGTGTGTGTGCTAGTGTGTGTGTGTGTGCCATCAGGACGCACCGGCTCTCACACCGATTATCTAACATCCGTGAGTTTGCATCATGCTGTGCTCAGTAGAACCTACCTGGATTTATATTCCGGGGAGTTTTTTTTTTTAAAACGTAGAAGCTGTGAGATCTCTCCTGTCCGCCCCCTTTATTGTTATGATTGTTCTTATTATTGTTGCTTCAGCCGCGCCGACTGTCTCCAAACCAGCTCCGGGTGTCAGTCTAACGTGCTCCGAGATGAAAAACAAAAATCAAATAAATCCCCCGGTGGAAGCAGCAGCAGCAGCAGCAGCAGCAGCGTCCTCAGCTCCCCCGGCAGCCCTGCTCGGTATCGGCGTTATGGATCGAACCGGCCAGAGGTGATTCGCCTTTCGTCCTCTCCGCTGCCTCGGCGCCCTCCTCCCCAGATCCTCCCCGTCTGACGGACTGACCGGGTCGCAGCGCTGTCAATGACGAGGGAGGAGATGGGGGGGAGGAGGAGGGAGGGTGGGAGGCGGTGGGGTCAGGGTGTTTAAAAAAAAAAAAGAAGAAGAAGAAGAAGGCTGCACCCTCGGTACGGATGGATCTCCGCGGCTCTCCCTCCTCCTGCAAGCCGTGAATCAGCGCTCTCCTCCTCCTCCTCCTCCTCCTCTTCCTCTTCTCTCCGCTGCGCAGGAAAAATCTCCGGCTGCCGTAAAGCCTCCCCGCCTGCTGCCGTGTCCTCTTCTGCTGCGATTAACACCAAGTTCTCGCCAGAAACGCGCTCGGCTGTGAGGCTCTCTGCTCCTCTAACTTGCCGCCGCTGTGCGCCGGGCTTTGCGCACCATCGGAATGACCGCGGCTCGTCTCCTGCGCGTCACTTCGTGGGTCTGGAAGCAGCAGCAGCAGCGGCGGGATCCGGAGCCGAGTCTCCTCCGTGGGCTGTCATCCCCCGGTAATTAATATTAACACCGGGCCTGCTCTCACGCCGTGGAGGTGTGGAATGGTTGCGCCCTGCAGCCATCCGCCCCCCGAATCTAAAAGTCACACAGACGGACTCGGTTAAAGGCGCGCAGCGACGTCACCATCAGCTGAGAGGAGAGACCTGCAACCAACCGTGAATCTCGTCCAGAGGAAGAGATCAGAATTCGTAAATTTTAGCTCCAGAGAAGAAGCTGCACGTTTCCTCTGCTGACCAGATGCCTCTGAAACAAGTGACAGCAGGAGGATGATCACTAAATGAATCACTGACATTTATTCTGGACACCTGCCACCAACACCAGACCCACAGGAGGCAGGAGGCTTCACATATGCACTGAAAAAGAAAAATAATCTCTAACAGATGTAACAGATTTTGCCCAGATTTCTGAATTACATTAATATATTAAATAAAATTACAAAAACAGACTGTGAATTTACATGTCCACTGCAAAATACTGTTAAAAACTACCTGAATAATCATAAAATTCAATTTTAAAAGCCATTAAAAAAAGAAAAATAGCATTTTTATTATCTGAAGATTCCTAAAATATATTTACAGGTTTATTCTAATTTTCCATTTTTTTTACCTCCATTTTATGCAACAAATGAAACTGATAAGTTCAAGTTTTATTCTGTAGCTATATTTTAAAAATTAGATGCAATTAATGACAATTGAGAGAAAAACAAATATTGGTTCTGTAATTTTACATAGATTTACTTGTAGAATGAGCAATACGTCAAATAATTTTCAGTTTATAAAACAAAAATGACTAATAAATTAGTTTTCATGAGTGTATAAAGTCAATAAGAAATTATAATCTGTCAAAATAAAATGTTATATATATATTTTTTATATTCTAATTTTATATAGCATCTTGTACAAATACAACAATTTCCCACCAAGCTAAAACTTATTGGAAAGTTTTAGCTTTAATTTTACATAATAGAATTTTTATTGATTGATTGATTGATTGATTTGGCTTTTACGGTTTGATGAAAGAAGTTTACATGCAAACAAAAAATTAAATGACCCTTAAAATTTTAAAATAAACTGCTTTTTAATCATGGAAAATTCCTGTATTGTTTTATAAGATTTTTTAAAAATTAATTTACAATATATTTTTGTGCCCTACCTACAGAAATATTACAATTTTTAAACCTCTTTTTACAGTGTGCACAGATGAATATAGTATACAACACTAATCTCATACATTTTTTTGCCTCTTACTCCTTTTCCACCAAGACAAACCAGGTTCTAGTTCAGTTCTGGTGCTTGGTTGGTTCAAATCTCGTGACTCCTAAGAACCTGTTTGCTTTTCCACTGGCAAGGAACCAAGTTGGAGCCACGCCACTGTGTCACCATAAAATGACTCTGGTTGTATTGATTACATAGCGGATAAACAAATGCAATAACGTGATGATAAAATCGATCTTTATCTTTATAAAGATGTTCATCTTTATAAAGATGAACAACTTCATAAAGATGTTTATAAGATCTGCAGAAGTCCTCAAGGTGGAGGTCGCCTGTTGCCTGTTGCCCACAGCGGTGGGACACAATTGTACCGGATGTCAACGTGTAACAGTTTGTGCAAAACTTCCGTGTGTCCTGGGAGTCATTCCAATACATCTGCAGTCGGACCAGGAATGTCCTGGAGAAAAAGGACACTAATTACCACTTCTGTGTCCCTTTTCACCGCTAATCATTGATCACAATAACCCTGCCCCCAGCCCCTGACGTACTCGGTGCTTAGCTCTGACTCAGGAAGGAGTTGTTGCTTGCTAAGCACCAGATTTTAGAACCTGGCGCTGGTGCTTAGGAGGTGGAAACACAAAGAACTGGTGCTAAGTCAGGCTCTGATTCCAAACTAGCACTGGAACCAGCTCAGTGGAAAAGAGGAATTAATGAGCACGATGGTATGTTGTAGGTGAACTTGAACAGCCAGTGGGCTGTTTTAACATTAAAGGTGAAATTACAGATTACAGTTACTGGATTTACAGGTTTATATAAGTTAAGCGAAACAAACACTTTTTTGCAAGTTCTTATGGATTCAACATAGTACTTAATCATACAATTAATAAGTGGATACAAAAGATGGACGTAGTCTCTGAGTATGAAAAGTGAAACCAAAGCATGAGTGCCTTAAACCTGCATTCAGCAACAACAGCCAGCAGGGGGCCCTCCTCTGGCAGCCAAAATCTAAGAGAAAATGATCCTATTTCTTAGTTGATTTGTTACCTCAGTAAACATTTTACTAATTAGTTTATGGTCTCAGTCACTCGATCCAAGTCTCCTTTAATGCAGCATGATGTTTATTTTATGAATGATGGATTATTTAGAGTAAAATGGACGATAAAGTAGGGTATTTCTTAGCATGTGGCTACCTCGGGATTGACAGATAGCTACTGTATTGGGATGCGTAGTATCTTTGAGTTCTCAGCAGGGGCCAATCTCTGAGGCAAAAAAAATAGCAAACACATCAGTGCCCAAAACTTCAGCTCCTTGAATGGCCATTTGACAGTGACTCTAAAACATGTTTACAGTGTGCTACAAAAAACTATTGTGGTCTATAAAGCAAATTTCCCTGATCATGACAACTGTATGGAGGGCGAGTTTTTATACAAGTCACTATTTCAGTTGTATTAAGCCTAAAGTTCTGCATAATTAAAGGCAAAGGCACTTTGAAGTCTGAGGTTCACTGTTGTTTTTTCTTTTTCATTTGCCAGGTAGGGTTTCCATGGTTACTCTGGTTGTTGTTTAATTGTTAATGTAGCCTTAATTTTCCTGAAGGATTTTCTACTCAGTGGAAGATAGAATTGCATAGTGAAAGTGAGACTTACAGGGAACCAGTCTTAATGCCACTGGTGTCTTTATTCTGTAGCTCTTCCATTGTGCGATCAACATTTAGGCTACTTCACAAGAGTCTATTATTATTTAGATTTCAGGTGTGAGCATACAATTTCCACTGTACATTTCACATTGCTTTGTTGTCCAAGCAGCAACCTATATACAAGATTCTGATTGTGCAATAACACAGCCCTGCGTGATTCGTTGAGTGAATTAACTATTGCAATAGTTAAGGCCTCCCTGCCTGCAAATGTACCAGAACAATTTCCCTATTATTATACTGCAGGGGCACCATCACTGCATTCTGGGCTTTAGCACAATACAAGACGATTGATCATTCAAAGAAAGGCTAATAAGCCAGAGCATTTCCCCTCGTATATCAGAATGAGATGCAGCCAGACCATTCTCCAGTACGGTGGAGATCGGTCTGGCTATGCAAGGCTAACTTTATAATAATAAGTTAAAGCAAAAACCTACTGTCTATGGCCATTTTAAACTCTTATTTGATGGATAGTGTCAAGAGGCATTATTCTTATTGCTCTGCAAATCAATCACACATGCGCAATCGCAAGTTGTCAACATACAAATCTTATGTCCTACACTTACAATGTGAAGACAGCACAAACAAATGGTTGCTTTGGCTTTAAAATAGGCATTATTATTAACAGGGGAGTGAGTGATGTGTTAGTGAAGCAATTAATTGAAATTAAGTCATTAAACAGAGGGCTGACAGTGGAGTGAGCACCTTGTTACCTGCTAAGGGATTACAGGCATAAATTAAACATATGTTGAGGAGCATGACAGTGGCCCAACATGTTGATTTGACCTCCAAACTTCCTACACCCCATTCTGATCAAGCATCAACAGGATGCAGTGGAACAAGTTTGATTGACAGAGGCCCCACTGCACAAGCCAGAGTACCCAAAGGATCCAGTGCCAACGTCCTGGTTCCAGACCCCATAGGACACCCTGAGAGGTCCTCTTGTCCATGTCCAATGGTTCAGAGCATTTGGAGCACATAAGGGGACCAACACAATATTAGGCAGGTGGTCATAATGTTATGGCTGATCGGTGTAAGTATCAGAGCACAAAAGGTGTGTAGGGAGTTTAAGTCAGCTGTCATTTCAGAATAAAATTAGTTTAACCAACTATAAGAAAAGGAAAAAGCAAAAATACTATGATGACAATTTGTAGTCGTGTGTTTAGTCGGGTTCTCAACTGGTGGGTCGGGACCCAAAAGTGGGTCGCGAAGCCATTTTTAGAGGGTCGCAGAAGCATTCCCCCCCCCCAAAAAAAGTAGTGGTATAAAGTCTTTTATTTTAAAGGACGTGTTTCTTATGACACAGTTTGCTTTCAATAGCAGGATATTTAGTGGTGGTGACACCAGTAGTTGCCCACTATTAACCTCTAGATTTGTCTCTGCCAGCTTATTGGAAACAATTATGCTAAAACGTCCCAAAAATGAACCAAAATGTGCTCAGAATCTGTCAAAATGGGCCAAAATATGCCCAAAACTAGGCAAAAGTGTCCAAATATAATTAGCAAAAAAAAATAAGCCAAAATTTTCCCAAGCTGTATCAAAATGTGTTGAGACGACACCCAAATAAACCTTAATTTGTTAAACAGGAACAGCAAACTTGAAAAATTTGGGTCGTGACCATTATTAATAGAGACATAGTGGGTGCTGAGGCTGGACCAGTTGAGAACAACTGTTCTAGACCAACAACAAATTCAAGCTCACAGTGGATAGGAGTATCACTTTATATCATTCTGCGATAAAGTGCAGCTTAATAAATGCATTTTTAGAAAGTAAGAACCTAAACTCCAAGCTTTGGTGGTAAAATTGAACCAGCAACCCAGATTACAAGTAAATAAAACTCGATGAGGTCAGGGTAGAGGCACATCCTCAATGCACCACAGTTGCAGTGATGTTAAACCTCCAGTTAGATGTGTTACTCTCCAGTATGAGCTTCACTGGGCTCCACGATCAGCCTGCTGACGAGACAGACGAAGCCCCAGAGGCGGAAGGATGTTGACACTGCCACCACCTCTAATTACAGCATCATACAGGCCTGAGGCATTGTGGGTAAGAAAAAAATTAAATAAATAATTAAAAAAAATCCGAAACCTCTCAGAGCCAACCAAACAGGATGTAAAATTAATAGCGGCATTTAAAAGTCTTTTAAAATAATTAGCAGTTAATCAATAATGAATACTTATTAATCCATCCAGAAATAACAGGAGGAGATGTGGAGCTCTGCAGTGTGCCGAGTCCCTTTCTGTTGGGACGGAGCCTATATGCAAAGCAGGAAAAAATCAATTGGATCCGATTTTAATTACATAGTCCGGCACTGTGGTTCAGAATCTTATTAGCTTGTTCAGACTTCCATGCTTGTTAAATTCAAATGTGAAATTTGAAAAACAATCAAATGGACGGGGAGCGTTCGGGGAGGGATGTGATGGGCCGATCTGTCCAGGCAGCCCCCACCACCATCACCACCAGCCGTCCCATCCTCCACTCCCCTCCATGCAGCGCTGTAATTAGTATGGAGAATATGGTTGGGGTTTTTAATGAAGTTTTCTTATCTGCAGGAAAAAGGGTGGAGGCTGAGAATAGGCTGGGCAGATTGGAGGCTGTTTAAAGCGTACCTGCAGCCAGCACGCATCGCGGGATTGGAATTCAATGCCCGCTCTTGCCGCTCTCATCAAAGTCCTCCATGCGTTCAGCGATGATTAATGGATTACACTTGTAATCAACACACCAGGCCTGCTTGTGCTTCCCACTGAGAGCAGCAGCACTTACAAGGGGCGGGCGGCTTGATGGCTGCAGCCCTGAAACTGACTGGTGGCATCGATTGGCAGAGTAGAGCAACTTCAGCCATCTCCTCTGTGCTGTTTTTGTCACGAAGAAGCTTTGACGGCGGTTGCAGCTCTGCATCAGCTTCATTAAAACATCTTGCATGCAGCAGCAGCAAAGTGGAGCAGGAGCGATTCAGTGCAGCACAAGGGAATAGTGCTGCTCTTGCATTCTGTGATTTGTATTTCCGTGCTGCACTCTGCACATGCTGATAATTCAGGCTTGGGTTGCAACAACTTCAGTGAACAATAAAAGCAATGACAGTGAGGGGCCCAGCTGGTGAGAAGAAAGGGGAGGAAGGGGTCACCGGGAAAGTTAACACCGACATCACCCGCCGGGGACGTCCACTTACGACGCTCGGTAATGAATAGTGAAGTTGTGAAATGAGAAAGGTAAGGAGTCACCTCGAATCAGGATCAAAAGGCCTCGAGGCTGGAAGGCCATTTTCTGTCAGTGGTGGAAGTGTGTGTGTGTGTTTGGATGCTGGTGTGAAGGTGGGGGTCAAACACAGAGCAAAGCCCCCCCAAGGAAACTCTATAAAAGGTGCAGGGATACAGCGTTTGATAGAAATGAATACATGGATGAAGGGTCACTTTGTCCAAATTACTATCATCTCACTTGACTCTAGTGATTCCCACCCATGAAATTAGAGTGTGTTTAAGAAGAATTCACCCCCTTTTATTGCTTACATACAAAAAAAAAACAACAAAAAGATTCTTTCATATGAAAGTGAAGACAGATTTCTATAAACTAATGCCAACTAATTATACATATAAAGGTAATCCCCTTAAAGAAGGCCGCCACACTGCGACCAGAATGGTGAATGATGATGTTTAAGCTGTATTGGTGTGCTAAGAAAATGTTCAGCAAGTGATGTGTTTTGCGTGTGACAAGGTGGGAAGAAATAAGGAAGCTGGTCACACCGGTGCTACCAGTGAAAAAGTTCGTCTGGAGCTCTGCCTTAAAGTCAATATTTAGTAGATCCATCATTGGCCGCAATTACAGCACTGGGCCAGGACAGGTCTCAAACAGCCTGAACATCTTGACATTGCAATTGTCCCACATTCTTCTTTGCAAAACTGCTCAAGCTGCACAGTGATTGTGAGTAAACAGCCGTTTTCAAGTCCAGCCGCAAATTCTCAGTTGGATTCAGGTCTGGACTCTGACTCAGCCTCTCCGTAATGATCACCTTATGGTCTTTAAACCATTTCTGTTTAGCTTTGATTGCATGGTTCTGGTCATCGTCTTGTTGGAAAACCAATTTTTTACCTTTTTTGCATACTGTATCAGGTTGTCCTCTCGGACGTCTTCACTGCTACATTCATTTTATCTTCTACCTTTACAAACCTTCCAGGGCTGGCTGCTGAAAAGCATCCCCACATCATGATGCTGCCACCACCATGCTTCATCTCGTGACGCTGCCACCACCATGCTTCACATCATGATGCTGCCACCACCATGCTTCACATCATGATGCTGCCACCACCATGCTTCATCTCATGATGCTGCCACCACCATGCTTCAAAACATGATGTTTCCACCACCATGCTTCAAATCATGTTTCACAATATGACGTTGCCACCACCATGTTTTACATCATGATGCTGCCACCAACATGCTTCACATCATGATGCTGCTGCCACCATGCTTCAAACTATGATGCTGTAACCATCATGTTTCACATCATGATGCTGCCACCACCATGTTTCACATCATGATGCTTCCACCACCATGCTTCACATCATGATGCTGCCACCACCATGTTTCACAATATGATGCTGCCACCATCATGCTTCACATCATGATGCTGTCACCACCATGCTTCACATCATGATGCTGTCACCACCATGCTTCCCATCATGATGCTGCCACCACCATGCTTTACATTATGATGCTGCCACCAACATGCTTCACAATATGATGCTGCCACCACCATACTTCACATCATGATGCTGCCACCACCATACTTCACATCATGATGCTGCCACCACCATACTTTACATTGGGAATGGTGTGTTTTTGATGATGGGCAGTGTTAGGAGCCAAAACATTCTATTTTGGTCTCATCAGACCAAAGAACCTTCTTCTAGTCAACGTCAGTCTCCCACAAGCCCTCAGGTGAACTCTAGTTGACATTTTTTCAACAATGACATCGTCTTTGTCAGTTTCCTATTAGGCTTTGACTGGTTAAGGGAGAACCTGGGTAACACTTGTTGTATGCAGTTTCTCTCTTCGACTTTATACCTCCACTCTACATTTGAGAGGGAAACATTACTTTTTCAACTCCCTGACTCAACATCTGACTTCTTTATTTAAAAGTTCCGTCCAGCCATTGATTAAACCCTTAAAAACTCACTCCTGTGGAAGTTATTTAGAATTGTTTTCCTTGAAAATTCTCCCTTCCTGGCTAGAAATTGAAAATACTCAGAAATGCCTTTTTTCGCGACATGAAACAGTTATAATGTTATATTTCTTTGAATATTCATTTCCAAAAGTGGACTAAACCTGAAATCAGGGTGTACACAATTATTCCAAGTCTTCACAAGCATTACCAATATGTAATAATGTGGGATAAATAAGCTATAGATATTTTACTACTTCCAGTTTAATTTGCTTCTATACGCTACTATCTAGTCTCCACAGCCTGCAGTTCAGACTAGTTGAAGTCAAAAAATAATTTTTGCCTAGTGACTCTTAGCAACAACTGAGTCACTCATAACTTCTTGTTAGCAATAAGGAGTCCAGATTTTTTTCTTTTTTATAGAATCTGTTTATTGGGGCAGTTTATTTTTGCCCAATTTTTAAATGACGCCTGTAGAATAAAGCGATTTTGATGAAGTATCAAATTTAAGCTTAGATTTAGTTAATTTTTTTCTCATGGAACAGCAACAGGGTAGTTTAAGGACCACTGGAAAGTTGAAAATGACAGTTTCTGAGTCTGATAAATGCTGTAATTTGGTGATTTTTGAAAAACACAACATGCCCTTTAACCCTACAGGTGGATTTGGGGTTCAGAGGGTTAAAAATAATCTGTCCGGAAAAGGAAAAATCATAATGTGGTGGAACTGCTTACATCTTACCATGCATGTACTATGCAGCCAAACCTGTTATCTAATCACCCAGATGCACACATGCTTTCACTTGATTAGTTGCACATAATCACACGGAGAAGAGGAGCTGCCTATTCTTCATATAATGCAACATAACCTTCATTGCCCTGTGCTAATAAATCTCCTCAAATAAAAACCTCAACGTTCATAAATATAGTGAATGAAGTGCAGACAGAGAGGCAGCCTGGCCCCAAGCTTTCATAATGTATGTACTTTCAGCTCAAATAATATCCATAGAGACCAGTATTTGCCCACATACTGTCTATGGAGAGTGCCACTTCTGCAGCTGCAGCTACTGGAGTCGAGCATTCAGTGGTTCACTGGTCCGGAATATATTTGTAGAGCAAGATGGGTGAGAGAGGGATACCGGCACTGACTCCATTACATCACAGAGCAGAGAAGATGAGTGTAGGACACTGGACTCCTCACTCATCTACTCATCTCCCTTGTGCCTTATGGTGCTGAATGAAAGAGAGAGAAGACGATGAAGGGAGGGCGAATCTAAAGAGATGGAGGAGGACGGGATGAAGGCGGGGAGGTCAGCTCGTCTGAGGGTCTCTGGATGGACGCCGGCCGGGTCCTCCTCTGCCCGACAGCCACATCTCCATGGCAACGTGTGTCCCCTGCCTCGGTCACAGGAAAGAGTGGAAGTGACGGCGGCGATCTGTGCGGCGTTCCGTCTGGCTCATTATGTGGGGAATGAAGTGAAACAGCCAGGGGGTGCATTTGTTCTGCGTGGACTACCCCTCAGCTGCCAAGCGTCCGTCTATTTATAGAAATGAAATGAAAGAGAGGGAGGAAGAACGGAAGAGGGCCTAATAAAATAAGCACAGGGGCCATTTCTTGACTCACTTTCCTCCCTCCTCTCTCCCCCCCCCCTCCTTCATTTAGAAGAGGTCTATTTTTTGTCATTTGATTCTGTAGCGCTCCCTAAGTGACATTTCAGTGAGCCAGTGGAGTCGTGAAGGTTGCACTGACCACAGCTGTAGTGGCTGTATTACTTACACTTTTTAATACTCTTCTTATACAGTCTGTGAATGAGATCAGAGTTCTTGTTCATATGACCCTTCCTATACAAGCCTACCAGGTTCTGCTGCTGAGAAGCATCCCCACATCATGATGCTGCCACCACCATGCTTCACATCATGATGCTGCCACCAACATGCTTCACATCATGATGCTGCCACCACCATGCTTCACAACATGATGCTGCCACCACCATGCTTCACATTATGATGCTGCCACCACCATGCTTCACATCATGATGCTGCCACCAACATGCTTCACATCATGATGCTGCCACCACCATGCTTTACATTATAATGCTGCCACCAACATGCTTCACATCATGATGCTGCCACCACCATGCTTCACAACATGATGCTGCCACCACCATACTTTACATTATAATGCTGCCACCACTGTGCTTCACACCATGATGCTGCCACCGCCATGCTTTACATTATAATGCTGCCACCACCATGCTTCACATCATGATGCTGCCACCAACATGCTTCACATCATGATGCTGCCACCACCATGCTTCAAAGTGGGGATGATGGGCAGAGATTGGAGCCAAAAAGTAAAATTTTTCTCTCATCAGACCAAAGAACCTTCTTCTAGTCAGCCTCAAGTCCCCCACATGCCCTCAGCTGAACTCTAGTTGAGATTTTTTTTAACAGTGACTTCATCTTTGCTACTTTCCTATTAGGCTTTGGCTGGTGAAGAGAGAACCTGGGTAACACTTGTTGTGTGCACAGTTTCTCCTTTGACTTTATATCTCCACTTTACATCTGAGAGGGAAACATGACACTTTCAGCTCCACAACATCCGACTTCCTTATTTGAAAGTCTCCTCCGGCCATTGGTTAAACCCTTAAAAACTCCTCTCTGCTTATCATATCGTTTTCAATTTATATGTCGCCAATTCACATGACATGCCATCTCATAGCACTTCACATAGTCAGGTGAAGACCTTACGAGAACCCAATGATCCAAAGCTGCCTTTGGATGCCCTATGAACAAGCAGTCAACCCTTTAACAGGAAAATATAAAAACTCGGACAGAACCAGGCTAAGTGAAGGTGGCCATCTGCCTCGACCGGTTGAGGTGAAACACAACGATGCCTGATATAAAACTCAATTAAATATTTTGAGATTGACCTCCAGAGCTCTGGGTTTGACCAGGGAAACTAATGGAAAAAAGTTCTTGACCTGTATAAAAACTGTCTTTTGTGATCTGTAATATGTCCTGTAGATTTGGGGTCTGTGGAGCTTTTTGGAGTCAGACCCTATTGGCTGTAGTGGTATTGCAGGTTTGGCTTCACTTTTCAGGGTCAGTTGCTACGTCCATCTTTCTTATATAGTCTGTGGTGAGTCCCAGCATAATTTTACACCTTATACCTTCTACCAGCAGGATTTGCATGTTACCTTGAACGCTCTTTTGCACATTGATTTTCTTATTTTTTTCTCAAATGTAATGTGTGGGCTACTGGATGCCTTGAATACTGCATTTCAGCCTGCATTACTCTTTAATAACATAAGAACTTTACAGAAGCAGTAGGACACCAGGACTGCATCAGAAATAACCTAATACAGTTCTGGTGTCATAAATGATAAAATGACTTCCTTAAATCTTATCAAAAATATGGTTTCATTTCTTTTTGGTTTTATTTTCCATGTAATATCCATTTCCTGGAAGCAGAAGCATCTTCAGTGGTGAGATTAAACTACATTAGAAGTTACAGGATAAAAGTCCAACTAACAATAAACTTAAAACCGTCGGGATGTGAGCCTGATTTGAGGATTAACTCCTAGAAGAATGAATGAGATATATTATTTTGCATTTCTGTCTGAATGAACCGAGAGATCGTGCCTGTAATCTTTGTGAAGAATGTCTTCTTGTGAGATAATACCGCTGGTAATTAATCATCATCTGGAGTGTGTGTGAGTGAGTTCGGGAGGAGGGATTTTTCATTCATCAAGGGCCAGAAAGGACTGAGAGCTGCCTGCTTCTTCTGCACAGCGCTTCCACATCAGAGCTGCGATGATCTGGCAGAAGCCGGCTGGATTTGATTCATGGAAAAACCCAAACTCGCAGGGCTGCCGATTAAAGGAGGAGAAATCTGAGCGACGCTGGGGCCCCTGAGCTGGATCGAGCCTCGGGAAGATGCCGAGGATTATTTAGTGTCTGAGAGCCCCACAGTTGTCACGGAGCCCAGCTACATGATTCTTGTTTCTCAGACTTCATTAGTTCTCCAGCTCATAAAAACGATGTGGTAAATATTGAATTTGATTTCCCCCTTTTTTAGCCTTGTCCAATGAATATTTAATTACGTTTTCTTGCATTCTCGAATGAAAAATTGAAAAGCATGTGAAGGGGTGGATCTTTTTTCAAATTAGAACTCGTCACGCATCCTGACAGCTCGCTTACGATAGCGAGGCCCTCCAGGCTGACCCATTTTGGCCTCTGATGGACTACACCCCCGCCGCATCTCCATAATACAACCACAGTCTGCTGTAACATGTCTTTTGCTTCAGTGCTCTCAAGTCTACTTCACATGGTTCACTTGAAGTGGGCTCCACGGAGGAGCTGTGAGGCTGGATGGCCGTGCACAATTAGTGAGGTTATGGACGGTTCACCAAACACGGAGCTAAATAAATACCATATGATGTACACTGAAAGAAAGACCGAGGAGTAAAGAAAAAAGAAAAATGACTAAATAAGTGGAATGTTTAGTTGAAAGCACGGGCAAAGAACCTAATTTTACACATCATTTTGTCTTCAGAATAGAGGCTTCTTTGTTAGCCATGTGATACTAGCAGCTATTATGAGTGCTAATATCAGTATGCTAACATGCTAACTTGCTACGTATGCCATGTTTACATAATATTGACATTTTGTACCAGTTTCTCACTTACAAATACTGTTAATGTCAACATTCAAGGTAAAATTATGACTGGAAAAGCTTAGATTTCTCTGAAAGCTCCGAAATATCAGAAGTGATGGAAGTTCTGGACAAAAGTAGCACAAACGGATGAGATCAGCCAAACTCTGCTGATTAATGTAACGCCAAGTCACCATTTTGAAGCAGTTTGGCAGCTGACCACCAGTTTTGGTCTTTTCATATCAGTTGCAACAAAGGAGCCTTAGATCAGAACGAGGAAAGTGTGTATGCTGACACCACCCTAAAACATAACCTGCCTTTTTGTCTATTTTCCTCTAAATGGAACTATAATTTGCAAAATTGCCTTCATGCTGTACTGAAAGAGGCATGAAACTAGCAATTGAGACCATTAGCTCAGTAGGGAAATGTTTACTGAGGTAACAAATCAAGTTGAAAGAAGGTATTTTCTCATAGACTTCAACACAATTTGACTTATTTTGCAATCAGAGAAGTCGCCTCCTGCTGGTTGTTAGAAAGAATGCAGGTCTTAGGCACTTCATGCTCCTGTGATGTGATATATTGATGTTTTGTACCAGTTTTCCCACTTATAAATACTGTTAATGTCAACATTCAAGGTAAAATTATGGCTGGAAAAGCTAAGATTTCTCTGAAAGCTCCGAAATATCAGACTTGCTGCTAAAAAGTGTGGAAGTTCTGGACAAAAGTAGCACAAACGGATGAGATCAGCCAAAGTCTGTTGATTAATGTAATTCCAAGCCACCATTTTGAAGCAGTTTAACATTTAACCAACAGCGTTTTGGTTTTTTAAAACCCAGAGGTAACAAAGGAACAGTAGATCTGACTAGACTAGAAGCCCCACCCTTAAACATAGCCTGTTTTATCATCTATTTTACTTTAAATGGAGCTATAATTTAATAAATTGACACCATTCTATATTGAAGGAGACACCAAACTAGCAACAGACCATAAACTCATTAGGAAAATGTTTACTGAGGTAACAAATCAGCTGAGATTTTCTCACAGACTTTCTACACAATTTGACTTATTTTTGCAACTAGAGAAGTCGCCTCCTACTGGCTGTTAGAGAGAATGCAGGTCTAAGGCACTTAATGTTCACTTGATGTTTATGTTGACATGTTGACGTTTCCATAACAGTTTCTCACTCATAAATAATGTTGATATCAACTTTCAAGCAACAATTATGACTGGGAAGGTTTAGATATTTCAGAAAGCTTCAATATATCAGACAAATGTGAGCACAAACGGATGCCATCAGCCAAAGTCTGTTAATTAACATAATTACAAGCCACCATGTTGGAGCCTCTAGTTTGTCATTTGACCATCAGCATTTTGGTCTGTTAAAACCAGATGGAATAAAGACACTACACATAGTGACACAGTAGAAACAAGAAGCCCCACCCTAAGACCTGCTTTATCGTCTGTTTCACCCTAAATGAAACTATAACGTACTAAATTAACATCGTGCTGTATTGAAAGAGATGTGAAACTAGCAGTTGAGATCATAAACTCATTAGGAAAATGTTTACTGAGGTAACAAATCAAGTGAAAAGTAGGTATTTTTACATAAACTTCTACACAATTTGGCTTATTTTGCAAGTAGAGAAGTTGCCTCCTGCTGGTTGTTAGAAAGAATGCGTGTGTTTATTATTATTTACACTGATGTTTCTGATGCTTCCCACAAATAAATACTGAAGATGTCAACATTCATGTCATAACTATGACTGGAAAAGCTGCAGTATATCAGACTTGTTGCTAAAAACTATGGAAGTTCTGGAGAAATGTGAGCACACATGTACAAAGTCTGCTGATAAATGTAGTTACAAGCTGTAATTTAATAGAAAGGAAGAAGCACATGAAGTGAAATTTAAAAATAGCAGTAAATTACTTCATAAAATGTGAATAACTGAGGGTTTAACTTTGTCTGAGGCCAGTTAACAAGCAGCGCTAAAAACCTTTAAGCATTCCGTGCATCACTGTCCAATTTAAACTCTGGATACGTACTGGTGCACCGTTTTTATTTATTTATCTCTAAGTTTTTGTTTATTTTAGTTGCCTGCAGTCATGGAGGCGTTCATTATCATTTCCATTTTATTTTCAATTAATGTCAACTTGATATTGTTATTTATGAGATGTTTTGTCTATTGTGAAGACAGACAGTATTAGATTAAGCATTAATAATTTAAAAACACACAGCCAAACACAGTATATTTAACCCTGTTTCACAATATTACAATGCTGGAATAAGACTGCAATGGACGTTCTCTGAAGAAGTGTCACTCATACTTGCATCTTGTTTCTTTGCCTTGTTGATTAAGGCTCAGGATTAGCAGAAGACTTGCAGCTGCCATCTTGAATCGTCTCATGACTTGACTGCCTGCAAGTTGTAAACAAGCTGGAGTCTTTCTCATCATTACCTGCCCTCCTTTACTATGTGAAGGCCAAATGTCACAACCGCAGACTGTATATAAAAGATGGATGTAGACACCATCCTGAAGCCTTCAGTTTGACATTTGACCGTCACCATTTTGGTCTTTTTGAAACCAGATGTTACAAAGGAGTGATGGATCTGACTGAGAACTTGATGCCATTAAATCCCAACATAATCCTGCACTAAATATACCCTGCCTTAATGTGAATTTTACTCTATACGGGACCATAATTTACTAAATGAACATCATGCTGTATTGAAAGAGGCTAGAAACTAGATGTTAAGACCATAAACGTCTTAGGAAAATGTTCACTAAGGCAACAAATAAAGTGAGAAGTAGGCTGATTTGCTCATAGACAGCAATACAATCTGCCAGAGGAGTCGCCCCCTGCTGGCTGTTAGGAAGAATGCAGGTTTAGCTTTTAATTTGAGTGTTTTTGTAGGACCTGGTTTATCTTTTTGAATAAGACATAATAATAAGAAATAAATAATAAGAAACCATTTTAAGCTTAGATTTGGTCTTTTTTTCTGACAGAACCACACATCGCACATGACATGAACTGTCGGAAAGTCAAAATTTTGACAGTTCCTTACATGTTTACAATCTTTTGCTGGGACCAATTGTGTAATTTTGATGATTTTTTAAAAAAAAACAACAACACATAACCCACTGTGGGTTTAGACGGTTTAGCCTATTAGCATGCTAACTGCTGCTGAATGGCACACAATACAGCCGAGACTGGAGCGAACCGAAGTGCAAATGTTAGGTTATAAATTGGAATATCGGACAATGTGCTGCTGGATGAGACATCAGGAGATCATAGAAGTCCTCACATCTCACTCATTCCCCACCACGAATGCATGAATCAGATTTTATGATGGGTTGATGAAACACTTCGCTAAAAGCCCAAAACATGGCACCAGAGGTAAAGCTGAGCGGGAGGATCATGTTGTTACTGCTTTCCACCATAGAAACGGTCCCCTATGAGAGTGGTTGAGTGTAGTGTGCACATTAAGGAGCTGCAAATGTATGTTTCCTGGCTATAAGCACTCAGAAACAAGTGGAATAATCAGGACACAAATTATCATTTTGGTTGTTGTGAACGCTCCCTCATGCAGTCTGAGGCCCAGCAGGCCTTTATATGGGTGCAGCTGAAGGAGAGACACCAACTTCCGTCTTTGTTTAAAGAAGAGGAGCAGTGATGTGGTGTCCTGGCTTGATTTGGAGGAGATTAGATGATCCTCATAATGTAAATTTAAGATTTGGGGCGGCTTTACTTACTTCATCAAACGGCAGATGAACATTTCTTCTGTTTTTGCACATCCTGATTATTATTGGCAACTTTTTTTACTCTGTGTTTTTTTTTGTCTGATGCCTCTTGGTTGTACATCCTGCATACACTTCAAAATAAAATCATAATGAAGTGCATGGGAGGTGGTATGAAACTCAAATTTAATTTAAGAATCCTACAGGAAAAATACTGCTTCTCCTAAAATAAAAATGCTCTGCCCGTATATAAGTTGGTCAGGTGCTAGTTCTGCTAACATACCTGAGTGTATGTCCTGTATGGTAGTGTGAACTTTTCAGATACTAAACTATTAATATCTGTAAATAAAATCCCCTCATTGCATTTATTTGTCATGTTTCATTTCACCACAGGGAAGAAAAGCTTTTAGGGAATAATAAACCACAAATTTATTCTTCTATCCTCATCACACCAAATCCACAAAGCTTCTTGTGCAAAAAATCACACAGAACAACGGCCTTGTGTCTATTTCTACATGCATATATTGATGCTGCATGGATTTCTGAAGGCTTTGATGCTGACTGTGTCTGCATATTGTACTGGGAAGGTCTCAATTAAATTTATTACTGTTATGTTGAATGTGAACTTTCTTTATTGGAATTGCCTTTGAAGCCCTGCAGGATCGATTTATTGTTTAATATTTACAGTTGAGGATCTAACACCAAAATAGAGCAAACAAATGTATTTTTGCATGTTCGACAGTGTGCAGGAGTCTGTTTAAAACAAATGCACGTGATCAGTTCCTTTGTCTTGACTCACAACTGGTTACTTTACCAAAATACTGTTTTAAGCCACTTCCTCCTTCCTTCTGCACAGAAACAATCAGTTTGGCCACAGATCAGCACCAGAACAGCATCGTCACAGCTGACAGGTGTTCAGAGTTGAGGATGGATAGAAAGTAATAAAGTACATTAAAGTATTGTACCTACTTGGACATAATGTTAGCCTCAGTTTTATTACACTTTGTACATGTAGTCCACCACATGTCAGAGAGAAATACTGCACTTCCTACTCAAGGGCAATTAATGAAAATGAGACAACTTAGGTTCTTGTCCAGATTTGTCGGCTGCACATCCATGATGCCAATCTCCCGTTCCACCACATCCCAAAGGAGATCTATTGGATTGAGATCTATTGGATTGAGATCTGGTGACCGTGGAGCCCATTGGAGGACAGTGAACTCATTGTCATGTTCAAGAAACCAGTTTGAGATGATTTGAGCTTTGTGACATGGAGCATCATCCTGCTGGAAGTAGCATCAGAAGATGGTCATAAATGGATGGACATGGTCAGTAACAATACTCAGGTAGGCTGTGGAGTTTAAACGATGCTCAGTTGGTACTAAGGCGCCCAAAGTGAGGCAAGAAAACATCTCCCACACCAGCAGCCTGAACCGCTGATCCAAGGCAGGATGGATTCATGCTTTCATGTTGTTTACGCCAAATTCTGACCATCTGAATGTCGCAGCTGAAATGGAGACTCATCAGACCAGGCAGCGTTTTTCCATCTTCTATGGTCCGGTTCTGGTGAGTCTGTGCGATTTGTAGCCTCAGTTTCCTGTTCTTAGCTGACAGGAGTGCCACCCGGTGTGGTCTTCTGCTGCTGTAGCCCATCTTCTTCAAGGCTGGACATGTTGTGGTTCAGAGATGGTGTTCTGCATTCCTTGGTTGTAACCAGTGGTTCTTTGAGTTACTGCTGCCTCTCTATCATCTCCAACCAGTCTGTCCATTCTCCTCTGACTTCTCACAACAACAAGACATTTTCACTGGATGTTTTCTCTTCTTCGGACCATCCTCGGTAAACCCATCTGGCACCAACAACCATGCCACGTTTAAAGTCCCTTAAATCCCTTTTCTTCCTCATTCTGATGCTCGGTTTGAACTTCAGCATGTTGTCTTGACCACGTCTACATTCCTAAATGCATTGAGTTGCAGCCATGTGATTGGCTGATTAGCTATTTGTTTTAACAAGCAATTGAGCAGTTGTACCTAATAAAGTGGACGGTGAGAGTGTTTTACATACGACTTTGACTGCTTGACTTTTAGTTGCAGAGTATTTTCAAATTGTCTTTGTTTTATTTAAACAAAAGATCTGAATGCTTCTCCTCACTGCAGCTAACCTTAGAGTATAACAGCATCATCCACTTCCTCTAAAAACAGTCCAGTTCTTATTGACCATCATCGAGCTCAATGTTTCTTCTGTCCCACAGTTAGAAGCAGCAGCAGTTCTGGCTTTCAGACGGTGTGTATCTAATCAAAAACAGCCCAGGGCCAGCCTGTGGAGCTCCCACAATAAGTGTGTGATTCACCTCCAAGATTACAGCTGCACCAACATGTGGCTCCTCTAAATTTAGCAGCCCCTTTCAGAGGCAGCAGACATTTTTATCGCCCGACACGAGAGCCTTGATGCGATCTGCTAATCCCGTGACAAACACTTGATTACGCCGCTTTGTCATTCAGATGTGTTCGGCGGATTAGAGGCGGCCGCGACTTCACAGCGGCTCCCGCTTCATAAACAGCCGTCGACAAAGAGACGCTCGGAACGTTTCTGTACAACCTGTGCGTGAAAAAAAATAATCCTCACGTCAGATCTGCTGTTTGTTTCCCCGAGCCTGAGCACACCGGGTATGAAAGCGACTCAAAAATCATGAACATAAATATAATATTACAGAAAATACATCCCAAGACGTTTGTGCCGAGGCACCTGAAGAGTATTCATTACATCTCATTTCACAGCGGAACAAGGCGAGGCGGTGCATGCATCACCTGTCACTCACCCACACGTTACTTATAGGCGCCAATCTGAAGACGTCGTGGCACACAGCAAAAATTGTGTTCTTTTGTTTTGCAGGACTGAGGGGGAAAAAAACGCAAAAGGTAATGCCATTTCCATTATAAATGCAATAAATCCACCGCAGTGCAAAGTAATAACTGTCAGAGAAACAGATTACTGTCGAGACCTATAAAGCCTGAGGAAAGGCTGGACCGCCGCGTTATTTATTCTCTTATACTTTCAACTGGTAAATCAATGCAACACCATTGTAAACAAAGACTCGCCGCATCCACGGGTTTTTTTTTGTCAAAAACAAAATGAAAGCAGAGGTAACACTTTGGATCAACGGTAATAATTTATTGAGACGTGGAAATCACACCTTGGTCTGTATGTGGAAGGTGCAGCAGGGCACAGAGGCGCCACCTACTGGCTGCTTTTCAGTACAAACTCCTGATCAGGCTGCAGGATAACAGACTCATAGGTTAACTGAACTCTAACCAGCAGCAGTCCTGAGTGTGTCACAAGTTTTAAGTCCAAGACTGAGGAGTCGAGGCAGTGAAGCTGCAGCGGCTGGGATAATTGAACCTCAGTGGCGTCTTCGCTGCAGACCTGTCCACCCTCCATTGTGCTGCTGCTCAGCCCGCCGTCTTCGAGTCTCACTTGTTTTTGCTCAGGTTGCTGCGCTGCTGGTCCTGGTACTCCTTGGAGTCCTCCCAGGGACGAGGGCCGCGGATGTTCTTCCACTCGTCCAATTTCAACTCCTTTAACTTCTGCAGAGAGAGAAAAAAAAAAACACGAGGACTTTAACACGATGAACCCCAAAGTTTCTGGGGACTTTTTGCACTGCAATTAAAAGTCCTGCACCTCTATGGAAACAACACAACCATGGCTAGAAGTAGAGGGAACTCTGAAGTGTCTTCTGTGCAGTTTAACAAAGTTCTTACACAATAAATCATAAAAGCAAAAAGAAAGTTGATTTTTTTTTCATTATTCATTCTACAAAAATTCTAAACAGCTGGAACCAACATGCACAACACAATAAATACAAATAATAAACAATCAGACCAACAGCAAAAACATAAAATGTGTTTTTGTTTCTAACACGTGAAAAATATGTGACTCCACACACTCAATAGAAATTTTATAACTCCCATTTAATTTATTTCTCTAATTCCCTCCTGTCATGTGTAAACACAGCCTGCAGTTCAACCAAAAATTCACATGGCTGTGTTTTTGAACTGAATCTGAGGCAAACACTGCAGTTTGGGTGAATTTTCAAACGTGACATGTAGAATAAATCGGAATCAGAAAGCTTTATTGTCATTGAACCAAACAGTACAGGAATTTGCAGAAACACTCTTTTACACGCCTGTACCCAGTGGCGATAATAAAATGAAATATCACAATTTTAAGCTTAGTTTGAAGCTTACCTTCACTCAGGATTACTTCAAGGACTGCTGTAGAGTTGAAAATCTTATGATTACCTCTGGATTTTACTGTTTATGATTCTGATAAATGGTGCAATTTTTGGGATTGTTTAAAAGACAACACACTTTTCTAATAAACTGTGGGTTTGAGGTTCAGAGTTTCCAGCTCTTGTACAGTTTAAAAAACAACAACAAATCAAATAAAATGAAATATCACAATTTTAAGCTTAGGTTCAAGTCAACCATGACTCATGATTACTTCAATGTATGTCAGAAGGTTGAAAATCTCTTTGTTTTTACAGTTTCTTGCTCTAATAATGGTGCAGCTTCTATGATTTTTTATAAAAAGACAACACACCTTTCAATCCTACTTGTGTTTTTTTGGCGTTTAGAGTTGAATCCTTGGAATAACATTCAATCATAAAGTGTCCGAAAATGTCCGAAAACTCTCGAAGGGTTTCCAGCTCTTGTTCCATTTTTTTCCCAACGAAACCTGAAGTATAAAATGATTTAGATGAAATATCTTAATTTTAAGATTAGTTTTAAGTCAACCATAACTCATGATTACTTCGAAGACTGTCGGACAGTTGAATATGTCTCTGTTTTTACAGTTTTTGGCTCTAATGATGGTGCAATTTTCATGATTTTTATAAAAAAGACAACACGCCTTTCAAAGCTACTTGTGGTTTTGGTTCAGTTTCACCCTCAGAATAATACTCAAACATAAATAAAGACTAAACAGTGTCTGAAAACTGCACAAGAGTTTTCAGCTCTGCAATAGTGTGCAAATGCATACAAGTACTGTGAGTGCAAAAAAGTCTGCCCTCAACTAGAAGAAGTTATTTCTTCTTCTCAGTTTACTTGATGCACTTTGAAGTAGAAAACTCTGACCATCTGCTGGGTCACACACATGAGAAGAATTGAGCTGCCAGCAGACTTCTGAAGAAGTGTCTGCTGGACGGTCAGACACTTTCAGAAACCTCCTCCCTCCTTATGTTTCCAGCGTCGGACTGGGAACGGGGCTGAGTCCGAACACGTCAGTAACTTTCTGAAACAATCTTTACTATGTGAAGCAGCCCGAGATGACTTATGGTGCGAAACGGCTCTATATAAATAAAATTGAATTGGAGCCAACACTCACACCCACTTCACTCCCAGGAGAGACGCTGAAGACGTGGCCCTCTGCCCTGCAGTGCTCAGCAATATTAGCACCAGTGTTTCTTATACTGGGTTTGCTAGTAATCATTTGTCAGCTGCTCACAGACAATATTCAATTAGGGATGATTAATCAGGAAGAGCTTCAGTTAGAATCCAGACAGAATAACCCAACACACCAGACTGATGGTAAAGTAAATCTGGGTCTTAATTTCAGGACATACATCTCCTCAAAATTAGCAACTGTTTAAGGCAACTTTACATCACAATTGAACACTTGATGCCCAAATAAAGAACAGTGCTGCTGTTGTTCAACCTATTTTCAAATACTACCTTGGTCTGCAACACACATGCAAATACAGTGGCACCGAACCCAAGTGTGTGGAGGGTTTATAAAGCCTTAAAATATATATAAATATTAAACTAAATATAAGGGTGCTTTTTTAAATTATTACCATTTATTTACGTACCTATTTATATAGTTAATCTTTGTTTGTTTTTGTTTACTATTTATTTTATTTTTGTAGTATTGCTGGTCTCATTCAATCTTTTTTGGTATTTTAGGTTTGGTTGCATTGCTTATCTGTGTGCGTTTCGGCTACTCTGTGTCAACGTCATTCATCCTGTTATCACCTTGCGTACTTTGAATTTGAATTCTCACTTTAAGTATAAGGGATAAGAGAAGACACGGTATACACATAGGGTGACTGAAGCAAAAAGTTGGGGGTGGCGATGACTCCACCACTCCCAACAGATGAGACTATAATTTTTATTTATTTATTTTCATTTTATTTATTTTTCTATCCTCTTTCTTTTTACCCGATGTCATGTTTCTGTCTTTTTTACCTTCTGAAGTAAGGGCAGGTAGATTATTTGGGTTTGGACGGTGGCTTGTTTTTCTGTTCCATTATATGTGTGAATACAGGGAGCACTTGTATGTTGTTTATGTTTTGTTTGGAAAGATCAATAAAATCTATTTAAAAAAAAAAAAATATATATAAGGGTGCTACTTCGTGGATTTCGGAAGGCGCAGAACATTTGGACGACATCGTAGGGCTTGAAATAAATTACATTTTTTAGGAAAATTTCACAAAAACACAACACCGCAGAGCAACACTACACACAGCGATCAAACGTCGATGTGAAATGGACAAGGCGAATTGCTGAACGCTGCTATACACGGGAGACGGTGGAGACTGATGCTACGGTTGCTGAGCCAATCAGAGCCCAGGATACAGAACACAGCGCTCTGATTGGTCGCCTCCCTTCCATCAGCCAGTAGTTTGCCGTGTACGATCTCATGTGGGATAAATACTCAAGCGGAAGTGGCCATAGTTGCGTTTTCCATACATGCGAGTCTGTCTACTCATCTGCTGTATGCTTCGTATTTTATTTCGATTTAATATTCTTTTTAATCTGTGATACAAAATTAGATATATACAATTTAAAAATCTGCGATACAGTGAGACAGCGAAATGTGAACCGCGATATGGCGAGGGACTACTGTACTCAAAATCCACCATTATCTCTCAACAATTAATGTAAAAAAAAAAATAGTAAAAATGTAAGTACAACCCCAATTTTTGCATTCTGACTTACCTGAGTGTTCCCAGACTCATGAATAAACCACAGTTTAAGCGTGACATATATATTTCTTGACCTTGGGAACACATATATTGTTCCAAAAAACTAAATGCAAGGGTTTTTTTGGCTTACTAAATCCTCTTTGTGGCATACACTCCTTTTTTAATCTATATGTTACTGTTATGAAGCATCTGAATGTGCCAGCTTCATGTCTGAATTAGCAGCCCGCTCACTTTTTTTAAAGAAAAGATGTGACGGCAATCTTAGCATGTCTGACCTACGTAGTAACATATCAACGTTAGCATAAGTTTGAACTGCATGCATCTGCACTAACAGGTTGGCAAACACAGGCCAGACTTTTTCCACATTTCTTTATCGATACTGTTCTAGAAATATATCAGAGAGCGCAAATGACACAGTTTGTGTGGCTGAAATCCCAAAACGTCTTCCTCAGTCACTTCGCCCTACAATTTGACATCTATTGCAAACTAAAACGTCCATAAAAAATAAACTTCGCTGTGATGGAAACAAAGTCTGTAGGTCAGATTAACGAGACCAGTAATAAATCTAATTGGCGTTTTGACAAAACTTAAACAAGAGCTGAAGTTTAGTTTGTTGCTTCCAGCTGTTGAGGACTGTTTCCTTTAGGTTTATTAAATACTTGCATCCCAAAGCGAGAGAGTTGCGCACATTTACACACAAGTAAAAACAGCAACTTTAATAATTACTTAGAATTATAAATCATCCCATACATGGAGCCAGGACCAATCAGGACAGCAGGTCACACTGTATACTCTTCTTCAAATCTGACAGAGGAGCCGTCACACACTCAAAGTCACAGTGTATAGAGCGGATTTAGGTTTAGTCTTTTGTTTGTAAGTTCATGATTATGTATTATATATAACTTGTACTGTTCAATCTCCTCAATATGACAAATACTGTACCGGAGTTGTGTTGGTTTATTTCTCAATGAAGGTGCGAAGAATATTAACCTAAAAGGGACCTATGTCTGACTGAGAAAATGCCATCAGCTTTACAGATGGATGAAGCAGCAGTGTTACATATTCCATGTCTGAAATTGGCCCTATGTTTCCCAAAAAGTAGGGAAAAGTACTTTCATAAAAGCATTAAATGAGCTACAAATATTCACCTGCTAATCTCTGAACTACAGTTTTTGTCTCATGTAGCTACACAGTACATAAGCAAATACAGCCATCTCTTATGTGCTTATCTGCTTCAATCACATTCTGACACCATCACAGGACATGAAAACCTCCATGATACCTCTAGAAGTGAATCTTGTGCTTGAAATTTCCAAACTGCACAACCAAAATTGTGTTATAAAAACAATCTGCTACTTGAGGAAAACCCATAAAAACACTACTGCCTCCCATCACAACATTCTTGCAGACACACCAGTTAGATTGTTTCACCTACTCCCCCCTCCTCAGGGCGTCTCCACCCGACCGTTCTTACCTCGTACTCCTCCTCCAGGATGACCGTCTGCTTCTGCATGTTCACTTTAGCCTCCAGCGTGGGATCCATCTGTGGGGGAAAAAGAGAAGAAATAATATGTGAGGAGCTCTCCGACTCATCCGGTCACAACGACACAAAGGGAGATAAGAAGGAAGAGAACATGTGGAGGGCCTCCCTGTTTGAATAACTCGCTTGATAGTAAGAGTGTTCGAGAAATTACAGATACAGTTGTAGCTTTCAACTGAAGCACTGAGATCTCCTCCACCTCTTCATGTATTATTATTACACATTATAATGCATGAATGATGACATCTGCAGAAGACGTGAATTAGTTTTCTTCTTTGTGAGAGAAGCACCGAAGCCTTTTTCTCACTGGTGTCGGAGTGGAGCCTCTTCAAACCCGGAGGGAGGATCGACTCTCCCCTGCCTTTACTCTGTAAATTATTCTGCTTGATTTGGCATCAGCATCACTGGCTTTAGTAGAAATTAAAAAAAAAAAAATCTTGGCGGGTTTTGCGAGAGCGAGTCGGGTCCGATGGAGCTATCTGGGCTTTGCAATTCAAATTGATTTTGCCTGAGAATAGGACTGAAATGAATCCCATTCTGAATCATTACTTTTAATGAGTTCTAATATTTCACAGCAATAATGCCGTAGTTACCCGGGTGACTGATGAGTTCCATAATTCCCTGATTGATTTATAATTAGACCTACATTACTATGGCTGATAAATAATATATAAGATATTTTGCAGCCTTCAGAGCACTGAATGAATAGCCTCAGTAATTAGCGTGATACCTGCTATGGAGGTGCTAATAGCTGTAGGTGACCCTCACAAACAAACTGGGAAAACCAGAAGTGAGAGAATCTTACAAAAACCTGGACAGGGAAGACAAAAGGGCTGCAAGTTCATCTCTGCCTCCAGGCGAAATTAAATCATTCAAGAGAAAATGCAAATTGGATCACACAGTGACTTCCTCTCAGCAGACAGGGGTTTCAGTGAGCAAATACATCATAAGTGAGCAAATATCTGCAAGAACGAAATAATGAAGTCGGCCGACGAGACAGCGCAGCTAAAAACTGGAACAGTGGTTTTAATCATGTGCATTTTAACAACTGTTTAGCTATTCGGTGCATATAATTACATGTGCAAACACACACACTGAGCTGAGTTGAATCTTCACTCCACAGGGTTTAACGGAGGAGGAGTTCGGTCTGCCGGAGGCCCCCCGTCAGATGAGAGCGAGCAGTGTGGGGGCCGCTGCGCAGGCCCACTGCCAGGGGCTCGATACCCTCCTCCTCCTCCTCCACCACCACCATCATCCACATCCTAGCTCCGCCTCACATGGACAGTAATAAGAAAAGATGCCCCTGCCATCTGGCTCCCACCCAGATGACACGCATCGGAGTTTGTCACAGTAAAATAACACAAAACAGCCACTTCCCCTCGCAGGCAGCTCATCAGACTATAATGGCTTTAAACAAAGTGTAGGTCTTCTGTCATTCTAATGAACTGGTTGTCACTTAATGAATTATTAGAGCTCGTTCTCACAACTTGCTCTTGTACTGACTCACTCCTAAACGGGTTAGAAAAGCCTGTTAGTGCTGTGTGCCTGCAGTGTCTTTCTGAAACGACGGATAAACAAAGCATCGCATTCAATTTGTAAATCTGTCACACTGAAATGTCACATTCCAGGAGTCCTGGAAAACTTCAAAACATCTCTGCATGCTTTTCCATTGTATTCTGTCCCATTTGAAAGAAATTCACACCTCCAGTGCAATTACAGCTGTAACCACTGGGAGGAGTATTTGCACGCAGGCTACAACTCAGCACAAAGATTGTTGCTTTAACTCTGAAGTGCTTGTATGTGAGTTTTTCTCAGACAATTTCTGTTCCAAATAAATCCAAATTTAACCAGTACTCAAACAGATTATAGGAAATCTTGACTGGATTGTGAAATATAACCTAAATTAATTAGTACCAACCTTTCTTTTGATCTTTTGGGCATCATATCGGATTTGTGTAAACTCTTTCAGGCCGAAGGATCCACCAACTACCAGCAACTGAAATCAAAAAATATCAGTGTTATTTAACTAAGTCATAAACATTTTGGTTACATGTTTTAAGGCTGTGCAGAGAACTTGTTTGAAAGGAGTCTGTTCTTGCTAAGGTGTACTAAAGCAAGTTATTCACTATAACTTTCAAGTTATACAAGGTACACAGCAGGTCCGAACAATTAGTCAAATTCAAATCAAAACATAAAACAATGCAATTAGCAGATTGCAAATGCTGTTATTTAAGATCAACATTAAGCATTTAGTCCATCTGACTCAAGGTTTATTTTGCATTATTATAACTTTTTTTTTAAACTTGACTCCAGAATGTGCAATAGTCAGGATGCTGCTCCTGAGCTATGAATAACCTATAGATGCTGAATAAACTGCTTCAATGTCAGATTGTTTACAGAAATGTCCCATTACTTTCTCATTACAAACATTTTTATTATTACTTTATTTAACTTGACACAGTCACAACTTTTTGATCATTATTCAATCACCTATGCCATTTAAAAAATGCAGTAAATACATATTTGAAGTAATTTATGTCTCTAGGTTTTCATTTTTACATTAGAATATACAGCAGATAACATTTTGATGACGTCCCATGTGGCAACGATTCATCATGTTTTGGGAAATAGTTGGGGAATGTCTAAATGTTCTGGTAGATGGTACAGTTTGCAAACAATTCAAAGTCAAGCTCCAGTTCAATAATAATTGTGTTATAGATTTCAAACATGTGATGGAGCATTATTATGAGACGCCTTCAAAATGTCAACTGTCCTATATTCAAATGCAATAAGGGCTTAAAGATATAAATTGCTTCCAACATGTATTAATTACATTTTTTAAAATCCCATTGCAGATCACAAAAGCTATGACTGTGTTAAGATAAATAAGGAAGGACTAACACCAAAGAATAAAAATATTCCTATGAGAAAATAATAAAAACTTTTTGTAAGCGATCTCTGACAGATCATTCATTGCTCAGGAGCAGCATTTATGATTGTGAATATGGAAACGATACAATCAGGAAAAGCAGAATCAACTAAATTGTACTTTGAAGCGTTGTTAAAACTGGGATAAACAGAAGAATATCTGTTATTTTACAAAGCTCTGGAAACCAAAATTGGCTTTAATATTAGCAGTAAACTGGTGCAATAACTCGCTCTGACGTTTGACAAGAGAGAAGCTGCTAACTTGCTAGCAGCTGTTAGCAAACACCGCTTTGTTTCTGTAAAAACGTTTAAAACTCTTATAATATAAAGTTACCTACCAGCATAGGAACTCCATATTTCAATGTTTTATTCTTCTGCAGGGTCCTTAAACTAAACATGACTCCTGTCTTCAGCTACAGGTCCATTTTATATAAGCTAACAGCGAGCAGGTCACTGCCGGGACGCGCTTCCTGGTTAGGTCCGACCGGCTCAACTGTCCGTACAGTTACCAGAACACGATGAAGGTTCCTACATGTGAACTTTCCAGGCAAACGCATTTTTAAATATCGAGTAGAAATAAAAGAAAGATGGTTTTTAGATGTGATTAAATAAATTTGACTTCACTCCAGTGTCACTACAAGGCTTTATAAATAAACCTACTGTTAATGCAGATTACACTTATTCATTATGTTTCTTTATTTAGCATATTTTCATGCAGTTTAGGGACACTGCATGTTTTCTGATTTTTTCCTCTATTTTGCATGGCATAGGGCATTATTTATTATTTCCCTTACCGTATTTTCAGCTACTGGCCTCACTTCATCCATACCTGCTGAGCCCCTCAGGTGTGTCCATTTCATCTGCCTGATTAGTGATTTCCGCTGTACCTTGTGAGCATGCGCAGTCCAAAGACACGAATCATCAATTCATTGATCCTCAAACCCGAAGGCCCTCAGAACACTGCAGGTTGCTAACTTTTAATTGATAGCGAACTTGTCAGTTTAAACTGTACAAACCACAAAATCTAAATATAATAAAAAGGAGTTATTTGATAAGAGTAAATAAATTAAAAAAAAACAGGGCAACATTATTTCTGTTTATCATATACTGTAAAAAATACAAACAAAATAATTTAATAAATTATTGTAACAAAACTGTGAAAATTTGGCAGCAAGGGTGCCAGAAAATAAGCTAAAATATATTGGAATACTGTTGTGTTAAAAAATGTAAAAAATAATAACAATAATAAAATAATAATAATAAAGTGAAAATACCTGTAAATATCTGTAAAATTATGATATATTTATTTTATATATTTTATCTCATTTTAATACGGTATAACATTTTTGATGTGAACATGATGCACAGTTTTGGCACTTTTTTTGTCTTTTTTATGATTAAAGTGAAAATGTTTTACTTTTTCTATGATTTTACTAATATTTATCTGTAATTTAACAGGAAAAAAACTGTAAAATAACATTAAAACATTTATATAAAAATAAAAATATTTACAATTTTTCCGTCCTTCGAATTAAAAAGAATGCACAGTAAAAATGCAGATTTTTGATGTGAACATAATGCACTATATTTGACCTGTTTTTTGTGGTTAACATGAAAATTTACATATGTTTTCTGTGATTTAACTACTTATTTCCTGTAATTTATCAGAACTCTGTAAAATAAAATGAAAAAATAACAGTAAATTGTTAAAAAAAAAAATTCACCACACCATACAACCAGTAGTAAGGCTTACTGGAGAGCTACAGATGTGCTCATAGAACATCCAGTTACTTCTACTTTTCTACCAGAACTTTATCTACCTCCATCGTTCCCATTCAGATGGATTTTACCAGTGTGACTCGCTCCATTTAATCATATACAACAAAGCAGTATTTAGCTAAAAGTGGTTTACTAAAAAAACAAATTATGAGGTATTATGTCACCACTGCTGACAGTTTTTCTTGATGCAGTTCAGTTTTTCTAATAGTTTTAAGGTCACTATAGGCATTTTGATGAGAGTTTTTCTGCTTTCACCTGCCATTCCTTTGGATATAAGGATATATATAGACAGAGTTTTATGATATATGTACATTTACTTTAAAAATTCAAAGTAGATTGAAGCAAAATGCATAAACTGGCAAAGCAAATCTATGAAACACCACCGATGGTCCCTGCAGCACACAGAGAATTAGAGGAGAAAGTATAGCAATTTTTCTTTATTACAATTTTTGTCTCTTATTTTCAATCAGGTGAAGAAAAATACCTTTTTTTTGTTCAGTATAATAAAATATGTTAACTTTATTCATTTTTTTATGAAGAAAAAACAATGACAACAAGAAAAATAAAAACAGAAACAAACGTTTTTCTTGTCTCTCCCTCTTTGTAAACCTTGGAGAGCTGCTGCACTGCGTGGGAAGCAAATACAACGGAGACAGAGTGTGAGGGAGCAGTGAGGAGGCTGAGGGGGGAGGCGGGGGAGGGAGGAGGAGACAGAGGAGGGGAATGACACAGAAGATAAGGCCAGAGACGTACAAAAACATGAGCGTAGTAGGACAGAGTGTAGTGACGGCTGGTCGGAGGAACGTGGCGGCGATCGGAGCGGGTCGGCTGGTGGTCCCGATCAGGATCAATGTTCAGAGGTCGCTCTCCCCGTACAGAGCCGTGGAGAAGGACATGTAGTCGAGGGCTCCGGGAACTCCGTCTGGGCCGCTGTAGGGAGCCATGCGGGCGATGCAGTACTCAGCCTGGTCTGGGGGAAGCTCACGGCGAAGCTCGTCGGCTAAGATGTAGTTCTACAGACGAGGAGAGGGAAACAACATTCAGCATGTTAGAACAGAACAGCAGCTGGTAGTAGAACGTCCTGTACACAGGAAGTAGAGAGAGCTGAAACTGAAGATGTACCTTAGTCAGATTTGATGGATCTTATTTATTTATTACTTCTTATTCATTGATTTCTCTCTCTACACATTGATTGATTTGAATGGTCTGATGGATTCTGCTGATTTATTTCTCTTTTTAGAATTAATCTTATTTATTGATTTCTCTCTCTACACATTGAATGATTTTATTTATTTTTTTATTTATCACTCTTCTTAGAACTAATTTGATTTATTGAAGTCTCTATTTACACACTGATATATTTGCTGAATATTATTTATTTATTTATTTTAATAGATCAAATGTTATCTATTGATTTCTTTATTTACACACACACTGATTTTATTTACTTATTACTCTTCTTACTACTAGTTTTATTAATGTCTCTGCTTATTCACTTATTTACATTAGTCCATTCAGTGTCTCTCATATTACTTCATTTTTTATGATTTTCTTATTATGTTTTAATGTATTTCGACTTCTGTTTTGCCCTTCATTTATATATCTATATTTTAATATATTTAATTAATTTATTTATTTTAATATATTTAATTTATTCACTTAATCTTATTTTATTTTATCTCGTCTGGTGTTTCCTTATTGCATGTGTTATTTTATTATTATATTATTATATTTTATTGTGTTTTTAGTCCTCCATTTATAGCACAACGCTGGGAGTGGGTTGTTGTTTGTATTGTTTTATTGCCTTTTTTTCTCCATTTCATTTCTATGGAAAGTGTTGTTTAAATAAATGATTAAATAAAGTCTGATGGAAGAAAAATTAGTTAAACCTAAAGTGTAGCTGCCTGTGTTTAGAATATTTTAAATGTTTGAATACTTTTATTATCGAATTCAAAAGATTATAAAGTGAATGTTGTTCGTATTGCAGACCACACTCAGAATCAGCAGCCATCTCTGTGTAATGCAGCTCTGAGCTCTGACTTTTGTTTCCTGGTCTGTGATCTCAAGCCGGTTGGGTCACTCCAGTGGAATTAATTTGCTTGAAATGTTTATGGCATAAAATGTGGATGTTTATGAAACTATTTGTGAAACTTAAGCTTGATATATCAAACGTTTTGTGAGATGAACTCTTTTAAAAAATCTTTTCATTTCAACCTCAAATCATCAATTCTTTTTTAAAAACTGCTGCTCGGCTCATCTCTGATTTGCTTGAAATTTTTATGACATAAAATGTGGAATTTATTTTTTTAAAAATTGTAAAATTTTCATGCTATATATCAAATATTTTATGAGATATATTTTTAATTGCCTGTTGTAATTTGCTGGAAATTAACTAAATTTGACATAAACTTAATTTGACCTTATTTGTCACTTTTTTCTCGCTAAGTAAATGGACAGTTTTAGGCTGATGTGGTTAAATTGTTAGGAAACGGTCAACTATTTACACCTGCAGCAGGTCTGGAGTAACATTTTCATCTATGTCACCATATTTCAGGCCCCCTTATATCAATATTCAACCTCCTTTTAGTTTAGTCTGTGTTGGTCTCCAACAATGCCGAGGGAAATACGTGGCTGGATGTGAAAAGCTTCACTGTGTCCACTGGTCTGTCTGGTGTTTGGAGTCGTGGAGGTCATGCATAGTGAGTTTTTTTACAAAAGAAATAGCTGCCTGATAGAGACAGAGTGAGCCGAAACTATATAAACTGTGAGCTGGAAAACCCAAACAATGAGCCAAGAGATGGTAAAAAGCTCCACAGAGAAGATAATTCCCTTTGTGCTCATCACTCGGAGCGACCTCAGTCACACTATTCATTGTTAATATAAAAAAAATGATCATAGCTGCTTTAAATGTCCCTTTTTATACCCTGAAGTGCATTGAATATTCATCTGTTTACACATGCAGCTTTATTTACACCTGTGCCTCATTGTCAGCGTTCTTTGGTGCTACTCCAACGCAACACGGTACCTTATCTCCCGCCAGGACCTTGAAGGAGGCCATGACCTGGTCGGCGGTGTCCGTGTCGGCCGTCTCGCGGGACATGAAGTCGATGAAGGCCTGGAAGGTGACGATGCCCATCCTGTTGGGGTCCACTATGCTCATGATGCGGGAGAACTCGTTCTCACCCTGGTGGGCAGCAGCACAGAGGAAACGCGGTGAAGCCCGGTCGCCATGGTGACGGTCCCCACGGCAACGCACCACAACAACACAGCAAAATCACTCACACCGTTGCATACAAACACACTAAATATTTCATCTATAATGTGTCGTTTTACACAAGTGAGGTGCTGTTGTGAGTGAAAATCAAACTAATGCATTTATAAATAGAAATGAATGGAGAATTAACTGTATTGATAAATCAGCTGCATTCATTCACATCTACTCATTACCATTTCCGACTGCTGTTGCAAATCGCACACAAACAAACGTTCATACTTGAAGGGCGCTCATGGCTTTACCAGGTTGTAACCCATGGAGATAAGGCAGGTTTTGAAGTCTTCAGCATCCATGATTCCTGTTCTCTTCTACAAGGTCAGCGGCGGAAAAACGAAACCAGCAGGAGAGGAAGGGAAGGGACAGCCGAGGAAGTCACGAATAAAGAGGAGAGTTAAGGGAGAAGCCCGCAACGACCCATAATGTGGACGTTGCAAGGAAATAACGGAGGAATATTTAAGAAGGGAGAGGAAAGAATAGAGGGGGAGGGTTGGAAGTATAAAGGGGGGAACAAGTGCAAAAGAAAAAACAAAAGACACCAGTTAAACCTCTCACCGCGGGCTACGACTAAGTACCTGTGCATCGTTGGCGATATCGAAGCCCAGGCTGATCAGGCAGGCCTTGAACTCCTCTGCGCCCAGAGTGCCCGAGTGGTCCTGGGGGGTGGGAGGCCAGTGGCAGGGAGGCGTCGGGGGCCATGCAGCAACACATACAGCGTGTCAGTGACGGTGGGGGAGGAGGGTGAGGTGAGGGGGTGAAGGTGGGGGGAGGAGGAGGAGGAGGAAGGTGGAGGGAGTGCACCATGCACATGTAGGTGGGTGGGGGGTGAGAGGAGGTGAGGAGGGGGTGGAGGGTGAGGGGGGTCATGCATAAAGATAGAGAACAGAGAACACAGTGCATTGATTAGGATCTGCAGGTGAACACACGGTGGCAGCAGAGCTGCCATGCTGGGGGGCATTCAGAGGCGTTAATGTGCAGTGTGCAGGCAAACTACTGGGGCCTGGTGGAGTTATTCATATCGTCGATGGCACATGTACTTAACAACACAACATCTGCTCTCATTAGGAGGAAAAACACATCTTTACCTTCGTTTGTACAGGCAAACCTCAGAGCCAAATGCTTCCTTCAAACAGTTAGAATCACAGTTGTTTTCCCATAAATGGACATGCAGAGATTTGGACTGCAGCTAATGACCTAATAAATCATTCGGTGTGCTCATTAAAGGTCAGCAAATAGACCAAATCCAGTTTAATGTCACAGAATATGAAGTAAAACCTCAATTATTCCCATTTTAGAAGCTGTAACCAGTGAAGTCCAGCCAGCGTGGCTTTTCAGATTAACTTTACTGACCATAAATATTCAACAGCAATTAACTTTTGTTTTCGTCATTAACATATACAATCATTCACGCTAAAACATGTCTGAAAATTGTGAAAAATAAAATATTTTTTAAATAAATAATAAATGAACAATTTTTTTTTGAATTGCACGATTTTGTAAACCCTAAAATACATCATTTATCATCATTTAACGTGAAAACATCTCACATCTGAGATAAAAAAAAAACAAAAATGTACATGCACTTATATTTGGAGTGCAACTGAACACTAGTTTCATTATCGGCTAATCAATCAATAAATCTATTTATTGGCCTGTAAAATGTCAGCAAATAACCAAAAATGTTAATTGCAAGCTCCAAGAATCTAAAATAATTTCCATTTGAGAAGCTGTAACCTCTAAAGTTCAGCCAGTTTGACTCTAAATTATTAATGAACCAACTGTAAATAATTAACAGTTATTACTTTTCCGTCATTCTTTTGACCTTTTTCTTCATTTATCTGTCTGAGAATTAGCTTTTGAATGACTGAGCAATCATTTACGATAAAAAAGACATAAAATATGTTAAAAAAAAGAAGGTCCAGGTTCATATTTGAGTTTCTCTGGACTCTGACTGCTGACCTCTGGTACTGATCAACAACAGGGCAGCTCCAGGAGAATGTAGGAGTTGGTGGTGAAGGAGGAGGAGAAAAATCAAGAAATAAATCTATTTCTCTCATGTATAATCAAAGTATTTATCTGAACATGAGGCTGATTCCCCTTGAACGTCATATCACTGATCTGTAAGTCCTTTTCTTGACCAAGCGGTAAAATCCCAACACCCCGATGCATTTTTCACACACGAGCTGATTTCACATCACAGTTTCCTGCTTAAAGCATCGTTAGAGGTTTGCTGTTAGAAACACCTCAGGCAGCATGACAGGGCGTTAAATCCACAAGTCACATTCTCACCTCAGCTTCTGTTCTTTGCTGCTTCAGTCTGAATGTGCAAAAGACAAACTTGTGACTCCACATACTGTTAGGTAAAACCGCAGCAGAATCATCGTAGGAAACACATTCATTCGCTCTCTTGCTGGTACAGTCTCATGTCTGTACGATAAATATGAAGCTAGAGTCAGTAGATGGATTAGCTTAGCACTTAGCATCCTATTCAAACACAGGCAGGACAGCAGCGCAAAAGAACGCAGCAGCCAAACAACTATAATGTTATTTTATGGTAAATTAATACAGACTAGTAGCAGAAGACATCAGTTAAAGTAATCTCCATGTATAAACTGTAGTACTGAGTAAACATCCTGTATGTAGGAGGAGCAGGCTAAATTATGCAGTCTTTAATCATTTTTAAGTTTTATTTGGTTGCAGATAAGAGTCCTGCAGCCTCCCAGGGGCCCTGAACCACTGCAGTAGTAAACCAGCGGATTTAAGTAAGAACGACAACAAAGCCTGGAAAGAGTTTCACCTGTTTTCTGATCCGAAACAACACATCAGACATTTAAAAAGCAATTCATTTTGCTTTTAGTGGCGATTATTCTCATTAGTAAGAAAATCAATCATAACTACATAATGTCTAAATCAATTCTGAGTGTGCCAATGCAACAATTTTATTTTGAAGAGCCAGAGTCCCTGGTAAGCCTTTTGTAGCATTTCAGAACTTTTATTTTGATACTTTAACTGACGGAAAATTCAGAGCTTTCAAAAAAAATCGTAAAACTTAAACTGAGCCTCCATAAAAACCATAAAACATAATACTGACGTCATTGTGTTTGGGCCTAGTGGTGATCTGGCTGCTCTGACAGTATCAGTACCCTGTAGTCGCAGACCTCGGTATGAGGTTGGACAGTGACCTAAAACTGGATCTTCAGGTTAACTCAGTTGTAAAAAAATAGCTTCTTTCAAATTCGCCAGCTGGCTAAAGTTAAACCCATTCTTTCCTGGCAGCACTTTGAGATTTTAATCCCTGCTTTTATCACTAATTGGTGAGGCTACTGCAATGCGCTGAACGTTGGGCTCAGTCAGGCGTCACTTGGTCGTCTACAACTCGTCCAAAACGCTGCTGCTCGCCTTCTAACTGGCACAAGAAGACGAGAGCACATGACACCTATTTTAAAGTCCTTGCACTGGCTCCCTGTCCGTCATTGCGTGGATTTTAAGATTCTTTTATTTGTTTTGAAATGTCTTCACGGCCTCCCACCACAGTATCTGTCTGCCCTTCTTCAGCCCTACAGCCCCGCCCGATCCCTCAGGTCAGCAGATCAGTCTTTGTTCGTGGTCCCAAAGACTAAAAAGAAACTCTGACCGCTCTTTTTCAGCTGCCGGCCCAACGTTATGGAATGATTTGGCCTTGCACCTTAGACAGATTGAGTCACCTTTTTATTTTAAGTCAGCTCTTAAAACGCACTTTTTCACCCTGGCTTTTAATCAAGTCTGAAATCTGTATTTTTTAACTTGTCTTCTCATTTGTCCCCATTGTAGTTATTCTTGCCTGTGTATCGTTGTTATTGCTGACGTATCCTGCACTTTGGTCATCTGTGTTGTTGTTTTTAAAGTGCATTATAAATAAAGTTGGATTGGACTGGATAAAGGTTACCACAACACGGATTTAGATGAATAATATCCACAGCTTTTTGACCTGCTTAAACTTTGAATTAAGCTTCTACTGTAAAATATGACAGAGCTACAGGGTTCCAAAGATGGATGGGTTTTGGCTGTTGTCATCTCAGAGGGGATTTTTAACGCAGTTTCTTACGAATTTCGTAAAAAGCGTACCCTGAATCGCTACCAAAAGTCAGAGCGCACCATTCCTGATTGAGCCGTACGTTTTAATATTGTGTCTTCTCAAAGCTGTGGTGCTGAAAATCATGTTGGAAGAATCTATAAGAATAAGCCAGAGGAATAACAGGAAGTGTGCATTAATGCTAATGCATCGGCACACCTAACAACAAGCAAACAGATGGAAAGTAGCTGCAGCTGCCTGAAGAAAATCTGTTTTTCTTAGCTTTGAGATAAAGTTAGTGAAGCTTTTAATACTGTACTACCGAGCTTCAATGGTGATGGCAAGACCAGCATGCATGTCTTAATTAAAGTAAATTAGTGATAAGTTGTCCTCATGCACAAATCTTACATGAATAGCAGCCTAATTTTAAGCTTGATCCATGATGATTGTAATGGCCATTTTAATTTGATATGTCTGTGTATGTTGGACTCCACAAGAGGGTGTAATTGGTTTTCAGGCATGAGCGTGTATTTAGGTCGGAACCTTTGTTGCATCAGGTGTTGCTTGACGGTAGGAGCACAAATGGTTTCTGCAAAGCAATGCTGCGCCACATCACTGAATGGAAAAGTTTGAATTATGGACGATTTAATTTCTTGGACTTTGTGGGACTCAAATGGGTGAGCAAATAAAGAAATATAATTATGCTGTTCATGAAGTCGGACATTTTTAACATCGAATCTCAGTACAGGCGTAGTTAGTGAGTGCGTCAGTCTCTAGCTTTCAAGGTAGCTTCAAGCATTGGGCTTAGCTACTACAATGATAAAGATACAGAAAAATGCAAAAATGCACTGCAAAACTAGCAAACTATCAATATTTTAGAGAAATCAAAATTGGGGGGTGTCTTTTAAGTACAAGTCTCATTAGGCTCCCCTTCGATCCCCTGCAGTTCAAACTCTGGTCTGATGCAAAACACATGTAAAACTGAGAATCTTACACTGATTTAGTTGAGGTGTAACGTTAATTTGAGAGCTAGTAGGCATATTTCATTCCCCTGCTCCCAGTTTTTGAGCTCAGCTAACAGCCTTCTGGATTTAGGTTTATACTTAACAGACAGACATGAGAGCGGCAAGAAAGTGGACAAATGTATTCCCCAGACTATCCCCCCTTCAGCAAACATTTCTGTTGCAGTCTCACTTTGCATCACGTCTGTACCCACAAACCACATCTGGCCAGCTGTGAGTGAATGAGTGGCGGTCCGCCCACAGACCTCCCCCCTGCCCGAGGCTTCCTGTCTGCACGGTGACTCAGTACTGACCCTGTCGAAGTGGTTGAAGGAGGCCCGGAACTCGTTCAGCTGCTCCTGGCTGATGCCTTTGGCGTCTCGCGTCAAGATCTGGTTCTCGATCTCGTTGATGGTTCGGGCGATGGTGGTGAGTAGCTGCTCCCAGCCCACACGGATGTGCTGCAGAGGAAGACGAAGGAGGAAGAGGTTGAAGACGACGGAGAGTAAAAAGGTCTCAGAAGCTTTAGCTGGGATTCAGCTGTGGGTCAAACTGTGGCTGTGAAGGATTTGTGGTTTGTTTAATTCAACGTGGAGGAGAAGCGTAAAAGTGATAGTTGAAGAGAGCTTTGACTGACTGCTTTTCTGCTCTGATGGCTACATTTACCTCAGCATGAGTGAAAGACAAAAATGATGACTGTATATTAGCCACACTCTTAACTGAACATCTGTCATTCAGTCACGTATAAGGCAGCATCATCTACAAACAACAATTGTCTTCAGTTTTTCTTATTCTTTTCCCCCCATCTTATTAGCTTAAGGACAAGATCAGCTTTATTTACATTTAAAATCCCATGAAAAAACCCAAACCAACAATGTTTTAGCTGTAAGGCTGTAACTAACATTTATTTTCACCATTGATTAATCTTTAAATTATGTTTTCAGGTTAATCGATTAGTTGTTCGGTCTATAAAAAAACAGAAAATGGTGAAAAATGTCAATCAGTGTTTCAAAAAAACCTAAGTTAATCTCCCTAAATGCCACATTTTTTTCCATAACCCAAAAATATTCAGTTTGCTATCATAAAGGAGGAAAGAAACCAGAAAATATTCACATGTAGGAGGCTAAAGTTAGACGATTATGATTATTTTCCCTAAAAAATTTACTTTTTTTGTAATTAGAAACAACTTTTACAAACATTTATAAAGCCAGTGATTTAAGTTCTACACATTTGTCATAAATGACAACTATTTACTTGCTGCAGCTCTCGTTAGCTCCTCTCTCCAGCACATTTCTTTCTGCTGAAGGTATAAATCTTTACAAACTGCTCATAAATATAAACTAATTCACTAACACACCTGGGAAAAGCAGTTTTTCGTAAACCTTCCTCTGCTGGGGGGATTATTTTCAGCTTCGGATTAATACACATTTGGTGCTATAATAAGTATCTACAGCAGCAGGTTTGTGTATATAGTAATAATTTTATATAGAAAATGAATATAACCTCAGGAAAGTGCCTTAAACCTGCATTCTTGATAACAGCCAGCAGGGGGTGACTTCTCTGGCTGCAAAACGTCTGACTGTATAGAAGTCTTTGAGAAAATTACCCGACTTCTCACTTGATTTGTTACCTCAGTAAACATTTTCCTGAAGAGTTTATGGTTTCAGTCTATAGTTTTAAGTCTCCTTTAATACAGCATGATGTTCATTTAGTAAATTATAGCTCCATTCAGAGTAAAATAGACGATAAAGCAGGGCGTGCTTTACAGTGGGCCGACCTTGTGATTAACAGATTACTACCACAGTATTGGGTTTTTGGTTAGATCAAAGACTGGTAGTCCACAAACCCAATGGGTGACGTCATGGTGGCTACAGCCATCTTTTTATAGAGTCTATATTACGAGGGACTGACTTAAAATAACCTACAATGCACAAGTTTATGGCAATGAGGTCACCCAGTACAACTAAGTGGCTCATAGGTGTGTTTTTAAAGGTGTAAAGAAGATTTATGAGGTTCTGAATAAACAGATGATCATTGCTGGTTTACATCTTTTCATGTGATTTGCTGAAAAATATATATCAAAATGTTACTTTAACTGACTTAACACTGCAGATTTAAGGTGCCTTTGTCTCTTTAAAACAGTTTTCTTACAGCAGCTGATTCTAGACTCACGCCTACGTAACAGTTCTGAACTCCGCTGTCGTGTAAACCGTCTGCAACAAATTGCATATGGATTATTTTGGCCAGTAAAAACTATTCTTGGCAGGCAGGAGTTTATAGTTTCCCAGCACTTGGCCAAGGAGCTGGCAAGTTAATTTTGTATCCTGGAGGCAACGTAGTGAAGTGTCAAGTCAGAAAAGTCATGCATTAAATTCTTTAAGACTTCCTGTAGCTGTGAAAACATACAGTCTTCTGTAGTTTGTGGTGAACTTTAACCACCTGAAACCAAAGAGTCACACAACTAAACATGACGTATGTTCAGGATTTCAGCTCAGACCGATGATCATTTCAATGAGAAGTGAAGTTTCACTGGTTAAATCTCTTTTCCTTGTCTGTTTTACCTCCATGGTGTAGTTGGTGTGCTTGTTGTCGAAGATGAGGGCTTCCTGAATGAGCTGGTGGTCTCCCTCCAGCTGGTCGATCTTTGGCTTGTAGTTGACGATGCTCTTCTCGTACTGGCGGAGGTGCGTCAGCTGATCCTCCAGGGTGCCGTGCATCTCGATTGAAATGCGGCCGATTTCCTGCACAGACGTGACAACAACTTTTAATACGAATAATGAGCGATTGGGAAGCACAGGACGTGACAGGAAGACACAAAAATGACCAAAAATCCACCACCACTGTCTGTTTTTTATGTGTTTGTGTTAAATTTCTATGTGTTTAAACCAAATCTGAGCTTTCAATTCTGATATTTAATCAAAACCACTTTATTCGACATGTCTCATTGCTAAAGATATACCGTGTGCAGTAACCAGATTCCGTAAAAAACAAAAAATTCTGCACTCCCCAATTCAAATTAAAAGTCATGGGTGGCTCAGGTGTGACCAACAGTCATGTGACAAAAATTCAGGTACTTTTCAGTTGAACTGCAGGCGGTGCTCACACAGAACAGAGAGGAGACTAGTATGGAAACTAATCTGGGAGATTAAAAGCAACAATAAAACACACCTGATCAATAATAATAATAATAATAATGCATTGGTTTTGTACAGCACTTTTCTCGACGCTCGAAGACGTTTTACATTGCATTATTCATTCTATAAATATAATATAATAAAATGAATGCAGCATGGTTCAGAAATAGTACACAGCAGAACAAGCTGTCAGTGAGTTGCTGGAAGATTCATTCAGCATGGTGAAATATCTTTCTGGGGTTGATGAGCAGAGTAGCAACTAGTTTGTAGGGTTGTAAACATGTAAATAGCAAAATAGAGCCACAATATTTTTCTAGTATTGGGAAAAAAACAGACCTGTTTGTACTTGGAAAAATGCTACAAAAAACAAGTCAGTTTTCATTTTTGTTGTAATAAACACTCTTTCATTTATAATTTTTTATGATTTACGGCGTTATAACTGTGTGAAACTGCTTAACAGACATTCTCTATATTTACTGTCACGGATGTACTGTTTCCATGGAGGTTCAGCACTTTATATTGCAGTGAAAAATCAGCCCAAAACTGAGTAGAAAGGTGACAGGAGCACAAACAAAACAAAAGAAACAAACAAAAGTAGCTTTAGTTTAGGGCTTTGGAAGGTTAAAGAAGCTATTTCACTTAGATAATCTGAATATAAGGCATTTAAACATTATGTAAGTATCACCAAGCATTAAATATTACTGGTGTCTTTCTAAGAACATTAAATTGACTTTATATTATATGCTATATATACACGTTTTCTGATATTATGCAATATGATTTTTTAAATGTGTCAGAGAAACAGTTGAAATCATGTGGGCAAGCTTGAAATATGACGAAAATGTCGAAGTTTTTACCGCTTAAACTTCCTGTCTGTGGTCAGCTGACTTCCCGTCACTGATTGGTCATGTGACAAACAAGGAAGCGCTTCATGAGTAAACACAAGGAAAAACACAAGATAGTTGACTCTTGAAGAGGATTTCATGCACTTCCCGTGAAAGCAGCAAAACTAAACTATGACACAGTGTATGAACGTTTTTATTTGGGTTAGTTTGTGTTTGTTTCCCGGAGTTTTGTCGGTATTTTCTCCTGTAACAGAGCTCACCATGAGTCTGAACGGCAAATGGAAGCTGTCAAACTCCGACCCGTTGGTCAAAATACAGGTTTGTCCATTTCGTGTGTGAGAAAGCGACAAAAGTACTGTTTTGTAAGCTCCCTTGAACATCAGGAATGTTTTGACAGTCGAGATAGGAGGAAGAAATGAGACTGTGTTTATTTTGAAAAAAATAAATAAATAAATAAATAAATAAATGCTTCAGATGCTGCTGTTTGTGGGCGGAGCTTGTTTCAGGGCGGGGCTTCCAACTTGAGAATTCCGCAGTCCTTTGATGCTTTGATGATGATGTCACACGTTGCATTATCAGATTCCTTAATAGCAGTCTGAACCTTGAATCGTCGCGAGCAATCCAGTGAGCAATTTAGTGAGCGAATTAGTGACCGAACGACCGACCGAACCAGTGACCAACCGAACGAACGAACGAACGAACGAACGACCGAACGAACCAGCGACCGACCTACCGAACGAACGACCGAACGAACTAGCCGAACCCCAAACTTCTTCCTGAACTTGTGTTCTTGAAGAAGTCACAGCCTTAACAACCGCCTGCAACTACTGCAGTTTTTTCTCTATTTGTTTTCAACACCTCTTAAACTTTCCCCGCTATCATGTCCAACCACTACAACCAGAGACGTAGAGGAGGGATGATCAGCACTACCCACCGTGGGCCCAACCAGCACCACAACCACCCCGCCGGGCCCCAAACCTCCCATGGTGCCTCCAACTTCCTGAGAGAGCACAACAACGGCATGAGCCTCCGCATCAAGGAGCTCATTGAGGAAAACCAGCAGAACTCCTACAAGATGCTGAGCGCCAGAGCCAGGATTGACCACCTGGAGGAGCTTCTGCGCGACAAAGAAAAGGAGCTGCAGGTCGAACGCCAGGAGAACAACCACAAAGTGTTGAGGGCCAAAGGCAGGATGAACCAGCTGAAGGAACTTCTGCTGGAGAAGGAAAAGGAGCTGCAGGACGAACGCCAGCAGCATGAGGAGAGAATCTCAATCCTGGAAGAGCAAATCAGAGAACTAGAGGAGAGCAAAGAGCAAGAACCGATGGAGACCGAGGTCTCCTTCGAAAACATGATCCCATCATCCAAGAGTTGGGGAGATATCATGGACGAGCTTGATGAGCGTCTTATACAAAAAGACGAAGAGATTCTGAGACTGAAAAAGGAGGTCCAGAGTCTCTCTGCTGCCCTTAGAGCCTCCCAGAACGTCCAGAGAAACGAAAAGACATCTTTGGAAGAAAACAAGGAGCTGCAAGACCAAAAGAAGGCCCTTGATGAGGAAAAAAAAGAGGTGCAGAAAGACAAGAAAGAGCTCAACGAAAAGGACAAAGAGCTGCAGGAGATAAAGGTCTATCTAGACCAGCAGCAGCAAGAGGTCCTGATTAAACGGAAAGAGCTCGAACAAAAAGAGAAAAAGCTGCAAGATGAGAAAGAAGAAACCCAGCAGGACAGACAGGAACTGCAAAGAGAGAAGAAAGCAGTAGAAGAGCTCCAGAGAGAGCTTCAGGATGAGAAGAAAGTTCTGGAACAGGTGAAAAGAGATCTAGAATCTCAGAGAGATAAAGTGAACAAAGAGAAGACACTGGTCCAGCAACGGATGAAGCGTCTGAATGAAAACCAAGAGCTTTCTCTGTTCCTGCAAAAGAGACAAAGAGAGCTTCTGGAGAAAAAGTACAAAGAACTGGGCGAGGTGAAGGAGAAAATGAAGGAGGAAACCCAGCAGAACAGACAAGAGCTGCAGAAGGAGAAGGAGGCAGTAGAAGAGTTTAAGAGAGAGCTTCAGGATGAGAAGAAAGTTCTGGAACAGGTGAGAAGAGATCTAGAATCTCAGACTTATGACATGAACAAAGAGAAGACAGAAGTCCAGCAACAAACGAAGCGTCTGAATGAAAAACAGAAAGAACTGAATGAGATGAAAGAGAAAATGAAGGAGGAGAAGGTGAAGCAAGACTTGAAGAATCTAGAGATGGTGGAAAACAACAAGATACTGGAGCAAGAAAAGATAACAATCCAGGAAAGAACCGACAAACTGGAAAAAAGAGTCAAGAAAGAGAATGAAGAACTCCAGAACAAGAACAAAGAGTTAGAGCAAGAAAAAGCAGAAATGGAGGCAAGGATTGAAACTCTGCAGAACGAGAACAAAGAACTAAAGCAGCAGAAAAACCAAACAGACGACAGAAACAAAGAGCTGCAAGACGACAAGACGGAGCTGCAGAGCCTCATTCAAGAGGTGGAGGTGAGGCAGCAGGAAGTGGAGCCCAAGAAGAAGAAGAAGAAGAAGGTGGGCTGCTGGAGCTGGCTGTTCAGGAAGTAGTGAGGAGGAGGAGGAGGCCCTTGAGCTTCCTCTCACTCACCCCTTCCTCACCCTCCACTCCCCCTTTTTCACCCTTCACCCTCCACTTCTTCTCCCTCCCTCCATCATCACCTCTCTGCCTCCACCTCCCCCATCCGTCTTCCATCTCACCTTCACCTCTTCATCTCCCTCCATCATCCAAAAAGACGTCTCTTCACTTCCTCAACCTCAACCAGTTTCTCCCCCTTCATCAGCCCCCAGTCCGGCCTCCAGAGGGGCTATGACTTCAACAGATCCCAGTCCGGCCCCCCAAAGGGCTTCGACTTCGCCAGCCCCCAGTCTTTCCTACATGGTCGGCTTCCAACCCCTATCTACCCTGTTTTCTCACCCCCCTTTCACTTCTTTACCCCTGCAATAAAAAAAAAACTAAAAAAAAAAAAATACAAAAAAACTAAACAAAAAAAAACTCTCATATTCTGCATTTTATTTATTACCTTTAGAACAACTGCAGCATTACTTTATATTGTTCAGCTTTTGCCTTATTTTACTTCATTTTACTTGCTTTCTACTTTTATGCATTTCTTATGTTGTGCTATTTAGTGTTTTCTGAGTCTTTCACAAGAATATTAATCCTTCAAATGTCAACAAATATCTGTGAAATAACTACATTTTTGCTGATTTAAATATAATAAAAATAATGGTGTAATTATACGGTTAAACGTTGCAAAAAAACAACTTACTATTTACAACACAACAGATTTTTGATGTGGGCATTATTCATGGCTTTGACCTGTTTATTAACAGAACTTTTGTTCTGTCTTCAAGACCTTTCTCTGCCTGATCTCTGTCTGCATCCAGACCCCATAACGCGGCACGCAGAGGTTTTTTGTTGTTGTTGTTGTTGCTGTTATTATCTTTAATCAAAGAGAACAGGAAAAATCTGCAAAATTATTTTCCATTTTTTTCATTCATATTGTTAATTTTTCTATAAATTGATGACTGATATATGTAAAATACCAATATTTTTGCTGCTTTAACTTTACTAATATGATAAAATGTTGTAAAGTTGAATTATTTTTATTAATATATATGTGTGTGTATGTATGGGTATACACATATACATATGTAGTAATAAAAATAAATATTGAATTGAATTATGAATTATTTTATTACTATATATATATATACATATATAGTAATAAAAATAACTCTATTTTGCAACATATTATTTTATTTGTAAATTTATATATATATATATTTAGAAATTTTACTATAATAAATAATAAGTTATTAACCATAGCAAACAATGATCTTCATTGTTAATCCTTCATATACTTCATTCTTCCTTCAAATAATGGTAAATATCCATAAACTGTTTTACAATTATCTGAATTTAATAATAAAATTTTCAGATGTGAACACATTATTGACAGTTTTGATCAGGTTTTTTTTCTACAGTTAAGATCTGAAGTCATACATGTGCAAAGTTATCATTTTTTAAAATAAATATATTTACACGAACGTTACACAGAACATGGACAACATAAAATAAAATATGACAAAATGTCAAAGTTTTTACCGCTTAAACTTCCTGTCTGTGGTCAGCTGACTTCCCGTCACTGATTGGTCATGTGACAAACAAGGAAGCGCTTCATGAGCAAACACAATGAAAAACACAAGACAGTTGACGATGAGCAGGTAGTTTGACGCCCACTCCAACACTGTCTTCTTGTAGCCCTTAAATATTAATGCAAAGCTAATGGTTGATAATCAACCTGTGGCTCTGTTTCTTTTTAGTTTTCCCTTCAATAAAGTTACTTAAACCATAAAGAGAGTCACTGCTGTTCTTGTCTTCTCATCTTAAAGTTGTTAGACATTGAGGACTGATGCTAACGTGTGTTTTTGGACGTCTTTTTCATCCTCTGATAAGCATCTTGGTTTCTAGAATGAAGAGGAATTGGACTGTTTTTACTTTAAATCATGAAACTAAACTCTTCAGTGTGCCTATGCCAGATGTCCTGCTTTAATCATACAAAAGGCGTAACGTGTATAAATTTTATTTTCAAAAGCCAGCATATTTCACAAACCTTTGACCAGTTTCTATTAACATCTCTGAGCTTTTACTTTGAAACTTTAGCATACTTCAGAGTCAGTTTTTTTCGTGGGCTGTGGAATTGAAACTTAAAAAAAGTAAACCCAGGTTACAATAGAGCTGCTCACTAAACTGTTACTGCGTATGGGCTCTTATTTTTAAAGTGAACCCAAAAAATACAGGTTTGTCCATTTCGTGTGTGAGAAAGCGACAAAAGTACTGTTTTGTAAGCTCCCTTGAACATCAGGAATGTTTTGGCAGTCTAGATAGGAGGAAGGAATGAGACTGTGTTTATTTTGAAAAACAAAATATTTAAAAATAAATAAATGCTTCAGATGCTGCTGTTTGTGGGCGGAGCTTGTTTCAGGGCGGGGCTTCCAACTTGAGAATTCCGCAGTCCTTTGATGCTTTGATGATGATGTCACACGTGGCATTATCAGATTCCTTAATAGCAGTCTGAACCTTGAATCGTCGCGAGCAATCCAGTGAGCAATTTAGTGAGCGAATTAGTGAACGAACGACCGACCGAACCAGTGACCAACCGAACGAACGAACGAACGAACGACCGAACGAACCAGCGACCGACCTACCGAACGAACGACCGAACGAACTAGCCGAACCCCAAACTTCTTCCTGAACTTGTGTTCCTGAAGAAGTCACAGCCTTAACAACCGCCTGCAACTACTGCAGTTTTTCTCTATTTGTTTTCAACACCTCTTAAACTTTCACCGCTATCATGTCCAACCACTACAACCAGAGACGTAGAGGAGGGATGATCAGCACTACCCACCGTGGGCCCAACCAGCACCACAACCACCCCGCCGGGCCCCAAACCTCCCATGGTGCCTCCAACTTCCTGAGAGAGCACAACAACGGCATGAGCCTCCGCATCAAGGAGCTCATTGAGGAAAACCAGCAGAACTCCCACAAGATGCTGAGCGCCAGAGCCAGGATTGACCACCTGGAGGAACTTCTGCGCGACAAAGAAAAGGAGCTGCAGGTCGAACGCCAGGAGAACAACCACAAAGTGTTGAGGGCCAAAGGCAGGATGAACCAGCTGAAGGAACTTCTGCTGGAGAAGGAAAAGGAGCTGCAGGACGAACGCCAGCAGCATGAGGAGAGAATCTCAGTCCTGGAAGAGCAAATCAGAGAACTAGAGGAGAGCAAAGAGCAAGAACCGATGGAGACCGAGGTCTCCTTCGAAAACATGATCCCATCATCCAAGAGTTGGGGAGATATCATGGACGAGCTTGATGAGCGTCTTATACAAAAAGATGAAGAGATTCTGAGACTGAAAAAGGAGGTCCAGAGTCTCTCTGCTGCCCTTAGAGCCTCCCAGAACGTCCAGAGAAACGAAAAGACATCTTTGGAAGACAACAAGGAGCTGCAAGACCAAAAGAAGGCCCTTGATGAGGAAAGAAAAGAGGTGCAGAAAGACAAGAAAGAGCTCAACGAAAAGGACAAAGAGCTGCAGGAGATAAAGGTCTCTCTAGACCAGCAGCAGCAAGAGGTCCTGATTAAACAGAAAGAGCTCGAACAGAAAGAGAAAAAGCTGCAAGATGAGAAAGAAGAAACCCAGCAGGACAGACAGGAACTGCAAAAAGACAAGAAAGCAGTAGAAGAGCTCCAGAGAGAGCTTCAGGATGAGAAGAAAGTTCTGGAACAGGTGAGAAGAGATCTAGAATCTCAGAGAGATAAAGTGAACAAAGAGAAGACACTGGTCCAGCAACGGATGAAGCGTCTGAATGAAAACCAAGAGCTTTCTCTGTTCCTGCAAAAGAGACAAAGAGAGCTTCTGGAGAAAAAGTACAAAGAACTGGGCGAGGTGAAGGAGAAAATGAAGGAGGACGTCCAGCAGAACAGGCAAGAGCTGCAGAAGGAGAAGGAGGCAGTAGAAGAGTTTAGGAGAGAGCTTCAGGATGAGAAGAAAGTTCTGGAACAGGTGAGAAGAGATCTAGAATCTCAGACTTATGACATGAACAAAGAGAAGACAGAAGTCCAGCAACAAACGAAGCGTCTGAATGAAAAACAGAAAGAACTGAATGAGATGAAAGAGAAAATGAAGGAGGAGAAGGTGAAGCAAGACTTGAAGAATCTAGAGATGGTGGAAAACAACAAGATACTGGAGCAAGAAAAGATAAAAGTCCAGGAAAGAACCGAAAAACTGGAAAAAAGAGTCAAGAAAGAGAATGAAGAACTCCAGAACAAGAACAAAGTGTTGGCGCAAGAAAAAGCAGGAATGGAGGCAAGGATTGAAACTCTGCAGAACGAGAACAAAGAACTAAAGCAGCAGAAAAACCAAACAGACGACAGAAACAAAGAGCTGCAAGACGACAAGACGGAGCTGCAGAGCCTCATTCAAGAGGTGGAGGTGAGGCAGCAGGAAGTGGAGCCCAAGAAGAAGAAGAAGAAGAAGAAGGTGGGCTGCTGGAGCTGGCTGTTCAGGAAGTAGTGAGGAAGAGGAGGAGGCCCTTGAGCTTCCTCTCACTCACCCCTTCCTCACCCTCCACTCCCCCTTTTTCACCCTTCACCCTCCCCTTCTTCTCCCTCCCTCCATCATCACCTCTCTGCCTCCACCTCCCCCATCCGTCTTCCATCTCACCTTCACCTCTTCATTCTCCCTCCATCATCCAAAAAGACGTCTCTTCACTTCCTCAACCTCAACCAGTTTCTCCCCCTTCATCAGCCCCCAGTCCGGCCTCCAGAGGGGCTATGACTTCAACAGATCCCAGTCCGGCCCCCCAAAGGGCTTCGACTTCGCCAGCCCCCAGTCTTTCCTACATGGTCGGCTTCCAACCCCTATCTACCCCGTTTTCTCACCCCCCTTTCATTTCTTTACCCCTGCAATAAAAAAAAAACTAAAAAAAAAAAATACAAAAAAAACTAAACAAAAAAAACCTCTCATATTCTGCATTTTATTTATTACCTTTAGAACAACTGCAGCATTACTTATATTGTTCAGTTTTTGCCTTATTTACTTCATTTTACTTGCTTTCTACTTTTATGCATTTCTTATGTTATGCTATTTAGTGTTTTCTGAGTCTTTCACAAGAATATTAATCCTTCAAATGTCAACAAATATCTGTGAAATAACTACATTTTTGCTGATTTAAATATAATAAAAATAATGGTGTAGTTATACGGTTAAACGTTGCAAAATAACAACTTACTATTTACAACACAACAGATTTTTGATGTGGGCATTATTCATGGCTTTGACCTGTTTATTAACAGAACTTTTGTTCTGTCTTCAAGACCTCTCTGTCTGCATCCAGACCCCGTAACGCGGCACGCAGAGGTTTTTTTTTTGTTGTTGTTGTTGCTGTTATTATCTTTAATCAAAGAGAAGCGGAAAAATCTGCAAAATTATTTTCCATTTTTTTCATTCATATTGTTAATTTTTTCTATAAATTGATGACTGATATATGTAAAATACCAATATTTTTGCTGCTTTAAATTTACTAATATGATAAAATGTTGTAAAGTTGAATTATTTTTAATAATATATATGTGTGTGTATGTATGGGTATACACATATACATATGTAATAATAAAAATAAATATTGAATTGAATTATGAATTATTTTATTACTATATATATATATACATATATAGTAATAAAAATAACTCTATTTTGCAACATATTATTTTATTTGTAAATTTATATATATATTTAGAAATTTTACTATAATAAATAATAAGTTATTAACCATAGCAAACAATGATCTTCTTTTTTAATCCTTCATATACTTCATTCTTCCTTCAAATAATGGTAAATATCCATAAACTGTTTTACAATTATCTGAATTTAATAATAAAATTTTCAGATGTGAACACATTATTGACAGTTTTGATAAGGTTTTTTTTCTACAGTTAAGATCTGAAGTCATACATGTGCAAAGTTATCATTTTTTAAAATAAATATATTTACACGAACGTTACACAGAACATGGAAAACATAAAATAAAATATGACAAAATGTCAAAGTTTTTACCGCTTAAACTTCCTGTCTGTGGTCAGCTGACTTCCCGTCACTGATTGGTCATGTGACAAACAAGGAAGCGCTTCATGAGCAAACACAATGAAAAACACAAGACAGTTGACGATGAGCAGGTAGTTTTACGCCCACTCCAACACTGTCTTCTTGTAGCCCTTAAATATTAATGCAAAGCTAATGGTTGATAATCAACCTGTGGCTCTGTTTCTTTTTAGTTTTCCCTGCAATAAATTTACTTAAACCATAAAGAGAGTCACTGCTGTTCTTGTCTTCTCATCTTAAAGTTGTTAGACATTGAGGACTGATGCTAACGTGTGTTTTTGGACGTCTTTTTCATCCTCTGATAAACATCTTGGTTTCTAGAATGAAGAGGAATTGGACTGTTTTTACTTTAAATCATGAAACTAAACTCTTCAGTGTGCCTATGCCAGATGTCCTGCTTTAATCATACAAAAGGCGTAACGTGTATAAATTTTATTTTGAAAAGCCAGCATATTTCACAAACATTTGACCAGTTTCTATTAACATCTCTGAGCTTTTAATTTGAAACTGTAGGATACTTCAGAGTCAGTTTGTTTCGTGGGCTGTGGAATTGAAACTTAAAAAAGGTAAATCCAGGTTACAATAGAGCTGCTCACTAAACTGTTACTGCGTATGGGCTCTTATTTTTAAAGTGAACCCAAAAAATACAGGTTTGTCCATTTCGTGTGTGAGAAAGTGACAGAAGTACTGTTTTGTAAGCTCCCTTAAACATCAGGAATGTTTTGACAGTCTAGATAGGAGGAATATATGAAACTGTGTTTATTTTGAAAAAAAAAAAAAGATTTAAAAATAAATAAATGCTTCAGATGCTGCTGTTTGTGGGCGGAGCTTGTTTCAGGGCGGGGCTTCCAACTTGAGAATTCCGCAGTCCTTTGATGCTTTGATGATGATGTCACACGTGGCATTATCAGATTCCTTAATAGCAGTCTGAACCTTGAATCGTCGCGAGCAATCCAGTGAGCAATTTAGTGAGCGAATTAGTGACCGAACGACCGACCGAACCAGTGACCAACCGAACGAACGAACGAACGAACGACCGAACGAACGAACCAGTGACCGACCTACCGAACGAACGACCGAACGAACCAGCGACCGACCTACCGAACGAACGACCAAACGAACTTGCCGAACCCCAAACTTCTTCCTGAACTTGTGTTCTTGAAGAAGTCACAGCCTTAACAACCGCCTGCAACTACTGCAGTTTTTTCTCTATTTGTTTTCAACACCTCTTAAACTTTCACCGCTATCATGTCCAACCACTACAACCAGAGACGTAGAGGAGGGATGATCAGCACTACCCACCGTGGGCCCAACCAGCACCACAACCACCCCGCCGGGCCCCAAACCTCCCATGGTGCCTCCAACTTCCTGAGAGAGCACAACAACGGCATGAGCCTCCGCATCAAGGAGCTCATTGAGGAAAACCAGCAGAACTCCTACAAGATGCTGAGCGCCAGAGCCAGGATTGACCACCTGGAGGAACTTCTGCGCGACAAAGAAAAGGAGCTGCAGGTCGAACGCCAGGAGAACAACCACAAAGTGTTGAGGGCCAAAGGCAGGATGAACCAGCTGAAGGAACTTCTGCTGGAGAAGGAAAAGGAGCTGCAGGACGAATGCCAGCAGCATGAGGAGAGAATCTCAATCCTGGAAAAGCAAATCAGAGAACTTGAGGAGAGCAAAGAGCAAGAACCGATGGAGACCGAGGTCTCCTACGAAAACATGATCCCATCATCCAAGAGTTGGGGAGATATCATGGACGAGCTTGATGAGCGTCTTATACAAAAAGACGAAGAGATTCTGAGACTGAAAAAGGAGGTCCAGAGTCTCTCTGCTGCCCTTAGAGCCTCCCAGAACGTCCAGAGAAACGAAAAGACATCTTTGGAAGACAACAAGGAGCTGCAAGACCAAAAGAAGGCCCTTGATGAGGAAAGAAAAGAGGTGCAGAAAGACAAGAAAGAGCTCAACGAAAAGGACAAAGAGCTGCAGGAGATAAAGGTCTCTCTAGACCAGCAGCAGCAAGAGGTCCTGATTAAACAGAAAGAGCTCGAACAGAAAGAGAAAAAGCTGCAAGATGAGAAAGAAGAAACCCAGCAGGACAGACAGGAACTGCAAAGAGAGAAGAAAGCAGTAGAAGAGCTCCAGAGAGAGCTTCAAGCTGAGAAGAAAGTTCTGGAACAGGTGAAAAGAGATCTAGAATCTCAGAGAGATAAAGTGAACAAAGAGAAGACACTGGTCCAGCAACGGATGAAGCGTCTGAATGAGAATCAAGAGCTTTCTCTGTTCCTGCAAAAGAGACAAAGAGAGCTTCTGGAGAAAAAGTACAAAGAACTGGGCGAGGTGAAGGAGAAAATGAAGGAGGAAACCCAGCAGAACAGACAAGAGCTGCAGAAGGAGAAGGAGGCAGTAGAAGAGTTTAGGAGAGAGCTTCAGGATGAGAAGAAAGTTCTGGAACAGGTGAGAAGAGATCTAGAATCTCAGACTTATGACATGAACAAAGAGAAGACAGAAGTCCAGCAACAAACGAAGTGTCTGAATGAAAAACAGAAAGAACTGAATGAGATGAAAGAGAAAATGAAGGAGGAGAAGGTGAAGCAAGACTTGAAGAATCTAGAGATGGTGGAAAACAACAAGATACTGGAGCAAGAAAAGATAAAAGTCCAGGAAAGAACCGACAAACTGGAAAAAAGAGTCAAGAAAGAGAATGAAGAACTCCAGAACAAGAACAAAGAGTTAGCGCAAGAAAAAGCAGAAATGGAGGCAAGGATTGAAACTCTGCAGAACGAGAACAAAGAACTAAAGCAGCAGAAAAAGCAAACAGACGACAGAAACAAAGAGCTGCAAGACGACAAGACGGAGCTGCAGAGCCTCATTCAAGAGGTGGAGGTGAGGCAGCAGGAAGTGGAGCCCAAGAAGAAGAAGAAGAAGAAGGTGGGCTGCTGGAGCTGGCTGTTCAGGAAGTAGTGAGGAGGAGGAGGAGGCCCTTGAGCTTCCTCTCACTCACCCCTTCCTCACCCTCCACTCCCCCTTTTTCACCCTTCACCCTCCACTTCTTCTCCCTCCCTCCATCATCACCTCTCTGCCTCCACCTCCCCCATCCGTCTTCCATCTCACCTTCACCTCTTCATCTCCCTCCATCATCCAAAAAGACGTCTCTTCACTTCCTCAACCTCAACCAGTTTCTCCCTCTTCATCAGCCCCCAGTCCGGCCTCCAGAGGGGCTATGACTTCAACAGATCCCAGTCCGGCCCCCCAAAGGGCTTCGACTTCGCCAGCCCCCAGTCTTTCCTACATGGTCGGCTTCCAACCCATATCTACCCCGTTTTCTCACCCCCCTTTCATTTCTTTACCCCTGCAATAAAAAAAAAACTAAAAAAAAAAAATACAAAAAAAACTAAACAAAAAAAAACTCTCATATTCTGCATTTTACTTATTACCTTTAGAACAACTGCAGCATTACTTTATATTGTTCAGTTTTTGCCTTATTTTACTTCATTTTACTTGCTTTCTACTTTTATGCATTTCTTATGTTATGCTATTTAGTGTTTTCTGAGTCTTTCACAAGAATATTAATCCTTCAAATGTCAACAAATATCTGTGAAATAACTACATTTTTGCTGATTTAAATATAATAAAAATAATGGTGTAATTATACGGTTAAACGTTGCAAAAAAACAACTTACTATTTACAACACAACAGATTTTTGATGTGGGCATTATTCATGGCTTTGACCTGTTTATTAACAGAACTTTTGTTCTGGCTTCAAGACCTTTCTCTGCCTGATCTCTGTCTGCATCCAGACCCCATAACGCGGCACGCAGAGGTTTTTTTTGTTGTTGTTGTTGCTGTTATTATCTTTAATCAAAGAGAACAGGAAAAATCTGCAAAATTATTTTCCATTTTTTTCATTCATATTGTTAATTTTTCTATAAATTGATGACTGATATCTGTAAAATACCAATATTTTTGCTGCTTTAATATACTAATATGATAAAATGTTGTAAAGTTGAATTATTTTTATTAATATATATGTGTGTGTATGTATGGGTATACACATATACATATGTAGTAATAAAAATAAATATTGAATTGAATTATGAATTATTTTATTACTATATATATATATACATATATAGTAATAAAAATAACTCTATTTTGCAACATATTATTTTATTTGTAAATTTATATATATATATATTTAGAAATTTTACTATAATAAATAATACGTTATTAATCATAGCAAACAATGATCTTCATTTTTAATCCTTCATATACTTCATTCTTCCTTCAAATAATGGTAAATATCCATAAACTGTTTTACAATTATCTGAATTTAATAATAAAATTTTCAGATGTGAACACATTATTGACAGTTTTGATCAGGTTTTTTTTCTACAGTTAAGATCTGAAGTCATACATGTGCAAAGTTATCATTTTTTAAAATAAATATATTTACACGAACGTTACACAGAACATGGAAAACATAAAATAAAATATGACAAAATGTCAAAGTTTTTACCGCTTAAACTTCCTGTCTGTGGTCAGCTGACTTCCTGTCACTGATTGGTCATGTGACAAACAAGGAAGCGCTTCATGAGCAAACACAATGAAAAACACAAGACAGTTGACGATGAGCAGGTAGTTTGACGCCCACTCCAACACTGTCTTCTTGTAGCCCTTAAATATTAATGCAAAGCTAATGGTTGATAATCAACCTGTGGCTCTGTTTCTTTTTAGTTTTCCCTTCAATAAAGTTACTTAAACCATAAAGAGAGTCACTGCTGTTCTTGTCTTTTCATCTTAAAGTTGTTAGACATTGAGGACTGATGCTAACGTGTGTTTTTGGACGTCTTTTTCATCGTCTGATAAGCATCTTGGTTTCTAGAATGAAGAGGAATTAGACTGTTTTTACTTTAAATCATGAAACTAAACTCTTCAGTGTGCCTATGCCAGATGTCCAGCTTTAATCATACAAAAGGCGTAACGTGTATAAATTTTATTTTGAAAAGCCAGCATATTTCACAAACCTTTGACCAGTTTCTATTAACATCTCTGAGCTTTTAATTTGAAACTGTAGCATACTTCAGAGTCAGTTTTTTTCGTGGGCTGTGGAATTGAAACTTAAAAAAGGTAAATCCAGGTTACAATAGAGCTGCTCACTAAACTGTTACTGCGTATGGGCTCTTATTTTGAAAGTGAACCCAAAAATACAGGTTTGTCCATTTTGTGTGTGAGAAAGCGACAGAAGTACTGTTTTGTAAGCTCCCTTGAACATCAGGAATGTTTTGGCAGTCTAGATAGGAGGAATATATGAAACTGTGTTTATTTTGAAAAAAAAAAAGATTTACAAATAAATAAATGTTTCAGATGCTGCTGTTTGTGGGCGGAGCTTGTTTCAGGGCGGGGCTTCCAACTTGAGAATTCCGCAGTCCTTTGATGCTTTGATGATGATGTCACACGTGGCATTATCAGATTCCTTAATAGCAGTCTGAACCTTGAATCGTCGCGAGCAATCCAGTGAGCAATCCAGTGAGCGAATTAGTGACCGAACGACCGACCGAACCAGTGACCAACCGAACGAACGAACGAACGAACGAACGAACGAACGACCTACCGAACGAACGACCGAACGAACTAGCCGAACCCCAAACTTCTTCCTGAACTTGTGTTCTTGAAGAAGTCACAGCCTTAACGACCGCCTGCAACTACTGCAGTTTTTTCTGTATTTGTTTTCAACGCCTCTTAAACTTTCACCGCTATCATGTCCAACCACTACAACCAGAGACGTAGAGGAGGGATGATCAGCACTACCCACCGTGGGCCCAACCAGCACCACAACCACCCCGCCGCGCCCCAAACCTCCCGTGGTGCCTCCAACTTCCTGAGAGAGCACAACAACGGCATGAGCCTCCGCATCAAGGAGCTCATTGAGGAAAACCAGCAGAACTCCCACAAGATGCTGAGCGCCAGAGCCAGGATTGACCACCTGGAGGAGCTTCTGCGCGACAAAGAAAAGGAGCTGCAGGTCGAACGCCAGGAGAACAACCACAAAGTGTTGAGGGCCAAAGGCAGGATGAACCAGCTGAAGGAACTTCTGCAGGAGAAGGAAAAGGAGCTGCAGGACGAACGCCAGCAGCATGAGGAGAGAATCTCAGTCCTGGAAGAGCAAATCAGAGAACTAGAGGAGAGCAAAGAGCAAGAACCGATGGAGACCGAGGTCTCTTTCGAAAACATGATCCCATCATCCAAGAGTTGGGGAGATATCATGGACGAGCTTGATGAGCGTCTTATACAAAAAGACGAAGAGATTCTGAGACTGAAAAAGGAGGTCCAGAGTCTCTCTGCTGCCCTTAGAGCCTCCCAGAACGTCCAGAGAAACGAAAAGACATCTTTGGAAGACAACAAGGAGCTGCAAGACCAAAAGAAGGCCCTTGATGAGGAAAGAAAAGAGGTGCAGAAAGACAAGAAAGAGCTCGACAAAAAGGACAAAGAGCTGCAGGAGATAAAGGTCTCTCTAGACCAGCAGCAGCAAGAGGTCCTGATTAAACAGAAAGAGCTCGAACAGAAAGAGAAAAAGCTGCAAGATGAGAAAGAAGAAACCCAGCAGGACAGACAGGAACTGCAAAAAGACAAGAAAGCAGTAGAAGAGCTCCAGAGAGAGCTTCAGGATGAGAAGAAAGTTCTGGAACAGGTGAGAAGAGATCTAGAATCTCAGAGAGATAAAGTGAACAAAGAGAAGACACTGGTCCAGCAACGGATGAAGCGTCTGAATGAAAACCAAGAGCTTTCTCTGTTCCTGCAACAGAGACAAAGAGAGCTTCTGGAGAAAAAGTACAAAGAACTGGGCGAGGTGAAGGAGAAAATGAAGGAGGAAACCCAGCAGAACAGACAAGAGCTGCAGAAAGAAAAGGAAGTAGTAGAAGAGTTTAGGAGAGAGCTTCAGGATGAGAAGAAAGTTCTGGAACAGGTGAGAAGAGATCTAGAATCTCAGAGTGATGACATGAACAAAGAGAAGACAGAAGTCCAGCAACAAACGAAGCGTCTGAATGAAAAACAGAAAGAACTGAATGAGATGAAAGAGAAAATGAAGGAGGAGAAGGTGAAGCAAGACTTGAAGAATCTAGAGATGGTGGAAAACAACAAGATACTGGAGCAAGAAAAGATAAAAGTCCAGGAAAGAACCGACAAACTGGAAAAAAGAGTCAAGAAAGAGAATGAAGAACTCCAGAACAAGAACAAAGAGTCAGCGCAAGAAAAAGCAGGAATGGAGGCAAGGATTGAAACTCTGCAGAACGAGAACAAAGAACTAAAGCAGCAGAAAAACCAAACAGACGACAGAAACAAAGAGCTGCAAGACGACAAGACGGAGCTGCAGAGCCTCATTCAAGAGGTGGAGGTGAGGCAGCAGGAAGTGGAGCCCAAGAAGAAGAAGAAGAAGAAGGTGGGCTGCTGGAGCTGGCTGTTCAGGAAGTAGTGAGGAGGAGGAGGCCCTTGAGCTTCCTCTCACTCACCCCTTCCTCACCCTCCACTCCCCCTTTTTCACCCTTCACCCTCCCCTTCTTCTCCCTCCCTCCATCATCACCTCTCTGCCTCCACCTCCCCCATCCGTCTTCCATCTCACCTTCACCTCTTCATCTCCCTCCATCATCCAAAAAGACGTCTCTTCACTTCCTCAACCTCAACCAGTTTCTCCCCCTTCATCAGCCCCCAGTCCGGCCTCCAGAGGGGCTATGACTTCAACAGATCCCAGTCCGGCCCCCCAAAGGGCTTCGACTTCGCCAGCCCCCAGTCTTTCCTACATGGTCGGCTTCCAACCCCTATCTACCCTGTTTTCCCACCCCCCTTTCATTTCTTTACCCCTGCAATAAAAAAAAAAAAACTAAAAAAAAAATACAAAAAAAACTAAACAAAAAAAACCTCTCATATTGTGCATTTTACTTATTACCTTTAGAACAACTGTCAGTTTTACTTTATATTGTTCAGTTTTTGCCTTATTTTAGTTCATTTACTTGCTTTCTACTTTTATGCATTTCTTATGTTGTGCTATTTAGTGTTTTCTGAGTTTTTCACAAGAATATTAATCCTTCAAATGACAACAAATATCTGTGAAATAACTACATTTTTGCTGATTTAAGTAAAATTAAAAAATGGTGTAGTTATATGGTTAAATGTTGCAAAAACAACTTACTATTTATGACAAAACTGATTTTGGATGTGGGCGTTATTCATGGCTTTGACCTGTTTATTAACAGAACTTTTGTTCTGTCTTCAAGATCTCTGTGTCTGCATCCAGACCCCGTAACACGACACGCAGAGTTTTTATTTTTATTGTGCTGCTATTATCTTTAATTAGAGAGAACAGGAAAAATCTGCAAAATTAATTTCCATTTTTTTCATTTATATTGTTAATTTTTCTATAAATTGTTGACTGATATCTGCAAAATGCCAATATTTTTGCTGCTTTAATATACTAATATGATAAAATGTTGTAAAGTTGAATTATTTTTATTAATATATATGTGTGTGTATGTATGTGTATACACATATACATATGTAGTAATAAAAATAAATATTGAATTGAATTATGAATTATTTTATTACTATATATATATATATATATATATATATATATATATATATATACAACATTTTATTTTATTAGTAAATTTATATATATATTTAGAGATTTTACTATAATAAATAATAAGTAATTAACCATAGCAAACAATGATCTTCATTTTTAATCCTTCATATACTTGATCCCAGTCCAGCCTCCCAAAGGGCTCCGACTTCGCCAGCCTCCAGTCTTTCCTGCATGGTCGGCTTCCAACCCCTATCTACACCGTTTTCTCACCCCTCTTTCATTTCTTTATGCCTACTATTAAAAAAAATAAAAAATAAAAAAAAATAAACTAAAAAAACTCTCATATTCTGCATTTTACTTATTACCTTCAGGACAACTGTCAGCTTTACTTTATATTGTTCAATTTTGGCCTTATTTTACTTCATTTCAGTAAGGTCTGGTACTTGCTTTCTACTTGCTTGCTTTATTGCTATCGTGGTCATTGGCCTGCTGCCTCGGCTCACACTGACCTCCATCTTAGTCTGGATCCAGGGCCCGATGACGTTGGCCTGGTTGGCGAACTGTCTGCGCAGACGCTCGTTGTTCTGCTGCCGGGCGTGTTCCTCGATCAGAGCCTGGTCGCGCTGAGGAACCAGCTGTCGGACCTGAGGACACCACGGAAAACCAACATCTGTTTACATCCTCCTCGGCAGTTCACCTCATAACGCAGCATCTTATCGCTTTATTAAATATAAAACAAGTCTCTCACACCAGCAAATGTCACTGAAACACAGATTTGAACTGGCAGTAATACTCTTGATTTTAAAAAACACGCTCTTTTGAAATAAACATAAGAGAAGTAATCGTGCCCTTTAATGTCTTCTTGTATGTTTTTCTAAATTGAAACATCTCTAAATTATTCAGAAAAAAAACATTACGTCCAATAAAATACACTTTTGTATTCTGAATGTTGCACAGTGTTGAAATATTAAAAGGAATAAATGACACAAAACAAGCTTTTCCTGCTCTCATGTCACCAGCTGTTCTCCCACATGTGTGTTCCAGGACTTTAATTATTGAACGTTATATGCTTCATCCAAACCTCGTATTTTGTTTTTATTTCCATCAGAAGTCTTTTGGGTTTGGGGTTAACGTGACCTGGTGGTGAAACGCTGCTGGCCGGTTAAAAGCACTGAGCGAAAGGAGAAGAGCGGCACCGAACTGTGGCTGCTCGGTGCAACAACTAAACATCATGAGGCATATTCACAGAGATGTCATTACCTTGTCCCATTTGGCGTTGATCTCCTGTGGGTTGATGGTGGTGTAGGGGTTGGTCCCGGCCATGTTCACGTGGTAGGTCTGCACGATTTTGGCGATCTCGTTGTGGATGCCCAGGATGGCCTGACGCTCTTTGTCGGCCTCCGGCAGCGTGGCTTTGAACTGCTCGTGGGCCGTGCTTAATCCCTGTGATGCAAAATGGAAACGCATGAGATGAAAACCGCAAAAAAGGGCGATCTGATGTTTATAACTGGGAAAGAACAGACTGTCTTCCTCTTCTTGGATGTTAAAATATGATTTTCTGACAGTGGTGAAATCTTATACTGATCATATGCAGCACTGATACTTGACATATCAAAGCAAATCCAATTAAATGTATTCACACAGCACATTTAAATCAACCAAAACTGCTGCACATATTACAGATAGGCAGCAAAACACATATTTGCAAGCATCAAGACAATATAAAACTTGCAAAATCATTAAGTAAAATGAAATAAAATAGTAGAAAATACTGTAAAAGGCAACAAAGGATACCAACTTGTAAGATCTATTTCTTAAATAAAAATAAATATGAAATTAATAATAGATTATCCGTCTAATACACACATAGGTGTTCAAAGAAAGTGCATCAGCTGCTAATTTCACATTTCTAACCCTTTTTACTCAATAATATGTTGCATTAATGATGAGTATCACACATAAAATAGAGTAATATTGTTAAGGCAAAGCTAACTAATATTTGACAGGTGCTCTGAAAATATAAATGTTCAATTCATTTATTTACATAGTGCAAATTTACAACATATGTCATCTCACAGTGCTTTACTTAATAAGGTACAGACCTTACGAATTATACAAATATCCCAAAATGAGCATTTTCAGTTTTGGGAAACACAACATTTACACCAAAAATGATACAAAAGGCCTTACAGTTGCCTCAGTTCACCATTTTAAATGCAGAACTAAATGCAACTCTTACACAGATGCTGCAAAATTACATTATCACCCCCATGTGTCAGTGTTATCTGGTGCAATCTGTAATAAATACTGATATGTAATCTGCTGATTCCAGTACTTTTTTGACCATCAATGCTGTATTTGACAGAATGGCAGAATGTTACATTCATACATCTACATTTTCTAAGTTGTTTGGGTGTTTTGTACCTTATACACACTGCGTTTTATGATTTGGAACACTTTTTTAATGGTTTCTTGCTCAGATTTGCTTACATATATATGATAGTGTAATTCGACTGTCTGTTCTTGTTTTAATTAAACTCAAAACTATGGGTATAATGGAGTGCAAAACTCAAGGTGTCGTATCGTGTTACATGCCACAGACTGGATCATGTCCCAGTCATCTGAGCACACAATGGCTTTGCATCTTGTCAGTGCAACTCTGCATCAAGATTTAGGGAATTATTCCTCATGGTGGCATGTTTTCATTGTTTCTTTGCAAACAGGCTTACACAAAAACTAGCAGCTGAATTTCATGAAATGGGATTTAGAGATGGAACATTGCCCATTAAATTAAGGTGCGGACCTGAAGGACTACAATCACTGGCCTTGGTGAAGGACTGCCCTCTCCGAGTGACCTTCTAGTTACCTCAAAAAGCACCAACACTATGATAGTTAAACTTTGCATTTCATCTGCGGATCAACTATGTTCCATTACATCACTGCTAACATCCAACGCTAAAACTAATCAGTTAAGATTTTCTCCCCAGAGCTTCCTAAATGCCTCTGAACACCGAGTTAAATCCAGTTTGACATTTAGGAAAATGAGGTAACTTGTTTTTTTGCTGAGCATTAGATGAGAAATCTGTTGGGTAAATGTCAGACGACAGACAGGACAAAGAACAAGACGCCCCGAGCAGCAGTTTATAATCAACACTATATAGCTAAAAATGTAGAAATGACACGTGGATTTACAGGAGTTAAGCTAAACCATTTTAAAGCAGTAATTTAACATCTGTGGTTTAAAACAAGACATAGCATGCAGATGTTGTCATTGTTGGACACGGCCAGGCTAGTTTACAGTCTTTATGCTAAGCTAGGCTAGCTGGCTAACACTCCTGGACAGACATGGAAGCATGTGATTTAACTGTCATCAACAAAGTGAATATATATATTTTCATAAGTGTAAGCTGCTGCTTTTAATTCTCAGGTCTAATTTATTATGTATATAGTCACTGTGCGAAGTTGGGCGATGAAAATCTTTGCTGCTCGCTCTTGAACCACAGCACTTCGCTCAATGTCGCTTAATGCTAAACTCAAATTTCACCCAGCTCCAGACAAAAATCACTAAACACCTGCACGAATGTTAAAAAAAGCTGCACATGCACTTTATGTTTTATTTTAGCCCCAGTTTTAACCAGTGTAAAGACAACCAGAGCTCACCTCCTTCCCAGATTACTTTAAACATCCTTTTATTTCATTTTGAAATACCAAAACCCAACTTAACTCAAGCTTACAGTTGATTATTCTATGTGTTCTGGGTTGGGAAAGCTTTAAGCTAGTGGTCTGAATAATCCATCAGATAAAAAGAAACATTACACTTTCTTTAAAAGTCACCTCTAGCTAGCTAACTCTCATTTTTAGCTCCATTTTTGGTCTCCTCCACACTCACCACTGGCAAACTCCACCATTCCTTTCAGGGGAGCTCACTTTTTTCATTAGTTTGTTGACAGAAATGACAGATAGAACATTCTCAAAGCACCTTATTTAGTTTTATTCATCACTGCTACGATTATTAAGATAGGAAAACAGCTGAAAAGTAAATGTGCTGCCTGCTTTTAGCATACAGAGAGCTGAGTTTGTGCTTCTGTTTTGTTTGACAGCAGCTGGCATCAAAAAAGTTAGTTTTTTTAGAAATTTCTCATATTGTGCTGCGGTGTTTTGCATTAGAATGAATTAGAATTAGTGATGATTCCGCCACCATGCATGAATCAAACATCAGTCCAACACGAAAATAGCAAAATTTCACAAATATTTTCGAGGAATCTCAAGAAGAGTAAAGCTCACCTGTGGTTCTCACCCTGTTTACAACTCCACAGCTGTGTATTGGGTTTAAATAAAGCCTCCTCTGTGTTTCTCACCTGGATTTCCTCGATGGTGTGGACGATAAAAGTGTCCTGCAGGTCCTCCATGGCTCCCTCCATCCAGTTGTTGAACGGAGCTGCTCTTTTGGCAAACTCAAGGTACAGTTGGTCGATGGTTTCAAGCAGCTTCTCGGTTCTCTGTTATTAAAAAAAAAAAGGAGGTTGGCACATAAATTCACAGGCTTTTCACTGACCTTCAAAGCCTTTTTGGGGTGAGGCTCAATTTTATTCCTGATCATTCGCAGAGGAGGATTTGCGGGGTTTTCTATACTCTTACAAATAAAATCTCCAAACTTTAAAGGATTTTCAAGGCCGGCGGGGACGCTGAGAATCACATCACGGCTTCTCACTGTGAAGAAGGACACTTTCATCTCTTAATGTATGATCATTTCTGCCCTCACCAGCTCCAAGGCGGATAGAGGGAATTTTAAAACAGGGATAACAAAGCGAGCGATTTGAGAAGTTGGAGATTTGACTCTTTCGGCTCAGTTCGTGTCGTCCCAGAGTGACTTTTACCTGCAAAGCCTCGCTGCGTTTCTGGGTCAGAGCTCCCAGGGCGTCCCACTGGTCGCAGATCCGCTGGCAGCGAGCGTTTACACTGGGGGAGTCGTAGTAGTCCAACTCACTGAAGCACAAACAGGTAAGAACACAAGAGATTCATTAGGATTAACTCATACTAACAGTCTGAATCCCAAAAGCTGCAGCAGATTGTAAATGTCCCACGTTTGGATTCACTTGCTGCAACTAAAATGTGCTCATTCAGTGACTGAAAAGTAAACAGCAAGACAGAAGAAAAGGAGCATTCAGGCTTTACTGTACTTTTCCTGCCATTTTTTTCACACTAAGCATCCTAGAAATATACTACTACCTCTTCAATCTCTAGGAAACTTGGAGCACAGACATCCACATTCAATGCACAATCGAAAACATTCATAATTCACAAGTTGTCTTTTAAGAAAATATAAAAAAATACACCATTTATTAGAACCAGAAATGTAAAAATCAGGAAGAATTGCCTGTTTTTCAACTTTCTGATGGCACTTCATGTATAAAATGAATCAGATCAAAGCTTAAAATTGCAATATTTTGTCTGAATCTGTTTATTCTATGTGTCTCATTCTAAAATCTGTCAAAAATCAACCATACACAATAATGACATTCTGCAAAAAACTAAAAATTCTACACTCCTCGGCAAAACCATCAAGACATTAGTGACTCGGCTGCGACCAACAGTCACATGACAAGAATTCAGGCATTTTTCAGCTGAAAGCCCCCAAAATGACAACATTTATCGGAGCCAGAAAACAACAACATCAGGAAGAATTGGCTGATTTTCAACTTCTGATGCCGCTTTAACTAATCATCAGTTGTATCTGTAAAACTAATGAAATCTAAGCTTAAAATTGCAATATTTATAAAAATCCTTTTATTCTATATTTCTGTGTTTAAAAATCTGTTAAATATAAACCGTGTGCAATAAACAGACGCTATAAAAAACAAAAAATTCTGCACTCTTCAGCAAAAGCATGAAGCCATTAGTGACTCAGTTGTGACCAACAGTCACGTGACAAAAAATCGAACATTTTCTAGCTGGCCATTCAGAAAACTACACTATTTATCAGAGCTAGAAACCGTGAAAACGAAATGATTTTCAACTCTCTGAGGTTCCTTGAACTACTCGCCTTTCAAGTGTTGTTTACACTAACTAGGTTCTGTAAAAAACAATAAAAAAATCTGCACTCGTCAGCAAAACCGTGAAGCCATAGCGACCACAAGTCATGTGACAAAAATTTAGGGACTTTTTGGCTGAACTGCAGGCTGTGTTTTCACAGAGAGGAGACAAACATGGAAACAAATTAAATATAAACAGGTAACTATTGTCTACAGCATGTAGGGCCACCATTGTTTTTCAGAAACTGGGGTGAAGAGGGTGGATTATCTAAGTCAGCAGCATCTGCAGCTTTGCTATTTTTAGAATCAACCCGGCACCCTCAGATGGATTCTGAGGTGGTTTTTATGTCGGTGTCTCCTGCTGGAGAAGCGACAAACAATCCATCGTTGCTCACAATAATGTCAGTACACTTGCGATGATATTAACTAATATGTTAAAGTAACACATAGCTGTCATGAATAAAGGCCACACAGTCATTTAGCGTAGGTTCGCTTGCTCACTTGATTGGATGAGGATCTATATATAGCCGATCATCAGTGTTGAGCAAATTAAGGCAGTTTCTGGGCACTGCCAACATTTTAACTCACTGTGGGCTCATTTTTCACTGCAATATAAAGTTCTGCACCTCTACGGAAACAAAACAACTATAGATATAAGTAGTGAGAACTCTAAAATATCTTAAGTGCTGCTTAGCAAATTGGTAACACCATAAATCATAATCATTTTGATTTGTTTCCACACTTATTTCCCATCTGCTCTGTGTAAACACTGCCTGCAGTTCAGCCAAAAAGTAAATTAAAGTAAAATTTTTGTTACGCAACTGTTGGTTACAGCTGGGTCACTAACAGCTTCAAGGTTGTGCTGAGGTGTACAGAGTATTTTTATTTTTTTCGCAAAACCTGGTTAGTGCAGAAGGCATGTGACAGGTGAGTAGTTCAATGACCATCCGAGAGTTGAAAATCGGATAATTCCCTCTGTTTTTTTACAGTTTTATGTCTGAAAATGGTGGAATTTTGGACATTTTGACAAAATAAAATGTCTTTCAAACCCCCCAGTGGGTTCTTTTTTTCAAAATATTTTCAAACAAGTATTTGGCGGACCCCCTGCAGCAATTCTGAGGACCCCCTAAAGGTTGCCAACCCCCTGTTGAACACCCACGACTTAAAACTGCACTGTTCCCACTGCGTGTTTGTTTCTTATCTTGATGTTTTTTTTGTATTTCTGGGTTTTTTTCTGGAGTGAAATGTCCTCATAAGCCCTTGAAGGACTTCTTTGAGTCACTTTCTTCTCTTCCTTTGACTTTCTCAGTCTTTCATCATTTACATCTGAAACTAAGTGAACCCCAGAGAGCGATTTTTGATGTTTTATGACTGAAATCCTGAAAACACCCTCCGACGCACCGAGCCAGGAATCATGGAAGGACACTTTTGTTGAAAATGAAGAGGAACGTTAATCAATATGTGGATCTGAACCGGCTGAATGTCCTGGATGTGGCGCCAAATGTCACAGGAAACGTCCAAAGCAATCCCTGCCCTCACAAGTAGCCCATGTCTATCCTCCTCTAGTTCACCACTTATTGAACCACAGAAGGTGGCAGCTAAGTTTTTTTATCGCCATCTGTTCACCCTGTCTCTTGTTTATCACGTCTTACTTTAATTCCTGCGCGATGGCTGCGATCTGCTCCACACGGTCCTGGTGTGCAGCCAAATCGCTCTCGAAGGCCTCGTGTTTCTTCAGCAAGGCCTTGATTTCTGACAGGGAGGCCGTCTCGTAGTCCCTCTTCTGCAGCATTTCCTCTTTACCTGCAGGGGGAGACACAGAAAACGTACCAGTGAGGCTACAATCACAATAAACGTGCATGAAATGAACATTAACCTTGCTAAAAGTGGCTGCTAAGTGATGCTAAAACCAAGAACGACTGCATATTAAGCATTAAAAAGCCAGCATCCTGAAATGTTTAAATGTTTATAGGCTGTAATTTCAATTTTACTCTCCCTGTTGGATCTTTAAGTGCACTTTTTAAAGCTCATGTGAAACCTTCCTTACCGTCAGTCCAGGCTTCATGGATCGCTGCTTTCTGGCGGAATTTCTCCGCCAGGTGATCGAGTCTTTCCAGCCGGCGAATCTCATTGAGGAGCCACTCTTCATAGCCCTTCTCTGCTCCCTCTAGGCTTCCCCATGCATTGTTGATGTCCTGCACGGGGCAAAGGAGGATACTTGAGATTGTTTTTCTTGCCAAAAACACGGAGAAGGAGAAGCAAGCACAGGAATGGCATCATGTCTTAATTAGGCTTGTTGGTGGTGGTGTTTTAGTGCTTGCATATTTGTGAATTTGGACTGATAGAGCTTTAACTACTGCTGTTATGTTCTTATTTTATTGCACTTAATATGGTATTCTTGTCACTTCTAGCTAGCTAACTCTTGTTTTTAGCTCCATTTTTGGTCTCCTCCACATCTTCAAAAGCAAATAAAACCATGTTCTCAACATACACAGGCTTAAATTATATTTTTAGGCGTTGAATAGAATATGTTTACATGCTTTACTGCTCAGATAGAAATAGTAAAAAAAAAGGTGTATTCTTTGCACTTAATATGATCTGACTACTCTTGCTGTGTTTACATATTTATTCATCAGATAAATAGCAACATTAGAATTCTTGTAAAGCCACTTCAAGGGAGCTAACTCCATTTTTAGCTCCATTTTTGGTCTCCTCCACATCTTCAGAAGCAAATCTGGTTATTTTTTGGCGTTGACTACTTGGATGTTCAGATAGAGATAGTGATAGAAACAATGCTTTCACTTCTCCCACTTCATTCTTTCACTGATTTCTTTGCCCTGAATATGATATAAACAGTCTTACTGTGTTTATCTATTTATCCATCAGATAAAAAGCAACATTAACTTTCTTTTAAAGTCACTTCTCGATAGTTAACTCTCGTTTTAGCTCCATTTTTGGTCTCCTCCACATTTTCAGAAGCAAATCGGGCTCTTAGGTTGTTAAAGAGCTTATATTATGCACATGTACAGGTTTAAAATTGTACTTTTTGGCATTGACTACAATATTTTTTTACATGCTTTAAGGTTCAGGTAGAAATAGTGATAGAAGTAGTGAAAAAAGCATCCACTACTGCCATTTCGTACTTTTAAAAAGCTTTCTTTTAAAGCCACTTGTAGCGAGCTAACTCAGTTTTTTACTCCATTTTTGGTCTCCTCCACATCTTCAGAAGCAACTCAGGCTCTTGAGCTGTTAAAGAGCCTAAATTATGCACATTTACAGGTTCCAATTTTTGCTTTTTGGTGTTGATAAGAATATGTTTACGTGCTTTAATGTTCAGATAAAATAGAAATGCATAACTGTTGTCAGTGTGCAACTATTTACACCCTTTACTTCTACAATTAGTAAAATAATCTATGTCTAATTTATTTGAAAAATAAAAATCTATCAAATGTAGTTGTAAAATAAACATATCAGAGCATTTAAGGATATTTAACAGGGTTTTAGAGGTGAACTGCACAGTCAGTGGCCATTACTTCATGTATAAATGTAACAATAGTAATAGTTCTTAAAGGAATAAAGTGAGCAGCAGGTTAAAACTGGGTTCAGATGTTCTCTGGCATTGAGTTCCTACATAGTTCATGTGAGCTGAGGTAACTCGTTGACCTTTGCAAAAGTTTCACAGCTGTCCACAGAAGAAGTCTGGATCTCAAACTTTTCTTTAAGAATTTGATTTTCTGTGTGCGAGTTTGTACTTGTACAAACTGCCGTGACCTACCGAGACCATCTTTCCCTCCGAGGGCATGAAGGCGGGCCTGTTGCTGAGCCTCAGCTTGGTCTGCAGGGTGTTGAAGTTGATCTCCAGCTGGCACTTCTCCTGCACTTTGGGCGGCTTGTGGAGGCGGCGGTAGTCTCTGAAGTCCTCCAGCTTCTGCTGCATGGCCTGCATGGTGTTCTCGGGCATTCGGTTCTCCAGCCAGGGGATGGTGCGACGGATCCACTCCAGCAGCTGGGGTGTTGGTGGTGTGTGGGCAAGCGTGGGTGTGTTGTGTTGGGTCGTGTGTGTGTGGTGAAGGGTGAGAATAAAGAGGACGGAGATGGAGGGAAAACAAGTTCACGGAAATGAAGAGGGGAATGGAAGCAAAGGAGAAACGTGCAATTATAAGAAATATGGGGAATCGTGGTTGTTGGAGAGGAGGTAAATGAGGTGCAGTGGATGTGATGGATGTGTGAAAAAAGAGATAACTGATTAGCTAATTGATTTTTTAACTCTTTTCTTGCAACCAAATGTTAATCTATCAACATTTCTATCTGTTGTATCAGTATTTTGCATGTTTAATCTCATTTACTCCAGTCAGCGAGTAATTTTCTTAATTGTTGACCATTTTTCATAACATACCCACTTGATATAGATTGTACTATTTATGTGTTATCATTTTTAAAATCTCCTTCATTATGGGAAACAAGAACAACAACCTCCGGGCAGCAACCTACCACCTAATTTTAAGTTCTGCCAAATATTTGGTTCGTGTAGTAAGGCAGGTCTGCTCGCTTTTTTCGGAGCATTATCGATTTTAATCACAGGGCTCGTCTCACCTGCATGCAAATATTCCACCAAAACAATTCTGCTTTGACTATTTTGCGTTTTCATCCTGTTCTTATTGGCCCTACCCAAGATGATTGTGACTGGTTTGAAGAAACACAAACATGCACAAGCTTTTTTTCTTCCCCTATAGCAGAATTATAATGCGGTGCAGTCAGACCATTCTACACACTAGAGGATGGTCTGGCCACGCAAGACAATGACCAGAGCTGATATGTAAGAGGTTTTAAAAAAGTAACAGAGTGATACCCTGGATATTTTTCAAATTTAAATGAAAAAGTGAATTTATTACAGTTAAAAATGATTTTTTCAAATTGCTTTAGATGTAGTTTCAGACGACATTCTAATACCAACACTGATATAAAAGACTTTTGACTAATCTAAAAAAGGGATATCTTCGATTCTTTCAAACTTAAAGTGATCATTTTCACATTTTTTACATTAAGTTTCCTTAAAATGCAGCTTGAACCACACTTTGTTATGAAAGACTGTTGTTTAGTAGTGTGTCTAGTTTCAAGTGCATGCATGAAGTTCTGACATTAAAGACAGCTGACACTGTAATTTCAGATGTCTGAACTTAAAACAGGTACCTGAATGCACCACAAAGAAGTATTTTTTTAAGATAATTCTTTACATTAAGCTTAAATAATCTGCTGATAATTTAAAAGAACAGTTTACCATTTTGGAAAACAGAAGTATTTGCTTTCTTGCTGAGCTAGGAAATTGTAATACGCAGATAGTCTGAATATAACAAAATAAATAAATGAATAAAAATCTTTATAACTCGTTGGTTTAACCAACTACATAACCATAAACTGTGTCCTTGCTATAGTTTCATATTAACATACAAATTACTATCAATCTATTAAGTTAGAGAAATTATTAGTGAGATTATTCTATTAATTTTTCTAACAAAGGAATTGAGACAATAATAGGTTACTGTCATGGAATTCTAATATCAGTTCAGTTTAAAGGTGTATGCACAAACTAAATCCTGCATGGACGGTAGAAAAATTGCAGTTATCAATCCAAAATCTTAAATTTTAGCAGATAGTATTTTAAAAAAGACATGCAAATGAGATAAAACAGGCAAAATACTTTGACAATCTGATAAACATGATGGACACTGAACTTTTACATTTGTAAAACTCAAACTAACTACGTCTGTGCAGCTTCCTGTTAATCCTGATTTGCCATATTTGCACCTGTACGGAGCACAAACACCCCTGGAGGTGAGTGATAAGGGAGTGGCTCATAGAGGCAGGGAGGGGGAGAGGAGTGGGACAGAGGAGATGCAGGGCAATTATAGGAAAAAGAGGGGTGTGCTCACATCACTGGCCAGCTTCTCATAGTCCTCCATCAGCTGCTCATTCTCTTGGTTGACAGCCAGCACCTTGCAGATCCTGTTGGCCGCCGTCTCTGCCTGGATGACGACGAGGGCGAGGAGGAGAAACAGCGTGAGCACATTTTTAAAGCCTCAGTGCTGAGTGCATGTCTGTCTGGTGAAGCTAAACTGAGCCGCTCAAGTTATTTATGCCATTTAACTGCATCCATCCATCCATCCATCCATCCATCCATCCATCCATCCATCCATCCATCCATCCATCCATCCACACTATCCAAGATTTCCCAAATGAGACTTTTTGTTGTGGGGGAGTGAAGCAATAGATCAGCAAGCAAGTAAAACCAGGACAGCATGATGTCATCTCTGCAATAATAATGTCAGGGCTTGCGTGTTGTACCACCGAAAGATTAATAATCTGGTGAACCCTAGAGAGCGATGGTGACAAGTCAAGAGAGCCGCAACAAGGACGCATCAGATTGTACCTGTGGGCAGGTGTAGGGCACCTTTCCCTCTGCAGCACCGTCTTTTTATAGCAACTGCAGCAAGCGGTGTGTTATTTTAGCCTCTCAACCTACATGCGAGTAGCCCAGACTTGGGGCTTGGACTTGGGCTTCACGCATGACACCGCACTTCCTTAACGTGGCCCGTCAGTCTGGGAATGCATGAAGCGAGGCAGTTGCCATGGCGACGTGCAGCCAAAAATGCGATCGAGAAAAGTTCAAAAGCATCTATAGGCAGAGGAAAATCTTACTGCTCAAAGTTTTTTCATGTGAGCTGTATATGAGCTTTATTTTATCCATTGTATTGTATAATTCAATACAACCAATGGATTGAATTATATTAAGAGGTCTTCCCAATATTTTATCAAACTGATCAGGCATAACACTATGACCACCTGCCTAATAATATGTGGGATAAATATATATTGCATATGTATATGTGTATATATACATATGCATATATAGCTCACAAGTAGCTCAATTGAGAAAAATGGAGCCATTAGTCAAAGTTGGGAATTATCTCCTTTGAATCTCAAGTTTGACTCTAATAAGGGTCCAAGCACCAATGGATCCTTGGACGATCATTCTTCCGCAAAAAGAAACGCATTTTTGAGGGCCTAAACATGCTCAAAAACGCATCAAAATTTAGCACACACATTAGAACTGACCAAAAATTTTGATATTTTCGGGGAATTGCACATGTTTATGGCCAAACGGCTCAACAGCGCCCCATGCAATGTTTGAAAAATTGCCCCTCTGAAGCACATCTCACCTAAACCTATGAAATTTGGTAGGCATGTCAAGATGCTCCAAAAAAATGTCTTGGGCACATACCCGAAACCCAACAGGAAGTCGGCCATTTTGAATTAAGTGTCAGATTTTGGGCAATTTTGGGGCAATTTTGGAGATTTTCAAGGGCGAACGCCTCCTAGGGGTTGAGTCCACCACACCTCAAATTTGGCCCGTAGATACAACAGGCATTAGTGATCAAAAGTTATTGAAATGTTCCGCAAAGTCTAAGGCCGTGGACGCTGAATTTTGATGTTTTCACCATCAGAGTCTGGGCCTGATGACATCCATAAGACCATATTATCTACCTGCCTGGTGGACATGGTGGGGACAGCTGAGCCACAAGGATGCAAGAACCTGATCATTGCTGCTTGCAGCTTTAATTGCTACTGTTCTCTTTTCTCATCTATATCTTCTAGTGAATTTTAGGAGAAAAATATGAGAAACATATTTAAAAAATTGAATCCAAAGTAAGCCCAAAAAAAGAATCACAATTTTGCCTCACGATCTATTGAAGAGAAAGCTTTGAGCAGTAAGAATTTTCCTCTGGGTAGGCTGAAATGTAAGCGACATGCATGAAAGTCTGGAAAATATGCAGAGAATTTCAGCTGAGAAATGCAACTTAATCAACCAGAGTTAAGGTTTCAATCAGGATTTTAGAAAGAAATCCATCTGTGACTGTAATGAATCAGCCCAAACTGCACCGCTATCAAAAAGCTCGACAAGGAAATGAATCGCTTTATAAAAGGCTTGCAGGAGCGCCCTTTTCTGATACACTCGGATCTCCCTCCTACCCCCGTTTCATAGCTCAGAGGCTGGCATCCCACACCGAGGCCTGCTTCCAGCCTCTTTTGTCCAAAGATCACAGGGGAAACTTGGCTCGGTCGGAGACATGCTCCGGGGGGCTCCACCAGGAGCAGAGTGGAGCTGCCTTAAAAGGAGAGCCAGGATGTGCAGGTCGTGCTTCTGTGAGCAAATGTTTGCACGCTGGGCCTGTTTACTGAAAAGCCCCGACAGCCAGGACCTCCTTCATGAATTACTTTGTCCTGACATCAGAGGAAGCAGACAGGCCGCACTGTAGGGAGCGATTATTAAGGCACAAACTGTCTCACCATTCATCTACGAAGCCAACGTGGGCAGCTTGGTTCTCTCATCTGAATCACAAATACCTGGAAATATTTCAGTCTTTTAGCACCAGTTGTCTAGTCTGAATATTCCACAATTTAAAAAACTCTTTCCTGAATTCCCAACTCTACAGTCTAACAAATTTCGTAGGCTGAAGTAACACATTTCCTCCCTTTATCCACATAAAGCAAGAAAAAACGAAAAGTTAAATTAACTCGAAAGATCCTGAGGTCAGAGGTCCTTTTATTCAAGCACTTAAATGTGCTATAATTTCATTTTTAGTCTATTCAAAGCAGCAGAAACAAGCTATAAACCCAACATTTTATCAACAAATTATCACATTTAATTCACAAATAAGTGCCTGCTTTTAAATACAGATTCTCCAGAGCATTAATATCCATTTGGTGTTCCTGTCCACCTGAGGAATCCAATATTCTCTCTCTTTTGTCTCGCTCTCCAGCAGCTCCCGAGGGAAATATCTGCTCTTTCGCTGCTAAATGCAGTCATTTGATGCTGAGCAGGTAGTGTGCAGTGGGTTTATCAGAGCCTTTTCACTGAGAACTGCTGCCTGCTGCAGCGAAACATGGCATAATGAGGGCGGCAGGAGTGAAACAGAGCGGGGAAATTGTGGGCCAGAGAGCAAAACGAAGAGCTGAAAGGTGCTAAAATGCTGCATAGAACTGAAGCAAACTGCAGAGTCAAGTGAGAATTTTCACTATGAAGGCCCTTTTTAAAATATAAGAGTTCACGTGATCCAGAGTTAATATAAAAATATAAAATGCAATACTTTAACTTGATATTGAGGCTTAAATTTTTAATTTTTGTTCTTTAAATTGATTGTTGGATTGATTGGGGATTTAATTAAGATTTCAAAAAGGGAATTTAATCAAATTTTCCCTTAAAAATAGACACATTTGAAGTATTTTAGGTCTTAAAAGAATCAGAATATGCCTTGATACGTCCAACAAGTTGAACATGTGTGTAGCTATGGCAAGTTGTTTTAACATTTAATAACTAGACTGGATATAAACACTGCAGATATCTATAATCACTATTCCTAGAAACAAATGATGTCACTTTTAGCAATCGTATGTGAGGTTTCTTATTTCAGATAGCTACAGTTTAATTCTTACTACTTAAAGCTCTAATGTATCTTTAATTTCCCTCTATTCCAGATATCTATATCATCCTTTCAAGTTATCTTAAATTAAGCTTGAACAGGTTAAAATGATGAAGATGTCTTTAACTAGCATTCTGTCAAGTCAATACATGTTTACAGATATCCTGAATTAGAGTTCTGTTGAGGCAAAATGACGTTACGGATATGTCTAGTTATATATGAAGGTACAGCAAGTTGAATGCAGCTTGCTTTTGAACCATACTATGGCTCCTGCAGCTGTAAGCGCATACGACAAGCCATTTTAACCCCATGTCAGAGCAGCCTGAGGCAAAATTTCCAGTAAATTTCAACCGCAAGTCTCTCAACAGCGAAGCTCTCGCTCTGTTCTTTCTGTTTCGCGGAATTTTCTAATCGTCTTTTCAACCACGGCAGTGCAACTTTCGCTAACACTGTTCAAATGCTGGATTAGATCAATATCAGCAGGAAGCCTCACATAAGCAGCGTCACGTACAACAATTCAGATTAGTTATAATGATGTTTGAGATATCTGCAGCTGTTATCCTGACTGCTCAAGAACTGGGGAGGTCTTTAGCCCCAAGAACACCAAACCTATGACAAAGCATGGCGGTGGCAGTATCACACGCTGGGGCTGTTTTGCTGTCGATGGATAGGGTGTTTTATACAAAGTCAAACCTCCACATTCTTTTGGAAAACCTAAAATCATCTGCCATGAGGTTGGGTTTTGGATACAGCTGGGTGTTTCAACAAGACAATGACCTCAAACAAACATCAAAGTGGTGAAGAAATGTTTAAATCAGGCTAGAATTATGCTTTTAGATGGGTCGTCCCAAAGTCCAGACTTAAACCCCATCAAGAAACAAGTTTGTGTTAGAAAGCCAACAAATCTAGTTAAACTGCACTAATTTTGTCAAGAGAAGAGTCACAGATGAGGCTTGTAGACGGCTACCAAAAGCACCCAGTTGAGGTGAAAATAGCCAAATGACGTTTAACCACATATTTGCATTGCTGTATGTATATTTTCAACCCAACGGATTTTGACATATACCCAGAAAACCTATGACAAATCTATGAAAGAATTAAAATGCATTGTTTTTTGTGTTTCAGTGATTCCGTCATAGAAAACTAAGAGTTACAGGAGTCACTGGAACGTCAAGTAAGCTTTTGTTCACAACTGTATATGTATGTTATTTTCCATTGTAGGCGAGATTTGTCTCTCCTGACCATCATCTTTCTTGGATGAGGGAATACAGTCACAACTTTATCAGGAATTTAACAAGAATAGTCTTAACTTTGTGCCTGATTAAACCTAAGAGAGCCATAAGATGGTGAAAAAACGGACCACTTCTTAGTAAAGTTCATGTGAGGATCTCCTTGTACAGACCCAACCAACGGGGAAAAGTGAGAGTGATGGTGTTTATGGGCAAATTTCGGCCCTCGAGGCTGCAACCTGAGGTGTTGGAGGAGGACTAACTGCTCTTCCGCCCCCTGTTTCTATGTGAAATCTAAGCCAGCACTGTAAAACTGTGAGCCAGCCAGCCAGCAGCAGCTTCCCTGCTTCTCTGGAGGACCAGCAGCTCCATTAAGAAGTGGCTCCTATTAAAGTGCCGGAGACTTATCGGATATGCAGCACATGTGATAAGTCGATTATTCTCTGCAGCGAGCATTAGCAGATTTAGCACGTCTTTGGACTTATATATGCCACTGAGATTGCTCAGACTTCATGTCGGTTGAAGAGAAAGGGTTGTTTGCTGTATCGATGATCAGTATGCTGCTGAAAGACGGCCGATAAGGAGGTTCTGAGTGAGTGAGGTTTCCCATTGGAGCCGCCCACAATAAAAATGCATGAAGTCATAGCCCTGTACATGAAATCAGAGCTGCGTGGAGATAAGACGTCAGCAATGCAAATATGTGTGTTTCTTGGCCTGATTATAGTTTCAACATGAACTTGATGCCACCAGAATTCCAACTCCCTCTTGGACTGTTTGCATGACTTACTGTCTGGAGAGGAAGCGTGTTGTTCTTTGACTGGCTGGCTGCCACACTGGTTATTTCAGACATTAGTTTCTCTATTTTAGGACCAAAAATACTCGTTTAAAGCTGCAATAACTGGAATTTTCAGGCATTTGGGGGCTTTAAATATAACACTGACATGTAAGGCAAACTCTCCTGTTTACACATCCACATATATAGCAGTGTTATCATCCATTTGGAGGGGTGTTCAACATACACTCTGCTTTTAGATTTCCACAAATTGGTGATTTCCTTGCAATGCAATACCCTGCTGGGAAACCTTCAAGCCTGGTATTTTTGAATGTTATTTTGACGCGTACCACCCACTTAAACATGGTTGTAGTCAAAGCCGAACAACCAAATGCTGCAAAAACTGCTCAGGAACCGCTCAAGGAACACAACCAAGAGCCCAAAGTATTACCGTGGCTTCTAAACTCCCTAAATCCAAGTTAAATCTAGCATCCAAAGATGTACAGCAACAAGCCTGATTCCTACAAAGCCTCATGCCAACAGATCAGAGATGTTTGGCAGCAGTATTAGGAAAGTGGTTTTAATGTTGTGGCTAATTGGTGCATCTTGTCTGCGACTGTGTCGACTCGACCTCTGCATGAGAGCTGTGAGAGTCAATCAAAACAGTTAGCATAAACAGCAGGACTGTAAAACCTAAACAATGACATGAATAAAGCTCCATACCGCTGATAGGAAATGCTAAGTTAGCTTGGACTGTTCCCATGCCGGGAGTCGAACCCAGGCTGCCTGAGTGAAAACCAGGAATCCTAACCACTAGACCGGTGGTTCTCAACTGGTGGGTCGGGACCCAAAAGTGGGTCGCGAAGCCATTTTTAGAGGGTCGCAGAAGCTTTCCCCTCCAAAAAAAGTAGTGGTATAAAGTCTTTTATTTTAAAGAACGTGTTTCTTATGACACAGTTTGCTTTCAATAGCAGGATATTTAGATGTGGTGACACCAGTAGTTGCCCATTATTAACCTCTATACTTGGCTCTGCCAGCTTATTGGAGAAATTTATGCTAAAATATGCCAAAAATGAACCAAAAATGAGCTCAGAATCTGTCAAAATGGGCCAAAACATGCCCAAAACTTGGCAAAAGCGTCCAAATAAACTGAAATGAGCAAAAAATAAGCCAAAATTTTCCCAAGCTGTATCAAAATGCATTCAGACTACACCCAAATAAACCTTAATTTGTTAACAGGAACAGCAAACTTCAAAAAATTTGGGTCGCGACTGTTATTAATAGAGACATAGTGGATCCTGAGGCTGGACCAGTAGAGAACCACTGCACTAGACCGTATAGGAAGTACCCCATTTCACCTTACATATGGTCAAACATTTACACTACAGTAGTGGAAACCAGCTAACATACCACCTGAGTACTGCACCATTTGGCAGCAGCCTTGGGGGCAACACATTACTGTGATCACATTTTATTTGTCAGTGGTGCACTAATATGATGCACTACTGCTGCTAGATTCAGTGATCTGAAGTACAGGTACTCACTGGGAGAAAGTAACTGAGTGCATCTACTCAAGTGCTGTACTTGTTCCAATATACTTGAGTATTTCCATTTTATGCTACTTTATATGTATGTAACAGTCTACTACATTTCAGAGGGGGTTATTCTACTTTCTGCTGCACTACTATAGTTACTTTTAAGATGCACATTATACATAACAAACCTTTAAATTAAAACACCTAGATGAAGATTAAACCAGAAGCTTCTATGATTTCTGGCTTCTTACTCCCGCAACACGCAGCTCTACCAAATAGTGTTTTCACTTCAGTAAATATTCAAATGATCCATTATCTCATAAAAAAAAATCAAAGATTAGAGAAAAACTGAGAGCACATTTTTGTGTCAGGACTTTGCTTTTCCTTCTTTCCTGTCTCATTAATCATGCTAGCGGGTCTATCTTCTGTCTCTGGATGTAAAGCAGATCAAACTGCAGCAGCTCCAACAGTAACATGCTGCTGACACACTGAGGATTCAGTAATCTAATGATACCATAAATAAAAATATATCTACTACAATTTGTATTCAAACCTTACAACATTTCGGTAAGTTAAGGTGTTGCATTGTTGAACTTTGCCCTTTTGGTGCTGCTCTGGTATCACATGTAAATAGTTAAAATCTAAATCAAAGTGTGGCTGATCATTCATTCACCATCAAACAGTTCGACAGGTATCCGGTCATTGTTCGTTTATTTTTTTTCCCCATTTCGTTTCTCACCTTCTGCTTGCCTGAGAACGCGTGGTAGTAACACGACACATAAGTCATGACGGCTTTCTCATCGGGCCTCAAGGTGCTAATGATATCTGCCCAGGGAACAGAGGACAGGGAGAGGACAGAGAAGAGAAAAATGCACAAGAGTAAAAGTGTGCAGAGACAAAAGGGGCCAGCGGGGGGCGCAATCACGAGTCACAAGTCGCCTCCAGTCTACCTGCAGCTTGTCTTCAAGTTGCCGATTTCCCCAGTGAATATTTGACCTAATTCAAAGTGGGAGGTGAGAGCAGGAAGTACAAGTACACATAAAATAAATGTCCCCAGTAATTAAAAAGTAATCATTTTTCTGTGCTATCATTATCATCTTGCATTTCGTAAGTAAACTTAGTTGTTTAATCGGAGAGGCAGCTGTATCTCGTCCCACGCCTCTCAGATCTCTGATGCAACTCCAGCTGTAGTTTAACTTCCCTCACTGTCTCCGCTCACAAACACAGACATTTTTGATCCGAGTTGCTCAAACACAGCTGTGCCGAGATGAACTCTGCTGCTGCTGCCGGGCCTCTCAGATGAACCGGGCTCTTACATAACGACGCTCTGAGAGGAGAAGCAGCGAGATCTCACAGTTCTTCGAGGTAATCATCAAACTAGCAATCAGTCATAATCCGGCTGAGAATAAACCGATAAAACGCTTCTTTCTTGCACGGAAACGAGGAAACAGACTCCCCACTGGAGCCACGTATCCATTAAAACGAGCCGACAGTTTAGCGCCTGACTTTGAAGTGCCGGTTTTAATTTCATTCATTCCTCCACCCTCAATTACAGCCGTCACTCTGGAGGTTAAGCATAACCATCCGCTTAAACAGCTACACCCCCCTCCTCTGTGTTTGTGACACACTTCAGGCTAATTTGTGTGAAGCGTCGCCGTCATTCAGATCAGATAAACTCCGCCACACCTCCCACTCTGCTCTGCTTCTGTTCAATCTAATCGGGGTGGATTTGGTCGCCTGGTAGACTGAAGACAAGCTTGTGCTCATCGCCTTTAAGAACAGAGTGTAGTCGTCCCATCATGCATTTGGTGGCGTGAACCATGCGAGAAGTAAAGGAGAGTGACCCCTGCAGGGGGCGTTGTGCACTGCAGAGAGAAGGACACTGTTAGGAGAAACACACCGAGGTAGAAAAGAGGGAGGAGGAAGGGAGTGAGGAAGGGAGTGAGGAAGGAGGAAGGAGACGCTGCATCCAGGATACCTTCTGGGCGCCTGAGAAGGCGTGGTAGAAGCTAGAGACGTAGGTCATGATGGCCTTCTCGTCCGGACGGGCAGTGCCCACAATGTCTGTGGGGAAGAGAGGAGGTCAGGGAGGGATGGAGGACGGAGGGTCGAGGTGGTTAAACAGAGAAGAGTTAAATAAAGAAACCAGAGCTTGTCACATAGATAATATATGGGAAGAGAAGAAAATCACACTGTGTCACTGTCCAGATGTGCTTATAGGGGACAATTTAACCCTCTGAATCCCCAAACAGTTTCTGGATGCCTTTTGCTCACATTTTTACTAAATTTGGCTCATTTTTCACTGCAATATAAAGTCCTGCACCTCTATGGAAACACATCAAACCATTGTACAGGTAGACAGAACTCAAAAATGTCTTTTGTGCAATATATTTAAATTATAATGCCATGAATCAAAAAAAGAATTTTAAAATGTCGAATTTCTTTGATTTTTTATTTTAAAATCAAAAATTGAAACAAAAAAAAACTGAAACAGCACGTACAACTTTTTTGTTGTGCCCACAGTAAAGAAATATGGAAAAAAAAAATATATTTGCCACCTATTAAATTAGTTTCCATAACTGTTTTCTCTGTTCTGTGCAAACTCTGCCTGCAGTTCAGCCAAAAAGCCAGATTCTTTTTGTCACGTAACTGTTGGTTGAAGCTGGTTCACTAATGACTTCAGGGTTGTGTCAAGAAGTCAAAATTTTAAGTTTTCTTTACAGAGTTAAAGGGTTTATTTATTAGCAATATGTCTTTCCATAAATTCTAGAAAAAAATATGAATGTTAAATTTCTTTGTTGTACTAAAATTAAAAAAAATTGGAATCAACATGTACAATACTTTTCCAGTAGCCCACAGGTATAAAAAATACTGTAAAAAATGTGATTCTGCATATTATAGATATTTGACTATTACATTTGTAATTTGTTTCCACAGTTGTCTCCTATCTGCTGTATGTAAACACAGCCTGCAGTTCGTCCTAATTCCGCCAAAAAAAAATCTCTGAAGTTTTGTAGCGCAACTTTTGGTCACAGCTGAGTCACTAATAGCTCCATATTTGCGTCAAAGAGCAATGAATATTTTGTTTTTGACAGAATCTTGTTAGAGTAAACTCTTTATTTTTGGTGATTTTTTAAAATGAGACAAGTAGGGCCACCGTTAAGGCGATACCACATGGGCCCAGTCCCTTAGCAGCGGTCATGAGTTTTGAGTCCGGCTCAAGGCCCTTTGCTGCATGTTGCTTTTCTGTCTCCTCCACTTTCACTCCATTTCTCTCTATCCAATAAAATAACGGAGAAAGTCTCTCCCTCAAAAAATAAATTAAAAAATGAGACAGGTAGATTTTTCAGTGATTTTGATGAATTATCACGAATTTAAGCTTAGGTTCTATTGAGCTTTAAGACTGAACAGCATGTCAGACATGAGTCATTCAAAGGCCCTTAGAAAGCTGAAAATCAGTTGTTTCTTCTAGTTTTTACATCTTCTGGCTGTGATAAATGATGTCCTTCTGGTGATTTTTTTAAAAGACATCATACCTTTCAAACCTGTAGGCTGTTTTGAGGTTCAGAGGGTTAATCTGAACTTTGCAGTTCGTCTCCAAGAACAATGTGTACAAGTACTTACTGAACAGAAAGCATACTTGAAAATACAGGATGACGTCAATAAGGCCTAATTTATTTGTAGAGAAAGAGCTGCATATTTACATTCAGTAGAAAATAGTCTCCTCCTGTGTGCACAGCTGCATGAGCGACTGTTAAGGCCAAAACATACTCTCTCAAAAATCAGCAAGACAAGTTGTTTATACTTTTTTTAGAGTGTTTGCTCTTAAAAATGAGACCAAAAGTTGGTCTTATCAAGTCAAAGCAGACGTCAGTACCTTGAGATTAATAAACAGGCTGCAAAAAAGTGAAGCAGGGGTTTGTATGAGCTAATATCTGTCCTGTCCTGTCCAGTTGTTGCTCATTTTTGGTTCCCCTCTTGTGTCTTCTTGTCTCAAGACGTCTAAATGTTGCGAAGACTGAAGCAGCTCGGCAGTGAACATGTAAAGTGATGTAAGCTCAAAGTGAGGAATGTGAAGAAAAAATGTGCCAATTTTTACACCTCTGCACAGCTGTAGGAAGCACGCATGGCTTTCAGGTTGTGGGAAATTACAAAAAAAACAAGCTGCGTTGACCTCCAGCCGTGCAGAAAGCCTTCTGAGAGAATATACTTTGGTCTTAAAACACAGCAGACAGCCTGTTCTCCTCGTCATCAGTTTACAGTTTGACTCCCAGCCTGCTCACCTTCTGCGTCCAACATCTTGGGGATGTCCAGGTACTTCTCTGCCACGTCGAAGGCTGTGTTCAGGTTGGTCATCGGGTCGTCCTGGCAACAGCACAAACATCAACAGATTTAGACTCAACTTTTATGACTTTAAGAAATATTTTGCAGTAGCTGTGCCTGGGAAGTAGCTTAACTTTTTTGGAAATGCAAGAATAGGAATTAGTGGTGGCTGACAGAGCTAGGCTAGCTGCTTCACATCTAGTTCCAGTGTTTATGCTAAGCTAAGCTAACCGGCTCTCTCAGTCCGAAAGATAATAAGTGCATTTCCCAAAACTCTTCCTTTAACCACCTGGAAAACTGACAACGGAGCAAAAGCAGCACAAAAACACAGATGGAAAATGTTTACATATTTTTCATAATCTTCTTTAATGCAGCACATTACGTTGTTATTTATCAAAGTGAGCACTGCTGTTTGTTAAAGCAGAAATCTGGCATATTTCAACCTTAGTGGGAGAATCTCAGTGGGTCCACGGATGAGAGGAATCCCAGGTGCAGAACTACAACTAATCAGTCTGCAGCTTTAACTGAGACTTTAGTCCTGGAGATGATGTTTCACTTCCCCAAAACCAACTGGAATAAACGACCAGGACCAATCAGACCAGATGCTCAGCTCTCCTTAGGAATAGTAAAAGCCAACAGAGTCGCAAAATATCAGATCCAGGCACCTAGTTTCTGTCGTATAGCAAAGATATAATACTAAAATAGTATAAATATTTTCCACGACCCACAGGTGTTAACAATACTGGAAAAAGACTGACTCTACATGGTAAAGTTATTTACTGCTAACACTTTTAATTTCTTTGTTTCCATACTTAATAATAACAATAATAATAATAATAAACTTTATTTATAGAGCACTTTTCAAAACAAATATTACAAAGTGCTTTCCAATAACAACAACAATAAAACAAAATACAGAATACAGCACACCAATACATAATTTAATAAGGGCCATGATTGTTTTATGCATCGCCTTGGTGGATAAAACCAGTAATAATGACAACATAAAACTTAAACTACTACTACTTGTCTATCAGATCTGTGTACACAGGCTGCAGTTCAGCCGGGAAGTCTGTACATATTTGTCAGGTGACTGTTGGTCACAGCTGAGACACTAATGGATGCACAAAATTTGTTTGTTTTTTAGTTTGTTTGTTTTTTTTTTACAGAAGCTGGTTACTGCAAACGGTACATGAAGTATTAGTAACTTAAGGACTGTCAAAAAGGGGAATAACTGAAAATTCTCTTTTTCTTTACTGTTTCTAGCTTAGATAGAGTTTTCCCCTGATTATTGGTCACAAACACAGTTTATTTATACCAAATCTTTAAAATGAGACGTGCAGAATGAAGTGATTATGATGACATATCACGATTTTAAGCTTAGACTGAAGGTCACGCCACACCTGAGTAGTTCAAAGACCGTCAGAAAGTTGAAAATCCTGCAATTCTTTCCATTTTCACAGCTTCTGCCTCTGATAAACGGTGTATTTGTAGCAATTCTTTTCCAAGGTTAACACGCTTTTCTTTTTTTAATATTTTTTGGGGAGTTCTTTCCATTTTATTGATAGCGGGAGAGAGACAGGTTGAAAGGGGGGTACAGAGGAGAGAGAAAGACATGCAGCAAAGGGTCGTGAGCTGGGCTTGAACTCACGACCGCTGCTGGCGACCTGCGCCCACGTGGTAGCGCCTTAACTCAGTGAGATATATGGCGGCCCGTTAACACGCCTTCCAAACCCAGTGGTGGGTTTTGGGGTTTGAAGGGTTAAAATGATGCTTGGAACAGCACGCTTTCTTGCTCAAGTTATTGATGTGCTAAAGACAATTTCCCCAAGTCTGTACAATGCAGAAAGGGAGTGCAAAGTTAGCTGTAATTAGAGCAACAATAGTCCCATTAATGGGAAATACATCAGGTGGAAATATACCAGAATCCTCCTTTGTAAATGTATTTTAATTTAAACACCATTAGTGACTCAACAAACAACTCTACTGTTGATCATTTATTGACTGTGCGGGCATTTGCCAAGTAAACAAGAATGAATTTAGTGTCGTTAAAGTGGGAGGACTAACAATTTCTGACATAAACTGTACAACCTAAAGTAAACTACAACTGGGTTTTTGGCCAGAATGTCTAAATATTAGCTTCCTGTCAACCTTCCACAGATTATTTGTTGATTGTATGTGGTTAATTAAGATCTGGTCACTCACCTTGCGCAGTTTTCCGTAGTCGATGAGCTCTGGACGGTGTCGATGAATGAGCGCGCAGAAACCCAAACCATCTTTCCAGCTGCGAGGGAAAAGGGAGAGGAACTGTGATCAGGGTGAAAGTGAGGTGAAACACAATGAGACGAGGGAAAAATAAAAGGAATCTGACTTTAATCTTTAATCGGGACCGTTCCCCGCCGTCTGTCTCCTTAATTAGCTTCATGTAACAAACCCGCATTGTCCCAGCAGCATGTGGTGTCTTTCTGGGCTAAACGTCTCCAAATAAACCTCCAAAGTTTGAGGAATTATGAGTGTTTGTCATGAGGTTTCTTCATCCTTAGACTGTTTCTTCTGTCGTATAAATAAATTAAGATTGCAAAACTGCATAGCTGGGAGATAAACAAAGAAAGGAGGACCGAACCAGTTGGACAGGAGACGAGAAGGAGGAGTGTTTTTTCTGGAAACTTTGAAGCTTTGATGAAAAGTGACCCATCAAATTATTTCTCAAGGACCACAACAAAATGGGAAATTAGAGTCTGTTGGCGTTTGAGGGTCCGGTCCTGGAACACGTTCAGAGGAAAACTAATTCCTGCCTGGACACTTCTGAACACTGAACAGACGCGATACCTTGGTGCTGGTTTTCTTTCATTTTCCTTTGTAATCTTTTTGGCAAATTGTCTAAATGTGACTTAGTGGCTAACAGATGGGATGTGCTCCAGTTCTTACTGAATGCAGAAAATCACTGGCTCCACAGAATCTAAAAAGTCAGAGTAAAAGAAATTCAGAGGTTTGTTTCTCAATATTTCAGATAATATTTGCTGAAAACATGTAAAAGCTGTAAAGCATGTAACTAAAATGTGAAATTAGACCAGTTTTTCATTATTTTTGTCTTTAAGATTTGTTGTGCCGACCAGAAATCATGGCTCAGTGATTCACTGGAGCCATATTTTGCACTATATTATATGTCTTATACACTACAGCACATTAGCATCAGTGGTTACTACACATACTAGAGCCTACAGTTTGCTAGCTCGCCGTACCTTCGTCCAGAAAACGTTTCTTAGTATAGTTTATAACAAGGTAATTTGCAAACTAGCCACTAAAGTTATGTGGTGATGATTTAACGTATTACCTGTCTGGTTTGGTTTAAACAGATGCACAGTTAGTACTAGGGGTGCGAACCTTATCAATAAACACTAGATTAATCGATAACACAGATTAAGTACAGCGGGCACTACTCTGTCCCCTGAAGAAGTAGGCAGATGACACAACTCGCTAAAAGAGCTTGGTTACCTGTGCTATCGGACAAAATGAATGCTGCCCGAGCTCACCCAGACACATCTTGGCCTGTGGGCATTAATCAGCACAGAAGACTTTGTCATGGTGGCCCCTCACTGGCTAAATGCTTCTTATTTTATGATTTGAAAATTTTTAACCATTCAAATTTGGCTGGGTGGTTATTAACACAGTTTTATTTTTTTTAATATTACTTCTGGGGTATTAACACTCAGTTTAACTCAGTTTTCTGTGGTATGAAAGTCTAAGCACATAATTTTTGCTGCTGTACTCAAATCTTGGGTTTTCATTAAGTTATAAAAGGTTGCTTACTTATTTATTTTTTCCTCTATTGAAGTACATGACATGCATTTAAAGATTTTTGCTGAATTTCACCAGATTTAAAGCTGCAGACTGTTTCTGGCCGCTTGGGGGCAGCGTAACAATCTGAATATATTGATTATCACCTTATGTTGTTGATACGCTGTAGCATTTAGACACTGAGCAGCAGGGAATTAACATTAACATCCAACTGGAGTCGTGTTTCAAGACCTTTTGATGCTTTGAAGTCTAGTTTTACTTAATTTTGGCTCAATTTTGGTCTCCACCAACAGCTAGTTTCAAATAAATTTTCATTCTAAAGGTGTTTTTAATGGTAATTTTACTGAAAATTGATGTCCAAAGAGGCTTAAAATTATGAGAGTTAGGCAAAAAAGTAACAAAACCAAAACAGAGGACATAAAATAAGCCAAAAAGCTTAGCAGAGTTGAAGGGAAGCAGCAGCTTTATGCACCTATAGTGAAATATGGTGTATATAATAAATGCAGTATTAACCCCTTAATGTTGGTTGTCGCAAATTTGCAACGTACCGCTGCAGCTGCAATAGCGTATGCATTCCCCCAATGCTGGTTCGTGCATATTCAGTACATGCTTAGGAACATTTTACAAGCACTGGTTTCTCTTAGGACCGGTTTGAATGGCATTTATGGCATCAGCAAAAAAAAAATTACCATTAATGCCTGTTGCATTACACCTTTATATCTATTATACGTGCTATAGACAAATTAACAATCTCCACTTAATTTAACATCAACCTGAAATCAAAAAACACAAATAATATTTTTTTTATATAATTGTAGATAGATATAGGGGCTATATCCAGTTTGAAGTTTAAGATATTACAGCAAAAAATTACCTTTCCTTTATCTCAGTGCTTCTTTGTTTGTTTCCTCTGTGAGACTTATTTTTAGTTTGGCCTTCTGCGGCTCATTCACTGGTGTCCTTGGTGCTGAAACCAGCCCGTCTAACTGCAGCGTGAAGAGATGGAGCGGCACAATCTCCATCTTAATTTGGAAGAGTTGTGGAAGATTTACGGGAGCTCTCTGCTCGCGAGGTAACAAATTAGTGAGATGGGCGATCTAAATGTATTACCCGCCATAAAAAGTGCACAAGAGGAGCTTTTACAAGGCCACTTAAAGCTTCTTATACCTTCGGCTGCAGTACTTGAGTGCTGGAGAAAAAAATAATTCTGTATCATCGGCCGACTGAGGCGTGCTGCTATCATCTCTCACAGAGCGACCACATCAAAGGCCCCTTCTCCCTTTACCTCCCCCTGAAATTACCTCACCTCCACCTTTCTTCTCGCCTCAGCTTTCATCCACATCACAGTGGTCGTCTTTCAATAATGCAACGCTCACGGAGGCATCCTGCGACGTGGATCCAGCTCTAACTAAACCTGGTCACGATAGGATTCAGAGTCGCTTTTTGCTCTAACTAGACAATTTGCTGCATGAAGCAGAGCTACAGACGTAAATCTAATAGCATGAGTTGATTCATTTTCTTCTCAGTTGGTTCAAACAACACGTCTGCTGTCTGTCTTTGGTTAAGTCTGTCTGCTCTGTTCACCATCAGCCCACTGTTCTCATCTGTACCCAGTCAGGAGCTATTTATGAAATTACATGTTTACATAATCCTGGCGTTCCCAAATTGTAATTTCTCATAAACTCCTAATAGGATCAGACAGGCCGAAAAACCACATTTTAATTTGAAACAGTGGCATTTGGTGATATTTGGAGGGCAGAATGATTCATACTTAAAAGGCCACCAAGTTGTGTCTTGTGTAAGGAACCTAAGCGTGAATTTTACTGTATTAAAACTCTGCAGGTTTACTCCTTTGGATTTTATTTATTGTTTTGCTTTCAAATATGAACAAAAACTGAACCTAGCATGCATGAAGACCCAGAACAGGCAGCTGTTTCTGAAGTTTTAAAAAATCTAGAACAGCCTCAAAGTTGGGTTCACTACAAAACAATCCTTATTGCATTACACAGTGATAGATTTAGTACTGTATTCGTGTACAAGTGCATAGCATATGATAAGAGGTCTACATTACAAAGCTACACAGAGACACCTGTGTGAATATGTCTGCACGCCTGTCTTCAGTTTCTAGGTGTGTTTTCAGTTCGGTCCTGTCACAACAAGCGCTGTAATGTCTTTACCATGATAACAAACTTTTCATCGTCAGTACCATGACAGGCAAATGTTTTCACTCATGCTCGCTCATGCTCATGAAATGATCGAATTTTCCAAAACAAAAGAAAAGAAAGCCGAGCTGAGAGAACAGATATGCATCTTATCTCCAGTCCAGTCCTGAACTTACTTGTGTGTTCATGTTGCATCTGCTTACTTTACCTTCAAGGGAGGCGAATTTTGAACAAATTTCTTAACCAATAATCAGCAGCCTTATCAATCAATCGCTTCAATAATTTATATCACGTGACTTAAGCTGTTGTACTGGTGAAGGCAACCAGTCATTAGCCCCTGTTAGCCTACTAGCCCAGTAGACTTCAGCTCGTCTACAAGATGAGAACTCTCACTGCTGGGCATTAAGTGTCACAGGAGACTTTCTCATGGTGACCATTTGCTAGCTAAACTCCCACAATGCTCTCTGCTTTCCAACATGAAACTGCCTCCTTAGGTAGCTACAATATTAAATGGTAAGAGGCTCCACCTGGTGGCACAACCAGGTACTACAGCTAACCTACAATACATGTTTTGACATGCATGTCATTCGTTTTGAATCATCTACATTAATACTACCAATTAATCAATTAACAATTAATTAATTAACATTCCTAGTACCTTAACTCAGTTTGTAATACAGTCAACTCAGCAACCACATTACAGTTAATAGTCATTTATAGTCAAAACTTTGGTACGAGACACAAGCTCAGAGAATAGTAAATACAAGTATTACAAGTAATGTGTACTAGATTATCTCAGTATATTCCATTTTTAATTTTTAAATTTAATTCTAATTATCCTGTTTTAACTACTACATGGCTGCGACTACTACTGTACAGTTGTTGCTCCTGTTCTGTGTCCAACTGCTGTAAGTTCTTTGAATTGGCTCAGAGGGGACAAATAAAGCTTCCCGAATTGAATTAAAAATTTAAATTGAATTTAATTACTTTTTTTTGAGTAATGACTGCAACACTGTCTAGCAGCCAGACATGTTCACAGGTTCAAAGTTAAACAAAGTCAAGCTATATGCTGTTATTGACACTGCTCTGGACTTCTGACCTTTTGCAAACTTTGTATGTGGAACTTTCAAAGTTTTAGTAACGTTAACCTAGAACAATAATAAACCACTCTGGTGAAGGTCAACTCAAAGTGCATCATGCTCAGCTTAATCTGGGAGCAGGAACCGTTCAGGAACATCTTGAGGAACGACCAAATACCTTTCTGGACTGGTTACTTTTTCATCAACTCTGTTTTGGATGTAACTTGTCAGTTTAAACATTGAAGTGGCAAATTCAGAAATGCACAGAAGTAAACATTTCCACTCAGTTTAGACTAAATAAACCTGAATTACAGTGAGGTGACGGTGATCCTGCTAACTTTCCCTGCCTAGTGCCAACATTCACCCACTCATGGCGTCGTGTTTGGTCCCACGATCTCATGTTATTAACTGTGACTGCGACTGGGCTTTACCTGATGTGAAAGTTCTGGATGTTGACATTCTTGTAGGGCGCAGTCTTCCTCTGGCACCACAGCAGGAGGCCCTCTTTGGCAGATGTCTCTGCGGTTGGGGAGAAGGGATCATTGTGAAGTCGGAGAAACTCTCAGGCTTTTACTTTGACCGACTCTCGACTAATCCCTGTTTAGTGGTGGATTAAGTGGAGGTGAAGTGAATGGAAAGCATGTGTGACTGCTCGGATGTTTCATGCTCTCTTGTTTCCAGTGGATACCAGGAGGTGTTTGGCTTTGTGTCGTACCCACACGGTAAAGCAAAATGCTCTAAAACACACAGCGTGGAAATCTTAGGCCGAACAGATCAAGTCTGATCACATCTGACATTTCAATTGGATTACAGTGTAAGTGGATTATATACGTTAACCATGGATGGGACCATATCGCAAACATTTTCACCTCGATAGAAAAAGAGCAGCCTCCGACACATTCTTATTCAAATTAATGCGCATTATCTCAAGTCTATATGTGGCAGTGTGGAGTTTTTTTAAGCTCAGTGTGATGCGTGACAAAGGTCTTAACGCTGAGACACTGTGTCAATGAAGAGCGTTTTCAGTTGCAAATGAAGACAGTGAGCAGGAGCCCTTTTCAATAAAGCACATGAATACGAAGCGTGTGGAAACGTTCCCACTTGCACACACAAACACACACACACACACACACACACACACACACACACTTTACCTTCCACAGAAATGTCTTGGATGGCGAAGCGAAGGATTATGGTCCAGATCATTCCCAGGGTCATCTTAGCGTTGCCGTCTACGATCTCTGCAAGAAGGGCAAAGCAGTAACATTTTAGGGGTTCACACTTTTAGCACCTACTTATAATTTATATTCCTCCCATCAGGCAGGCATGCTCAGAAAGAACAGATTTGGTAATGCCAGGTAATAAACTGGTTCAAACTGGGCTACAAATGGTAGCACTAGCTGTGTGATTTTGAGGATGGTAGCACCCATCTGTCAGTCCGTCCACCACTTTGGTCTCAGCTACATTATTTAAAAGTAACGTATGCGGTTCCAAGCGAACCAACTTCCTGTCAAATTCAATCTCCTGACAGTCTGCTAGCCGTCTGACGCACACAGCCCAGGCTCTTTAAATGGGAAACACTGAATGAACGATCCACACAACAGTTTTCCAATGGAGGGAATGGCGGCATGGGAGCGAGAAGGATGGTAAACCTGGCATATGATATTTAAACATGCTAACTAGTTAACTATCAATAATCTACCTCCACAATCTCCAGACCCCACTTTTAATGAATTGCTATAAAACATTTAAACAGACATCATGTTCCCCAAAGACAAATCCTATTCACTTAAGTGATTTTAGCTCTGGTGCAACAAGTTATGTTTATGATTTTTAGGAAAATGTCTCAACAACTATCAGATGGACTACTATGAAATCTGTTGTCAATATGTGTGGTTATTTTCAGTCAGCACAAATTGTCCAGTCCTTTGCTTCATGACCTTTTTAGACTTTTTTGCAAGCATGGTAAACATCACATTTATGCTTAAATACGCTGTTTTGCTTAGGAAGGTTCCAAACTGAGTGGAAACACGTCAGTGGCAACCATGAAAAAGCTGGTCAAACTCTCTAAATGCTAAAGGAAGGTGTATCATTTTTCCCTTTCTTATCTCCTTTAGAATGGGACACATCAGTGCAGCCTTTACAAAAGGAACAGCAGCACCATTCAAAGCGCTGCATCATCCAGGGCAGACTCACAACAACAACTTCTACTGCTGCCTGATTAGTGTTTAGGAAAAGACAAAGGATGTAATTTTTGGACTATTCAGCTGCAACCTGTTCTTCAAAGGCATGTTACTGTTGTGACTGTAAACATGTTAGAATGCTGATACTCAAAGCACTGCTGTGCTTAATAACAGACTTTCTGTCCAGCTATTCAGGTCAAGTTTAATTATACATACTCTAAAATCACAAACTTGCCACATGAGGCTTTTCAAACTGCACATCACCTGACACGCACCACCTTAAATACTCTCAACTTAAATCCCTCCATCAGGGAAAAAAAGAAAGGAAGTACAGATGTTGTGTGTAGACAAGTGGTGGAAAGTAGCCAAGTACATTTACTTAGGTACTGCACTGAAGTAGGCTGACAATTTTAAAGTATTCAGGTACTTTAGTTGAGTATGACACGATGATGTGATGCAACACGGTACGATACAGTATGAAACAACAGCATACAATGTGCGATGACACGATACAATACGTTATGATATGATGTGATATAATCTGATATGGTACTACATGATACCATGTGATAAAATGCAATGCAATGCCATACAACTTGATACGAAATGATACAACACAACAGATATAACACCATACAACACAATATGATAGAAAACAATACAGCTCATTATGATGCTATTCGATATAGTACGATATAATATGATGTGATATGATAGGATACTGGCTGCACAGTAGCTCGGTGGTTAGCACTGTCACCTCACAGCTAGAAGATCCCCGGTTCGAGTCCCAGTTAGGACGCCTGGGATCTTTGGAGTTTGCATGTTCTCCCTGTGCAGTGTGGGTTCTGACCGGGTGCTCTGGTTTCCTCCCACAGTCCAAAAACATGCTGAGGTTAACTGATGATTCTACATTGTCAATAGGTGTGAATGAGAGTGTGCTTGGTTGTCTGTCTCAAAATGTAGCCCTGTGATAGGCTGGCGACCTGTCCAGGGTGTCCCCTGCCTTCGCCCTGAATCGACTGGGATAGACTCCAGTCCCCCCACGACCCTACAGAGGATCAAGTGGTGTACAGATAATGGATGATAGGATACAAAACCATACGATGCAATATGATATAATATAGCACGACATAATACGATATGATACAACGCGATACAGCATGATATGGTATCATACAAAATGATACAACTCCATGCGATACGACATGATGCAATATGTTATACACGACGTGATACAATGCAACATGATACAATATGATGCGATACGATTCATCACTATCTGATACGATACCATATAATACAATGCAATATGACATGATCCCCTTTAAAGAGCCTCTCAGGTCAGGAAACTGATTTGACTCAGTAACAACCAGATAATCAACATCATGTCAGCTCAGCACCAGAACTTCCTCTGAATGATTTTTACACACAGGCTCTGTTTAATCTCAGCGTCCGTAGAGAGGCAGTGAGCAGCAAAGCCTTTATGAATGAAACATGTGATGATTCAATCATTTGAGCCTCGGCCCGCTAAGCTGTCAATCAGCCTGTGAATGAACTGCTTGTGTCCAGTCCTGTCCGAGTTGTCGATAACGAAAATCCCCTTCAGCGGGTCACCCTGTTAGCCCGCCTTCAATAATCATTTGTTTCTGCCTCTAATCCAATAAGGCTCGGAGCTCGGCACCTCCAAGACTGTGACGGACAAACTGGGACTGCGAGATGCCAGTCAGATGTCTGAACGTGTAACGCGCTGTGAAAGACGCCGCCGATTAAATTAGGAGGCGGAAAAAGCGGAGCTGGGCTCAGTTCAGGCTGACACATGCAGATACATGTTGAGATTAGCTCTAATGAACATGACTGATCCACCTGGGGGAGGAACACAAATCCTGTTAATTCCATTTGAAACTGCCTCCCCCCCTTCTTTCATCCTTCACCCACAACAAACCCCCCGATGAGTGGTACAGACCTGAGCCCTGGACCAGTCCGACCAGCAGTTAGCAGGAGCAGGAGGGGATTCAAGGAGGATAATCTGTCTGGAATGCTGGTCTGGCTTACACCAAACTGCACACTGCAGGAAAATCTACTCTTTATGAAGTGATTTCTGTCCTTTTATGAACCATAAAGTCTTCTGCCAGTAAGCTTACATGCATTTATGTGAATATTTTTTTTTAGAAATCATGTAAAGCTGAAATGATTAGAGATTAATCGAACAGTTGATCAACAGAAAATGTCAACAATTCATTGTTTCTCATCTTTCAGAAGAGAATATCTGCAGCTTTTCATTGTTTTCTATAATAAGACATGTTCAAATATATATATAAATTACTTTGACTGCATGTCTGACAAGTAATAGAAGACAACATATCAAGAACTCCGGCTTGCTACGTCTTATATTTCACTTTTGAAGACATACTTGTACCTAAGGGCTTTCTTATAATACTTTCTTTTTATTTTCAGGTCAACTTTTGTTGTTGCCCTATTTTACATTTAATTTCATGCAGCGTTTATATGTTTAGTCCCTGGTATCTTATTCTGTTTTTTTAAATCAATGATTGTTTTTAAATTTTCATTCTTTTTTATGACTGTATTTTTTGTGAGTTTTTCAGTGTTTTTTTTGCACTTTGCCATGCTGGTTTGGATTATTACTATCATTATTGTTGTTGTTGTTGTTGTTGTTGTTGTTGTTGTTGTCATCATCTTCTTCTTTTTTAAGCTCTGGCAAAACATCATGACCATTTTTCTTACATTCTCATTATTTTAAGTCATTCTAGAAGAAATAATACAAATTAAAAATAATTATTCTAAAGTAGATCTTTCCTTAATTCTAGTGCAGCAACCAGCCAAAACATTACTAACTAGAAGGACACTCAGAGCATGAATATCTGCCAAGGCCGACAGCTCACTAGTCTGTTCTCTCTATCGTTAATTTAACTGGACCGTCCTTTGATTATGCTTCACCTCTTCACCGAGTCTCATGAAAGTTGGCCTGATAGCTTTTGAGGAATCCTGTTGACAAATGAAAACATAACCTTCCTTGGTTGGGTATTAATCAGGAAAACGTTCTTGCTTTGAGGAATATAGACGTGCTTCTTGTCAGTACACATCCAAATGTAAAATTAAGATTTAAGGCACCAACATTAAATGCACTACCTAAAGTCAACTAAAAGAAGCGTCCTGTTAATGCGTTCTTGTCATCTTTCTACTGTCAGCCCTGTAATAAATGCAAAAAATATCTCCAGAAATATTATTTAAAAAAAGATGAAAAAAGACTCAACATTCTGTTCAACAATCAATAACAACTTTAGATAATTTGATAAGTGGTTCTAAGAAAACACTTGTCCCAGAAAAGCAGAGTATCGATCGGCCTAGTCAGGATACTGACGTCCAATTTAAGGAAACTCTGACAACAGGTTGATTTTTAAATTGAAATAATTACTTCACAATCCGATTTTTTATTTTCATTTAATAAAATATAAAGTTGTGAATCAATTATGACCAAAAATGACTGACTAAGAGAGAGATTTCAGTTCACACCCTGATCAGAGAGCAGAGAGAAAACCACAGAGCTGTGTAGACGGTGATATCTGAAATCATTATTTTATCGATCCAAGTTAATGGAGATGTGGGAGAAATGCAAACCAGTCAGATTTTTATAGCTGCAGCTCAGGGTTTGTTTAAATTCTATCATCATTGGTGTGACAGCAAAGACTTGAAGGGTTGAACACCAGGAGTCAGACGGATCAGAGGTTAACTTAAGTAAGTTGTACTGGGGAGGGACACTTAGATCACCTCTGACCTGAATTAAATAGTTTTATTTCCACTCAATATGTTCACGAGTAGAGATGAAAAAGCAGCTTAATATCCTTTCATTTTTCGAAGGCAGAAAAGGTCATATTATTACAATAAAATCAACTTTTAGGTTATACAAAACCCTTTTCATGCCTCATTCATCACCATTAATGCTGGAGTCCGTCAGTGTTCAGCTCTAAAGTCGGGTTTATTTATAAAAATGTCCTAACTTGGCTGTTGGCAGGAAGACTGACATATAATAGTGCTTTTAATGACAACAAGATACTGGAACAATATTGACACAAACCTCCAGATGGGAATATTAAAGCTGTTCTTTTGGTAAATAAATGATCTGCAACACAATCGCCTCCATGAACTATTCATTAAGTCAGTCTAACATTTGATTGTGTGGTCAGCTAAAAGTTGACTTGCAACGTAGGAGCAGCGGTAACACAACCTTAGAAACGGGTCATAACTTTACTGTGCACATCAAAAGTGTCATCTGCACTGTAAAAAGAAATTACGTAAGAAAGGGGAAAAAATGCATGAAAAAATTAAGTTATAACATAACATTCAACAACTGTGAGATAATAATAATAATAATAATAATAAATTCATTCATTCATTCATTTAAAAAATAAAAAAACAAAACATAACTGTGAAAATAACACCAAATATCTCTAAAGTAATTATATTTTTGTTGGTTAAAATACAGTGAAATTCTGTAAATTAATAACATTTATTGTGATTTTACTTGATATTTTCTGTAAGTTTACAAAAAAATTTTCAGTTGATAATATAATTTTTTTCTTTCAAAGTATATTCTAAAAATGTGAAAATAAAGGCAAATATCTGGAGTTTTATTTTATTTTTATTTTTTTTTCTTACTGATTCAGTGCAGTAAAATAGATTCATTCATGGTTTAATGTTGTAAAAGAACAAAGACCATTTGTAAAAAAAAAACTACTGATTTTTAAAGTGAACATTAAGGACAGTTTGGGCCTGTTTTGTTTATGTTGGGTTTAATTGTTTTTTTCTACAGTTAACACACAAATTAATAAAATATTTTTGTGATTATTTCTTGATTTTTTTATGTAATTTAACAAAACGGAAATCTGTAAAATAACATTGTGAATAATTATTAAGCATTTTACAATCCTAGACATAATTTTTCTTTCAAACTGTAAAAAACTATTTTAAAAATGACCAATACCTGGAAAATAACTGATTCAAATACCGTAAAATAAAAAAAATTTACTGTTAAATGTTGTAAAAGAACAAATTAGTTTTGATGTTGACGTTATTCACAGTTTTGGCATATATTCTTTTTACAGTCAACGTGTAAATTAAACCTTTTTTGTGATTTTACTAGTTGTTATTTGTAATTTAACATAACAAAACAAAATCTATCAATCATTTTAAAAAATGACAGTTAAAACTGTTGATACTTTTTACAGTGTGGTACTTAAACAAATAGGACTACACCGCTGCAAAAAATCCCAAAAAGATGTCTTTCTCCGCCCTTATGGCCATGCTGACAGTTGTGGTTGAAGGAGAAATGTTCCTTGACAATTTCTGTTGTCATGTCAAAACTACAGCATGGAGCAGTGAAAACATGTCAACAAACATGTCAACATGTCAGAAAAAAAAGGCTTTTAGATTTAAATCCTGTAGAAAGAGTTGACTGGGAGGTCTGTGGATTATCCAGAGTGACTAAGTTTCAAATACCACCCTTCAAGGCTCAATAAAACGTCTATTTTTCACTGTATCTGTGCTGCAAATATCTGAAAACTCTGACACTTAAAACCATCTGCACAGATAAAATCCCACAGGAGCTGAGCAGAATGATGTGTGCACTGGCTGAACTATTTTGAGATCATTTAGCTGAGACACATCTCTGATTGTTGCAACACACAAAGTTTGCCAAAGGGGAGAAAAGATGGATGGATGGATGGATGGATGGATAGATAGATAGATAGATAGATAGATAGATGGATAGATGGATAGATAGATAGATAGATAGATGGATAGATGGATAGATGGATAGATAGATAGATAGATAGATAGATAGATAGATAGATGGATAGATAGATAGATAGATAGATAGATAGATGGAGAAGGTGGTGTTTACCCTGTTAAAGACTTGTTTACTCTGATGGGAGGAGGACGGACATCCCCGAGTTATTTGTGCTGAACAATGAGCAGCCTCAGCCCCTCGAGGGTTTGCTGATCCTAAGATCTGCTCTCAGAAAATGCACCGCAAAGCACAACCCGCACCGGAACACTCAGGAATAAGGATCTCATTAAGAGCACAGCAGCCGGCGGCGCTGCCATGGTAACGAGAGGGAGGCAGGGAGGCCGCAGGCGACATTATACATAACTATTTACAACACTACAGTAGCTATCGACCTGGCTGACGGCCTAATTAAAATCAATCTGAGGCACAAACGAACCCAGACAAGGTCACTGTGGAACACGTCGGACCTTCGTCTTCTGGCACTAACGTCATTGGAAGACAGAGTTGTGACATCACTCACCTTCTGCTCCAATAGAAACCAGCTTTACTCCTTTGCTGGCGATGAAGTCGAGCGCTTTGTTAACGTTGGAGATCTTGTGGACTCTCATTTTGCCTCTCTCTGGTTTGGCCAAGCGTTCGCCTGGAAGGGAAAACATATAGAACGTAAACGGAAGATCGTCTGTCAGTTGCTGTGAGTGCTCAAGTTGAAAATAAATGACATTTTGTTTCATGATGACACATAAAATACAAAAAATAAATAAATAAACTGTTCCAACATCAAACATACGTAAAAAAAACAAACAAACAAAAATCTGTCAGGTGAAAATTAAGCACTTTACATTTTAAACATGAAACAAGAAACACAGCCATTGCCACATATATCAGGAAATGAACTACTTTAACAGTGCCTAAGGCTATGCTAACGGCTAGTGACTAAAGGTATGAGGCTACAGATTACCCTAAATTGTGTCTGGAAAATAATAAATAATGCTGTAAGATAAAAGCTTTAGTGACGGAATAGAGAAGGATTAACAAAACAGAAGAACAGACATAACTAGAAATTTGGCTAAGCTAACAGCTAGCAGCTAAATTAGAAGGCAGGTACAGATTACTCTGGAACTGTGTCTGGAAAACAGTGATTCATAATACTTTAAGATATGAACCAGAGTGAGCAACAAAAGTGATAAAGTTAGGATTAATAAAACAGAGAAGAACAGACACAACTACAAATCAAGACATTAGAAGCTTTCAAGGTGGTTAAGACTTAGCTAACAGCTAGTGGCTAAGTTAGGAGGCTACACCCAAAACGGTGTCAGGAAAACAATAATGTTTTAAGATATGAACCTTAGTGGGCAAAAAAGTAATAAAATAGTTAAATATTAATGTAAAAGACAATTACAGACATGACTACAAATCAGGACAATACTGCTTTCACAGTAGCTAAGGCTTAGCTTAAGGCTAAATGCTAAGTTTCAAGACAGCCATAGAGTACCTTGAAACAGTGTTTGAAAAACAATAACTATGCTTTAAGACATTAACCTCAGCAGGCAATAAAAGTGATGAACAATGAAAGATTAACAGAAAAGAAAAGAATAGACATACATACAAATCAGTATACTAGCTGCTTTTACACTGGCTAAGGCTATGCTAAAGGTTAGCGCCTAAGTTAGGAGACAACATCAAATTACTTTGAAATAATGTCTAGAAAACAATAATGCTTTAAGTTATGAATCCTAGTAGGCAACAGAAGTGATAGAACAGTGAAGGATTAACAAAACACAGAAGCACAGCCATCACCACAAATGAGAAAATTAGCTACTTTCACAGTGGCTAAGGCTACGCAAAGGGCTAGCAGCTAAGGTAGGCGACAACCTTACATTACTTTGAAACAGTGTCTACAAAACAATAACTAATAATTATGTAAGATATAAACCTTAGCGGGCAATAAAAGTGACGGAAAACAAAATATCAATAAAACAGAGAAGAACAGACAAAACTAAAAAATCAGATAGATGCTATTATGGTAGCTAAGACTAAGCTAACGGCTAGCGGGTAAGTTAGGAGTCTAAAACAGTGTCTGGAAAACAATAATGCTTTAAGATATGAGCCTTAGTGGGCAATTACAATGATAGCACAGTAAAAGGCCTATTTTCTGTATAAATTCAGTGATAGTAATCCTCATTAATGAAGCAGCCTATTAGTAGTTGCTAATACATGCTGCTAATACATAACGTTTAATGTATATTTGTCAGTTACCTGTCTTTCTTGATCACCAATAAATCTGATGAATTCAAAGGATTTTAATCCCTTCAAGTGTAATTTAAAAAAAAAACTAAATAAGGAGCAACAAAAAACATTGAAAACAACAACAAAAACTTCTCTATCTATCAATAAAATCAATATTGATATCGGCCCTATAAAAAAACATGTCGGTCGATCCCTACTATGGATGTGTATGTATGTGTGAGTATGGATGTCAGTTGCAAAAACTCTCCAAAGAATGTTGTTCAGGTGTAATTTATTCATTTATTTCTGTCCTCTGCTTTTAGATTTATCAGCAGCTTATTTATCAGTGCATGCCAATTGGAGGGATTTAATTTAATCTCTCTTTTAACTCAACACATTACAGAAGACAGAGATGTTTTAACTCATTCATTAGAACCAGACATCAGAGCCTAATGAACTGTCTCATCTAACTCCTAGCAAGACAGTAAAAAAGCCGATTTTTTTAAAAGGTGGAACTATTTCGCCTTCCAAAATCAACATGTGACAGTGGTGCTTTTTAATCCAGGTAATCGTGTTAAGTGAGGAGCTGTTTACCTGAGATGACCTCCAGCAGCAGCATGAGCTTCAGTCCGTCCCGGAAGTCCTCCTCGATGTTCTCGATCTGCGTTCCTGCTTTCCTCAGGTGAGAGTTACACCAGGCTGTAAATGTCTGCAGAGACGAGCAAAAAAGAAGACAAAAACTTGAGTTTCCGCTCGGATTAGACACATAACCTACAGCCAACCAAACACTGTATGTGTCTGAGCTGCAGCCATAATCCCAGCTTGAACCATCCAGGAGCTGCCAAGTTTGTTAGTGAAGTCACCAGAGTTTCTTTGTGTTTGTTGGTATTGCAGATTTCATTTTATTTTCAATTTTACAATCTATCTGCAGTGGAGCTAGTCCAAAGCATTAAAGCGAGAAAGGTCAACAACATCACAGGCAGGAGAATATTTCGGTCGGTAAACATCACAGCAGAAGGTTTGTGTATAAACAAGTTTGATCTTTGTCGATTCAAACCTCCAACATTGCACCAAGACTTACAGTCATCCTCAGCACAGCAGTGCTTCGAGCTAAATGCTAACATTTGATGTTCAAGATCTTACTTTAGCGTGTTAGCATGATAGCATCTGCTTAATTTGCTGTAAACACAGAGAGCAGAGCTGCAGCTCATTGGACAGCTGTTAGTTTTCAAGTATTTAACCATGAATTTGATTATTTTGATGATGAAGATGGCACTAAATCAGGAGTATGATGCCAGGTTAATCAAAATAATGAGGATTAAAGACAAACTAATAATCTATTTCATGATCCAAAGGTTTCAGACAGAGTCCTGCACATCCATCAGGCCTGATGAAGGTGAAACAGCAAAGCTATCAAATGTTTTTTAAAGTAACACAGAATGCAGGAGTCTGTGCAAAAACAGGCCCAAACTCTAAAACATGTACATTAAAAATCTTTATTTTTACAAATAGTTCTTTTTACAAAGAGTGGCCATAACATTACATTGATTTTACTGTATTTAAACCAGCAACAAATGTCATTATTTTACAGATATTAACCATTTATTTCAGTTTTTACAGTTATCAATGTCATAGTATCAGTATTAGTTATTTTATTTCTGGTACGCTGCTGCAAGATTTTCACAGATTTTTAAAATATTTCTTTTTAATGTATATTTTTTTACATGACCAAATGATCTGATTTAACATTACTTTGCATGTATTTGCTGCTGTTTGAAAGGAAAATGATGGATATTAAGGGCTAAAAAAAGGCTAAAAACATCTTTAACTGTTATTTTACAGATGTTTCCTGTTTTGTTGAACTTCACATAATACCTAATATAGATAGAATAAGGAAAAAAGTATTGATTTACATGTCAACTGTAAAAAAAAAACAAGCAAAAACTATACATGATGTCCAAAAATCTGTACTTTTATAGATACAATAGTTCTCCTACAATGTGTGGCCATAAAATTAGTTTTATTGTATCGAAGCCAGCTAAAAAAGACATTATTTTTCCAGATATTTGCTATTATTTTCATAAATTTTACAGTATTCCACCATTTTTAACCCTTTTTTTTTACACAGTGTAATTCATTTGTCAATTAAAGAGACAAAGCAAACAATAAAGAAAGCTAAAGAGGCTAATAATAGCATTTTTAAAGAACAATCTGTAGGTATTGGGATATAAATGTTGTTATGAATTGTTTTTGCCATGACAATCCTAACAGCCCGAATTGGAATCTTTAAAATGACATTTCCATGGAGTTCTGTTGACTAACAAACGTGCTCCCTGCTGGTTTCTTCACGTTCTCCCACCCCGACACCTTTAGCTTGAGTTCTGCTCCTGCGTCACCGGACCTCAGAACACTGGATCTTTGTACGCCGCATACAGTAGGTGTAGCAGGCCTCGCATTCTCCGGCGCTGCTGGCATGCAAACACGCTAACGGAAAACATCTGGAGCAGGATCTGAGCCGCCCAACGGGAGCTGGCATGAGGAGTGGGCCCGCCGCGCGCCCTGCTGCGAACGCCTCTTTACGAGTTCCCGGGTTAATTACACCCAGCGCCCAAAAACACCATGTTTCCACCAGAGAGCCGGAGGAGGACCTGCAGGAGCAGCGCCAGGCGTTTTATGAAAGCCAGCACTGTCTGTCGCTGGCCGGCCTTCCACTGCGCGGGAACAAAAGCCACTTAAAAGTCGCTGGCGAGCTGCTTCGGAGCACTTGTGGAACTTCCGCGATGAGGTCACCCTTTAAAACGGAGCGGTGGCGTGAGGTTTACACGACTATCCATAAAACCCGAGTGTGGGGGAGCTGGGTTTTTAAGATGTGTGCGAGTTTGCAGGCATGTGGTTGAAGTTTGAGCCAAGCGAGGGGAACTCTGTGGATTCTGTCGAAGATGTACAAGGAGAAGCACTGATTACACGGTGTTTCATCTCCAAGGGCAAAACTGACAGAAAAAGACCAGCGCTGAAGATTTAACGGCCGGCACACGCCCCGAAGATACCTTAGTCCTGCTCGGTTACTCATGATTTAAGTCCAACAGGCCTCTAAGATGTTTCAAATAATCCTGATCAATAGTCCCTTTAGATGTTTGCCAAAGATGTTAAACTGTTGAGGCAGAGCTGTGGTGTCAGCAGCTCGTGCGAATACTGCATAATTTAATCAAAGATAGGGCTGTTTGCTGGCTCTGCAGGTTCACATTCTCACAATGTCCCGCTTCTTTTTCATGTAAGATGCCATTGTTGACGGGTGTCGGCCACTTTTCTCTTTCCCTTCCCCTTTTCTCGATCACTTTCCCACCACTTTGTCGAACGCAAACACTTTAAAAAACGCCAGAAAGACAACTTCAAGTGCAGTTGGGGAATTTTGCACGTCTCCAAACGGCCGCAAGTTTGACCTTTCAGTCGCGTTCATGTACCGTCAGGAATCTGCTTCATACCAGAAGACCGAGACCTTTAATAACGGTGCTTAAGTTTGGTAAATACGGTTTAAGGCAGAAATTGGATTGGGATTTGTTTTAGGCGGATAAAATGAGCACATTTTTCACTTTAAACTCCTGCTTAGTGCAGCTTTAACAGGACCAGACAGCCGAAAATGTCAAAAAGCTCTGAGTCAACCTGCAAAGAGCGCAGATGTGAAAGGGACTCAAAGTTCACCGGAGGAATGTTCGCTTGTTAAACTCTCTGGAAGGAGGTTTTGGCTGCTCCTGGTTGGACGCCGGGCCTCCTCCTGACCAAGAATTAGCCAGCCCTCCCGCAGCTCCTCTAACTCTCCGGGTCACCGTGGAAGTTTGGCAGCAACATCCAGTCGAAGCTGGCAGCCACCTGCACCGTCACATGACCCCCTGGCTGTGTTATGGTCAACACCGCCGGCCCCTTCAGGTGCTCCGGGGCTGTTGGAAGGGCAGCTCTCGGAGTTACCGGTTCGCTGAGCAGAGCAGCAGTCAGACGAGGCATCGACACGAAAAGCTGCAGTCGGTCTAATCTCACAAAAAATCATAGAAGCCAATTCTGTGGAAGCCACTGCTAGATGCTATCAGAGTTCAGGCTAATGCAGGTTAGTGGATTTAAGGGGAACTTTGCTCTCGAGCACGAAAACAGCATTAAGAGTTTGTTTATTTAATCTTATAAGTCTGTTAACCTCCAAAACCCAGCAGGACAGGTTCGAAAAGCATGTTATCTTTAAAAAAAGATCACCATTTATCACAGAGAGAGAGAAACCGTGAAACTAGAAAAAATCATCAGATGTTCAACTTTCCAACGGTTCTTGAACTAACCATGTGTTATGCGCAGTTTCATCAGAAAAACTAACCGAATCTCATGTCAAAGTTATGATATTTCCTCAAAATCACCTTATTCTCTATGTCTTACTTAAAAAAAATTAATATTCTGTAAAAAAACTAAAAAAATGTCTCTGTTCCTGAAGAACTGGAGACGCGATCAACAATCACCGGGCAAAAATTCATACACTTTTCGGCTGGACTGCAGGCAGTGTAGAAACAAATCTACAAATACTAAAATAAATACAGTATTTAGAGCCGCCATTTTTTCCAGTGTTGGTAAAAAATGTTGGAAATTTTCACTCCAGGTTTATCTTATTTTTTGCAAAGTAAGTATTTAAACAATTAGAATTTTTGTTTTTATTTATTTTTTTCTAGTCTTTTTCTGCACAGAAGTCATTTTTGAGTTTCCTCTATGTCTAGTCATGACTGTGCTGTTTCCATAGAGGTGTGGGACTTTATTTTGCAGTAAAAAAAATGAGTTCACAGAAAAATGTGACAGAAGCAAAAAAAAAACAGCCAGAAAACTGCTTTCAGAGTTCAGAGGAAGAAAGTGAAAAAGTGCAATCTGATCTAACGTGTTTCATTAGAAGGCTTTGTTTCTTTAACTCCAGCTTTTGGCCAATGAATAGTGATGATGTTTACTTTTTTACCTTAGAAATGTAGTTTTATCCTCAGTATTTTAGCCAAATATCATGTATGTAGCTGTCCAGACTCTGGGTCAAGTCACTTAAAACAACAGCTGATGAGTCAAAGTACTGACCTGGACTATTTATGATGTAAATCCACCTGAGTAGTTTAAATATTACAGCTAAATCCTACAGTATTACATAAAATACAGATTCAGGACTAAGACTCTGCATGTAGGTTGACTATGTGATGTCAACCAGCTCAGCGTGTCTTTGTGTTACATAAGAATCCAGCGATGGGGGTTAAAGGAAAGACTCCAGGTCCTTCTAGGGAGGTGCCTTTTCATGTCTAGGAGGCCTGTTGTCTTTGGAAAGTCGGACTCAGCTTTTCTTACATGTATGGAAAACTTAGGTTCAATTTAAAGCACAATGTGTATCGGGCCAGTGGAGAGGAATTCCTGAGTTTTCTTTTCACATATTTGCGTTTCTTCTTTGAGAATTTGGCCAAATTCTGTAATTCTCTATATAGTATAATATTAAATCCATCAACAACCAGCTCAGTGTTTCTGTGTGCTGTTTTTAAGTTGCAGAAATTAAAGGGACTTAAAGGTTTTGTATCCACATGAAAAAAACATCACTAAAATAAAAAACTGTTAAAAAAAATTAAAATCTGGCAGCAAGTTTACCAGAAAAAAAACTCATTAAAAACAGTGGAATATGGTAACTTTCAAACACTGTAAAAACTGTAAAAAATAACAGCAAATATCTGCAAAATAAAATATTTTTTGGTGTTTTAAAACATTAAAATATTGTAATTTGACAGTCTCACATTGTAAAATAATGAATCCTTCTTTTTAAATACAGATTTTTGATACACTATTTTTTCTGTGAGTTCACTCAATATTATTATTTTTTTGCAGAACATTTCTTAATTCTTAAAATACAGAATTTTTCTATAACAGCAAATTGCTGAGAAATAATATTTCTGCTGATGTGATAACAAATAAATTGTGTCAAACAATTCGGAAGAACCGGTCAGCGTCTATAGAAGTACAGATCTTTGATGTGGACATTATTTTAAGTTTGGGCCTGTTTATTGTCTTTAGTCAAATGCAAATAAAGATATTTTTCAGTAATTTTACGCAATATTATCTGTAATTTAACAAAAGGGGTAAAAACTTTAAAGTAACATAAAATAAAGTAAATTTTTCAATTTTAACATACAAGAAAAAAATAATAGCAACACTTCTGCACTTCTGCTGTTAAAAGTTGCAAAAAAAATGAAAAATAAATAGAAAATAAATAAATAGAAAATACAGGTTTTGATGTGGATGTTATTTGCAGTGTTGACAGGTGTTTTTACAGTTGAAATGTAAATGTGAAAATGTAGCTATTAACTGTAAGTTAACAAAACAGGGAAAATGAAAATGTAAAAAAGTAAAATAACAGTAAATTATTTAAAAGATTACAGATAAAAATTGTATTAAAACAACTTTTTACAGTGCAGGCAACCGGTCATGAGTTCAACTAAATCTGTGTGGAGAATTGTGATTCAGATCATGAATCGGTTTTCTGGTACCAAAAGATCATCACATAAACTTTTGGCCAGATCGTTCTACAAAACGAGCCAACTCATTGAAACAACACTCGTCTCCTGGAACTGAGACGCTGCTTTCATCCACCTCGGTCTGCAATCAGGTATCCACTGGTTCAACAGTGACTAAGAGCTTCATGAGAGCTTTGCCAGACTGGAAAGTGTAGCAACAGCAACAATTACCAGCATTAGGTAACGGTGGCTGCTGCCTTCTGGCTGCTTCTCGGGATAGAAAGTGACAGCAGCACCGTGCAATTAACTTCCCTGTGACTCCAGTTCAGCTTTGCAGCAGATTATCAGACAGGCTGCACGGCATAATTAATAGCAGTGGCGGCTGACTGAAGGAGAAAACACGTCCTCTGAGAGCCGTGTTGTCATCGGCTGCAGTGAGAGTTGCAGGCGTTGGGTTTTCCCCGAGCAGACGTCTGTATATTTATAGCTATAAGAGGAGGCAGCGTGAGGAGCATAAACATGCTCTGAATGAGAACTACGAGTGAAGCATCGGCCTTGAATACTCGTACAGTACCAGATACAGTATGTGGTGTCAGTGCATTCAAGTGCTTGTCTTTGTCATGCCTTCTCTGCTGCTGTAAACTCGCTGCAGAGACTCTTTTTTTCCCTGCAGTAGAGAAAGCACAGATGGAATTAATGATGGCACAGTTCCAGTAAGTGTCCCAGTAAAGCCATGGCAGCGGACCAGAATGCACAAAAGCAGGACCTCCCTTAAGTGGATTGCAGCCACCACTAATACACCTGTGCTCTCCAGACTGTGATGAGTCGAAACGTCTGCAGAGGAAATCCTCCGGGGGAACAGAAACAGGACAGACGGCGAATAAGACGCCGCGACGCTGCAGTGTGCTGAGAGTGTTAGGTTGAAACACAGCTACTCTGGCTAATTTCTCCACCAAGTGTCAAGTGAATGTGAAGTAAACTTTTAAAATGTCGGAAGAAATTAAAAATAAAATGAAAATTAGCCATGTTTCCATTCTATTACATTGCTAAAGAGTGAATTAGCTAGACTGTGTAGCTTCACCAGAAGGGGGCAGTAGAGGGTACGTTACGCTGTAATACACAAAGAAGAAGGAGCCAAAACATTCTTTGCCAACTGCTATAAAACGCAAAGAAGAAACAAACAAAACATGTTTTCAGTTGGTAAAGTTGTAATTGTTCTTTCATGTTAACCGGTATTAGCGTCATGCTATCCGGAGGTAAAGACAGTGAAAGAAACAGCTGATTGGTCATGGTAAACAAACTCAGAAGAGGTGTTTCCATCTCCTATATGTGCATTATCTTGTTTTTGAAAAAGGCAAACACCACCTCAAGTAAGCCAGTTTGAGGAAGTATTTTTAGATTTTTTGCCTTTGCCATTTACTTTTTCTGATGCGATACTTCAAAATGCACATACAAACATGGCTGTGTTCTCCTCTGCTGTGGGTTTTTCTCTGTATGTTTGTTGAAAAGTAGGAGAAAACACCTTGTAGGCATCTGGTCTTAACCAACTGAAGCATTTTTCACTATAATATAAGTCCTGCATCTCTGTGGAAACAACGCGACCATGGCTAGAAGTAGAGAGAACTGAAAATGTCTTCTGTGCAGGTAAACAAAGTTACAGTGTCATAAATCACAAAAACAAAAGCTGAATTTTTAAGTTGTTGTTTCCAAACTTGTCTCCTGTCTGCTCTGTCTAAACACTGCCTGCAGTTCATCTGAAAAGTCTATGAATTTTAGTCACATGGCTGTTAGTTGCAGCTGGGTCAATATTAGCTTGACAGTTGCACCGAGGATTGCAGAATTTTTATTTCTTTAGAGAATCTGGTTAGCGTAAATGCTTTATTTTTGGAAAATTTTTAAAAATTATTTCGATTAAATATCATGATTTTAATATTAGAATTTCCCGACACAACAGCACATCACAGATGAGTAGTTCAAGCATGTTGTAAAGTTGAAAATTATACGATTCCTTCTGTTTTTACAGTTCCTGTCACTAGGAATTGATGTAATATTGGTGATTATTAAAGGCATGTTGGTTTTCAAACCTCTTGGTGGGTTTTTGGTTTTAGAATAGGAGACTAACACAAACCTTTTATCTGTCTCTGTTGTTGGATCGGTGACAAAAGGACGAACTAACCCACATGAACACGTCAACCTGACCACAAAACACTTACACAGGACCTCAAAAGCAATTTCAATTACAGGCGGTTGTTAAAAAGTTGCTGCCTTGGGCATGAAAACAGCTTTCAGACTGTTTGTGATGGTGTTGTCCTTGTACGGTTTGTGTCGGTACAGCATGTGCTGTGAAACTCTCAACATGTCTGCTTCAGAGACTCACTGCTGCAGCTTTGAACACAGTCTGCTTCGGCTTCTGCAATCCGTGTAGCGCCGCGGAGTGAAAGTGCGACTGCCTGACTGACTTTCTGTGGGAGGAACTGGAGGGCTGTAAATTTTCAGGGCCTCTCCCCCCTTTCCTCTGCTCTCTCTGGTCTCAGCCTCCCAGAACTGAGGCGGGCTGTAAAAACAACGGGGGTCAAGAGCGGCAGGAATCTGCTCGGCATCAACTCGGAGGAAAGCTGCCAGTCAGCATCATTACATGCAGCGTTTTTCCCAGGGCAGCTATTGAAGGTACAGCTCAGCAGACTGGCCGGCTCAGCCTGGACACCGCTCTCAGTACAGTGCTGTTAATTAGAAAAGAATAAAAATAAACCAGTGTTTGGCTGCAGACAGTCAGGCGAGGAGCTGCTGTCATATCTGGAAGCAGCTTAGCGTACAGCAATGTAAATTATATCCATAAAACCACAACTCGCCTTTTCTACACTTGTGTTTTTTTGTAGACGTTTAACAAACAAGATGTTAATGTTAGACAGACTTTGCTCTCTGTGTTTGGACAGAGCAGGTCTAAATGCTTCCAGTCTTTAAGCTAACCTAAGCTAAGTAGCTGCTGGCAGTAGGTTTATAATCAGCACAGACAGTGAGAACAGATCTTCTCTACTAACCTTCAGTAAGAAAGCAAACAAGCATATTTAATAAACGCCAAACTATCCCACATGAGCACAAAAATGCACGCTTTGGAGATACTAGTTTGACCAAAAACAATTCCCAACTCTGAGTCAACCTATTTGCTTTTCCAGAGCTTCTAATTATGTTGTTTGCTACAAACATTGAAAAGGATTTTTTCATTTAAACATGCAAAACATAAATAAAAAAAAGGCATTTCAACATATTTTTTTTGTTGGAGTATGTGTTGATCTAAGTTTTGACATTAAAATTTGCTTTTTCCTTTCCTCTCTCCACCACCCTCACCCCGACCGGTCGAGGCAGACATTCCCTGAGCCTGGTTCTGCTCGAGGTCTCCTCCTGTTCCTCTGCACTGTCACCACTATCCTTGCTCACGGGAAATCTTTGGATTTATTGGTTTTTCAATATACTTTTGTAGGGTATTAATTTGTAAAATAGTCGGGTAATTTGGATTGTATATCACAGACATGTCCTAGTGTGCCAATCCAAAACATGTCATTTAATAAGCAGCATCTGCCAAGTCGATACGGTACCATTTTCCTACTTAATACCTTCTTCGAGTCTTGTAAATATGATACTCTTACTGTAGTAACCCAGAGGAGGTGGGCACATCCATGTTGGCAAGCAGAGAGCATTGTAGGGGATTAGCTAGCAAAGGTCCACCATGACAAAGACTTCTGTGATGCTTAATGCCTTCCAGCAAGAGCTTATTTGTTTGACACAAACTGGGACCCACTAGAATATTACTCCTACATCCAAGTAGCATAGCAAATAGCTTTCATGGCCCAAGTCAAGTCTATGTGGCCTAAAACAGCAATATCTGCAGAGGATGAAAGTCCACTGTGCTCAGTTTACGTTGTCAATAAATAAATTATTGATTGTAAATGATGCATTTATGAAGAAAAGCATTCAAAATTAGCATCCCTGGCACCTCATGACAAATTGTGCTTTCCTTTTATGGCACCTGTATGACAGTGGGCATAAACAAAAGACTGGGCTTGAGTTTGCAGTGATACAAATCAATTAATAAATGCCTTGACTGGCCTTAATCCCAATAGTTGAGACTGGATTAGCTCATACCATATTGTAGGGTCTTTACCTCTAGTTTAAATTAGTCAGATTGATTTATATATCAAATAACACTGCAACTGCATAGGTAAATTTGCAGCATTAATCTTTTCTCTTTGTTGGAAAGAGTCTTGGCTCAGCACTAATTACTTTAAATGTGCTACATAAATAACAGCGGCTTGACAAAATGTGAATTTTAAGTAAACATATATCAATTCCAACATCAGTCATCAGTCTCCTTGATTGCTAAAAATCATCAGTCACCAGTTGAAACCAGGTTAAAACTAAATTTTAAGACTCATCTTATTTCTGTTCATCATATGTCATGCTTTTTTTTAAGTTTGAGTGTTTTTGTTTTACACTGCAAATGCCTTGATAAAAGAATTTCACTCCAGCATAGATAGAAATTAATCTGATGTCAACATATTCATCCCCGTCTGTGACACATGACAGTGAACGTCAGACAAAGCTTGGACCTTAACTCTGAATTGACTTGTTTTGTTTTCTGCTGATGAACTAATCAGCCGTTCACAGTCTCTCCCAACTACAAGGAGCTTTACCTTTTTACTGCAGCACATTATCTGAAATCAATTCTCACGGCGTAAACCTGCCACACATTGTCCTTTTCCATAAAAAACACACTTTCTGCTGCTGTTCCTCTCCACATCCCTCCCACCCCTCGCCTCCCCCATTAATCAGCCTCAGTTAGGAAAATATTTCCTGCCTCCCTGCCAGCTCCATATTAGTACAATCCTTTTACTGAAACAAGCCAGCTCATGAGTGCGAGCCCCTGCCATATCCGAGCGCTCGGGCAGGCAGACAAGTTTCGTTGAGAGAGGAAAGGCAGACGTTGCTGGCAGAGCGTCCGACACAGGAAGGCGGTTTTCAACACCGAGGCCAGTTTCTCAAGCCTCCAGTTTGGGGCCTCTCGTGTCCCCAGAAACCCCAGGAACAGGCAGATAAATGGCTCGAAAAATGTCTAGAAAAACATCTTTCCAGCGTCAAATCCAGAATGTTCAAGCAAGAAGGCGAAAGGAGTTTGAAGGTGGTGGAAAGTGTTTCTTTTTATAATCAAACTCCCAACACCGCCGGCAGCAGTAATGAGAGTGAGCACTTTGTGGATGAGCTGAGGGGGTAATGGGCCTCTGCACATCCCAGGGAGGTAAAAGCGTCATTTTTTTCCCCCCGTTCGGTCTATTTCTGCTGCTTTCTCGGCTCGCGGGGGCCAGAAAGCGCTGCTGGAAAGAGATTCTCGTGCCAGGAAAACGGAGCCGCTAACAGCTCCACAGCACCTTCCTCCTCCTCAGACTCCCAGATGATTTCCTGATGTGTGATGGATGAGGGCATCGCGTTTAACCAGACGAGTTCACCGAGAGCATGTTCTCGTTTAAAACGGCACCCTGGAGGGGCTCAGAGCAGGAAGGGGAGTGTGGTGCCTTGCTCGAGGGCGTGTCAGTGGTAAATGATAAGGAAGGGAAGAGCCTGTCTTGCTTTTATGTGTTATTTCACAGTTTGAATTGCTGCAGTAGCCATGTTTCCATTGATTTGTCAAGTAAATTTGAAGCAGACTTTGGAAATGTCACAAAAACTTAACAAAATGCACACTGGGCTTGTTTCCATTAACTGTTCTGGAGCGGCTGGTGTTGCCAGAAGGTGGCAGTATAGGCAGCGCTACACAGGGCTGTAATTAACAGTAGAAGAAGACAGAAACAAAACCAGCAGTCACAGACATATATACGTTGACTGCCGCTGCCAATTGGAGCCGACGTGCCTACGCGGCGGCCATCTTGGTACAGTGCCACTCGCCCCTACAGTGCATTACGTCTATAGAGGAATGACATGTCTGCACTATAAAAGTGATCATAAATTGATCAGTTGTCAACATATATTGTTTGTTACAAACGTCAGACATGGAGGACGGACAGGCAGACATAAATAGAACAAAAGCATCCAAGCATCCTGTGTCATAGCTAAATGTGTGACGTTTTTAACAAACCAAACTGTTTGGAAATCGGTCGAAAATTCAGTGAATAATTCTGCTTTAAGATTGTGGAGTACCTCTTACCTCCGTAGACTTACATTCACTCCCGCCTCTGCTAGCCCTGTACCAAGATGGCGGAGCTTTAGGCACGTCCCTCCACAGTCAATGCGGCGTCTACGTATATATGTCTATGCCAGCAGTTACCAACCAACAAAAAACAAAACGTTGGCCATCCACAAGAGAAAACTCCTGAGCAGTCTTCCTGAACTGTTTTCAATCAGGAAAGTGTATTTATTCTTTCACATCAGCTGGCGTTAGTCATGTTTCACGCTGTTCAAGATGTAAGCAACATAAGAAGCAGCTGACCAGACATGCGAGTTAAACATTTGCTCTCTCTGAGCTTATTCGAAGACGGTGTTTTGATCTCCCATGAAGCATGTTCACTCTTTTTTTTAGAGTCAAAAACCACCTCAAGCAAGCGTAGAAACTTACTAAGTCTTGTATTCACATGCAAACACAGTTTCAAGTCAACGAGAACAGACTCCCAAGACGGTGGAAGACTTTGGCTTTTGGAAACAATGACGCCCAAGTTTCCCTCGATTCGTCACGTGACTCTAAAACTAAGCAACCAACCCCTTGCATCCTGTTTACATCGGAATGAGCATGCTCAGTGTACGCGAATGGTCATGTGGTATGTGTTTCCAGGCATGTTTCTGTATATTATTTCTGAAATTATTCCAAAACTCTTGTTTGGACGGAGATTGTTTTGGTTTTCTTGTTAACGTGGCCTCATTCTGCAGACTTCCTGGTGTAATTCTCAAGTTAACAACTAACTTACAGTAAAAATTAGCAACTTTAATGCACAAAAATCACATTAAAGTGTCCAAGATGTCCTGCCAACTTAACAAAATATGCATTTCTAAATCAAATCTCTACAAACATGATGTTTCCTGACAAAGTTTGTGACTTTCACTGGCGCACATTTGCATCTTGGGGTCTGCAACCTACACAACTTGTAATCTAGAGTTTGTCAGCGTTGCCATGGCAATAAGTGAAATGAATTCACCGGAAAACTTTTGCGGTAACTTCTGACACCTACTTCGGTTTGGCTGAGCTCAAATTCATCAATATTTCAGCTCAGCTCAGTCAAAAAAAGACACAAAAACCTGGAATACTGGAGCTGAAACAGCCGCGGTGCTTCTGTCTGACAGCGCTATCAGCTGACGTTGGCCTCAGACACACTGGAGGTCACATCCTGAAGTCGCTATCATCCCTAAAATTGACAATGAAGGTCTGGCAGAGCGAGCGGAGCGCGATTCAGATTACTGCTGTCTTCGGTTTGGAGGCTCAGCGGGGAAAAGAGCCCGGCGGTCCGAGCCAAACTGCTGTCTGGACGCTGTGCAGACCGCTGTGGCTCCGTGCATCTGGCAAGCAGAGCGGCTTAAAAACACAAAAAATCCATCTCGGCGGCAAACTGAGGGGGAGGCAGGAGAGAGAACTGGAGGAACAACTGTGGTACACGAACAGAGATAATAGAGGGCCCAGACAACACAAAGACACACGGGAACGTATAGATGCAGAGAGGAGGATAAACATCACATTCCCCTGCGTAATCATGTTTTTGAGCAACCCTGAAATTCAATATTTGAACCTAACATGATTATGTAACGCAGAATTTACCGTATAATAATAAAACGTCAGGATGAAATCTCTTAATTTCCATGGAAATACCACAAACAGCGGATTAGACGCGCAAATATGCACTGCTGAATGTTTGGGAACCGTGTGGACGTTTAAAGGAACAGAGAGTCAATTGAGGAAACAATTCATTGAATAGCAGAATTCAGTTTTATGTAATTGAAGAGCTGCTCTGTGGGCTGTTATCAGACAGAAGCTGACGGTGTCTAGAATTAACTGTGTGAACTCATCAGAGCTGAACGTCTTTTATTATGGCGGGGAGAAGTTATGTTTTGGCACTTTCAGGTCAAAACAGGAACTAAAACCCAAAGTAGCTCAGTTTATTCACTCAAACACTGCACATACATCCATTTTATGCTGCTATCTCCCACAGTTCAGAGGGAAATACTATTTTTTCTCCTCCACTATATTTATCTGACAGCTTAAGTTACTTTAAAGATGAAGGTTTTACACAACAGATACTATAACAAGCTTTTAAAGAACAACAACACTTGTTAAACCAGATTAAACTGTATAAATCCTCCTCCTGCAAGAACAATAAGATCAGAGTCATCTGCAATATTCCCTTTTTAATAGTTTGTGCAATATCAGCTCCAGTATGGTGTGAAACCTTTAATTTTCATGTGCAATATTAAATTTTTCTGGTGCAGTATCCCAGTTTTATGTGTAACATTTCATATCAGTGTGAAATATTTAATGATCACGAGTGATGTTTTACTTCCTCAGTATGATTTCCAGTATTTCTCATCAATTTTTCTATTCTACTCTTATTTTAGCTCATTAATTTTTAGCTTCATTTCACGTGTCATACCTATATCTATTGTTTTTTATTAGGCACTGCATTTCTCCTGTTATGTAATATTGTATAATCTTATCTTAAACCACTAGTATCCTACATGTTTGGCTTCTTAGTAAAATCAGAGTGCCGTCGGGTCACATTTCAGATGTCTATAAGTTGTTTGTTTGTTCCACTAATCAGTGTTTTTTCCCCTTTAAACTTCTCACATGCTTCAATTTCAATAAATGTTCAATTGATCTGATATGTTACCGCAAATTACAGATTAGAGAAAATCTGAAAAACAAATCTGTGTATCAGAAATCTCTCCCAATAATCACATGATGCCCCCTCACATTTATTGGCTGTATATAAAACTGTACATGAAGTAGTTCAAACCTGCAGCAGCTACAACAGTAAGAAGCTGACACACTGATTCTTCACTACTACTAATCTAATAATGTCATATATAATAATATATCAGTCAGAGGGACTTCAACTTTCATACTTCAACTACATTTAGCCGCTAATACTTCTGTACTTTAACTTAAGTAAGATTTTTCATGCAGGACTTCAACTTGTAACGGAGTATTTCTATATTGCAATATTGGTGCTTTTATTTTGGTAAAGAATGTTGACGCTACTTTTACCTCATGTCAGAAAACCACAGCAGACCAAAATTATGTTTTACCTCTAAATAAAGCGGTTTAGCTGATCTGATTGACCTGTTGGCTGGTTTACAACCTGTCTGACAGTTTATTTACTCATGTTTCTTGCTTTTGTAGTTGTTTAAATAGCAATAATCAATGGAAAATACTGACCAAAACTACAAAAAAGAACAGCCAAGTCGTGTCTGTCCATTGATTTCACTGGTATATTAGGGATTGTGATGCCACCAGTCACTGATAAACAACCAGGGCTGTATAATAAGAGCCACTGCTCCATCCAGTATGAACAATATGACCTTTCTGCTGCTGAACCTGGTGGAAGGACGACGGGGAGCATCTGAACCTCTCTGTCAGCTACAGTGACGCTCCGACAGACGAAGGACGTTGATCTGGGGTCTGAGAGGTCAGAGGTCACCGTTCGGCCTCCTGTCTGCTTCCTCTAAAGCTCACTGGAGGATTCAGTCCAACTACAAACACAGACGTTCGACTCTCTGGCTCCAAAAACACTGTTAGAGGTTGAGATGAGGCTGCAGATGAGACGAGAATCTAGTGTTGGTCCTTTCTGATGAACCGACACTCAGCAGTTTAAATCCTTTTATCACCACTGGACCTCCTACCTAGATATAACTATGACTTCCTCTATTATTGGTCTCTCAAGTTTCTGCCACAAATTTGGACGAACACACATGAAAAATTGTTAACTTTCCAAAAATGGCTGCTTGACATTTTTAAACATCAGTGCAAATACGACACCCGACTATTGATTTGAGGAGCTTAAATCCCCTTTTTGAAGTTAAACTACATCAAACTGCAACATAAGAGAAGGACACGACAGTTACAGTGCAGCTTTTATGGCGTAAAATCAAGGAGCGTCTTTTAAAAAATTTAGCAAACAACTCAAAAGATCCAACCAAACACATCCAACAATTAATCTCCTACTTATGTTCTCAATTTATCAATGAATTAGGATTAAATTAGAGTGACTGTCCTTCTTCGTATTAATGGAAGTCCTTCATGTCGGTTGTTAGTTCAGAGACTATCCAAGGCACTCTGAGTTTAAATATAAAAATCCTGAATTAATAAATGATAAACCGATGCGTCTTCATTAACATGTCAACTGATTGGTTGTTGGTGGTTGACTGGTCAATAAAATGTAAGAAAAATAGCCAAAAAAAAGTAAATTATAGTTTCCCTGAAAATGCGGTTGTGTCTTCGAATGTCCGAACAACAGTTTAAAACCCAAACATGTTCAGTTTGTCAAATTATATACCTGACAAAAATGAAAACATTGAACATTTTGCTTGTAAATGTACAAAAGTTAATCATAAATCGAAAATGAACATCAAGTAAACATCAAAAATATGTATTTTTTACAAATGTTCATTCATTATTTCACAGCGTTTCATGGTAAAATTACACTATTTTCACTGTATTTAAACAATCAGTTATTTGAAATATAAAATGTGAATATTAAGGACTGAAAAGTGGTCGACAATTTTTATTAACTGTCACAACCTCCAGCTGCTTTATTTATGCAAATGGTAGTTTGTTTTTTTAATATTATATCATTACATATTTATATTATTTTTACTGTATTAAATCTGCTTTAAAAAATGTACAGTTTTGATAATTTTCCATAAATGGCTGCTTTTAAATTTTTAGATATCAGGGCAAATGTGTCTCCAACATAAGAACGATAGATTTTTTTGACACTTTAGTTTGAAAAGTTTTCTTTCTTTTTAATTCTCAACTATGTCAAACTGGAACATAAAAGAAAGACGACATGAGATCTGACCAAACACAGTTAATAACAGATATTTACTGTCATTTTTACAGTTTTTTAACTTTACAGTAGTCCTCGTTTTTGTCTCTGCTTTCTTGCTGCCAGAGTTTTATAGGATCTTCTTGTACCAGAGCAAATGGACCAGCAGCTCTCAGACCTGCGTGGTTCCCAGGCTGCTATAATGCTGCAGTCCTGTAAACCGCATCTCAGATTGATGAAGCCGCTCTCAGCTCAGACCCTCCTCTTCCTCTCTACACAGCGTCCGGTCTGAGCCTCCCCTCCTGGTCCGGCAGAGACGAGGAGGCCTCTCTGTCTTTGGATCCTGCAGCCGGTGATGGAGTGCGACAGTCTCTCAGGTGCAGCTTTCCTCCCAGCAGACGCTCAAACGGGCTGTTGGCGCTAAACTGCCGACTCAGCGCGCCCGTTCCATTACACTTATCTGTGGCCTGCTGCTGCTTCAGCACCATGTGTGTGTGCACGGCGGCGAGCGTGCACATGTGGATGCACCGCAGAGGAAAAACATACACATATATATTAAAGGAGAAGCTAAGCTGCAGCCAGATGGACTCCAACACGTGCACTTTGCAGACGGAATGTGTTCATGAGCCAAAAAAGTGCAGACTGACAAAGAACAGCCGCCTTTGTGAGCAGCAGACTGATATTTACTCTCTTGTGGCCCTGATGCATATTCATGTGTGTGTGTGTGTCACAATGAGGAGTCAAAGTGTGGTAATGGCTCTTTCCTCCGCCGGGCTCATTCAACAAAGAGCGACTCGTCTGTGAAAAATGCCGCAGAGCAGCCGGCAACACCGGGCGGTTGCCATGGCGACCTCGAAAGCCACGGAAACCCACAAACAAACAAGCTCGGAGGCTCTTAAAAAACGTCACGTTTTACACACACCACGCAACACAAAGTTTACAAGAGGAAAAGCGTCTGCGAGGGGGGAAGAGTTCAGCGGCTGGTTTCCTGCTCGGCTCAAATCTGCTTCAGATTCAATGAGTTTCAGTTTGATTAAAGGACGAAAAACTTCTTCAAGGCTGCTGCCGGATCACAAACCCAACAGACGTGGATTTCCCACAGGGTAAAGGTGGTATATTTTACACTTCCGCAAACTTCTACTTCACTATTCAGTTGAAATATTGCTAATCTGAGTGGTACAGTTTTAGATTTTGCACAGACAAACAGTTTATCCACACAACAGGGACTAAAAGAAGATTCAAATGATCTCAAACAGTCACATAATTAAGCAAATCAGTAATAATAATCCAACAAACTAATCTCTGATGCTCTAAGTACATTTTGTTCATGATATTTGGCTTTAGACAAGTTTGGAATCCAACATTTTCACAGATAAAGTGTCGAACTGAAATGCACTTCTTCAGTAATAAACTCAGACGTGCAGATATTTTAATATTACTTCAGTTTCTACTTTAAGATGAAGTACTTCAGTGAAAATCTCCTCACAGTTTCCACTCTGAGGATTCACTGAAATAAAAACATCTGGTATTAATATACAGCCCTGGCTGAGTAAATAGGAAACAAACAAATGGGGCTATTTGTTCACTGATTATTTATTATTTAGCTCTGTATGAATGCAAACTAAGGTTTATATTAAAGTGCAAAACTGTATATATATAATAAAAATAAATAAAAAGTAGTTATTATTTAAGGAGTGCAGCCCTAAAAGAACTCAAAGATTCTGTTGAATTGTTTAATAAAATGAAAAAGTTTTGTTTGTACATTAAACAAAGTGCTACATTGACATATGTTGGATATTTTACAAGCCAGAGCACCTAAAGGAACTACTTTTCTCCTTGTTGCATCTCTGAATAGCTTTGAATTCTATGAAAATATCGCCAAAACAAAGCACAGCCGTTGATTTTAACTCATGTTTGCGGTGAGTTTGGCAGACAACTCTGAAATCAGGACTTTAGTGGTGCAAAGCAGCAGTTTGGAAGTCACTACTGGTCAACATGTAGATCTAACAGGATGCATTTCAGTGTCAGTCTGTTGTCTGACAGCAGACACAGACAAAAATGTAAATTACACAGCTTCAATAACAGTTTAACTGTATTAAAACACATCATAAGCGAGCACAGAGAGCAGGAGAGAAGTAAAAAGCTGTAAAGTGCCTCCATACTGTACTATAAATCCTGCAGCGTTTACAAAATACCTCTCTGTCATGTGATAACCTAAAGTCCTCCCAGACTTTGGAAGTTTTGGAAACTTTTACACTGAACCAAGTCAGACTTTTGTGCCGTAGCTCTGACTGCAGCCAAACCTGCCCGGCATCATAACGGAGAATTATCAATGATCCTGGAGAAAAACAGTTTGTGCAAAACCACTTTTCCCATCAAGAAGAACCAGGTGCTAGTTCTGGTGCTTAGTTGGTTCAAATCTGGTTCCTCCTAACAACCTGTTTGCTTTTCCATCGGCAAGGAGTCAAGTTGGAGCCACCTCATTGGGTCACCATAAAATGACTACGCTTGCATCAATTACATAGCAGTTAAACAAATACAAAAAGTCGATGACAATATCTGTGTTTATCTTTATAGATGGTCTTAAGGCTGATTGTGACGCGTAGGTCGTCTGTTACCTGGACACATCCACCATCACACTACCAGTGGGACACACTGGTACCGGATTTCAGCATCAACAGTTTGTGCAACACTTCCATGTGTCCTGGGAGTCATTTCAACACATCTACGATCGGACCAGAGATGTCCTGGAGAAAAAGGATATAAATGACCGCTTGTGTGTCCCTTTCCACCGTTGATCGTTGGTCTTGATAACCCCGCCCCCAGCCCCTGACGTACTCGATGCTTAGCTCTGGCCAAGCAAAGAGTTGGTGCTTGCTAAGCTCCAGTTTTTAGCACCTGGAGCCGGTGCTTAGGTGGTGGAAACACAAAGAGCTGGTGCTAAGTCAGGCTCTGGCTCCGAACTAGCACTGGAACCAGCTCAGTGGAAAAGGGGCATCAGGGGGGAAAAAGTAAAATATGTGTTTTCAGCGTCACTGATTATGCCGATTAACTGCAGCAGCCTGACAAACAAAGCGTGCACATTCATGCCTATAAACCTAGCAACACATGCTAAATATGCTAACTGGCTACATACCAACAAGTTCCCTCCAGAATCGCACCGTTAAATGTTTCTCTTTGGTGCAACATGAACTCAATAATACGGTTGAATTATGAATATTTTGTAGATTTAAAAACACTGTAAAGAACAGAATACATGCTAGGTCATTATTTTTCCTATTACGGACAAATATGTGCAATAATAACACTTCTCTCCGTATTTTTATTCATGAAGGAACCTGATTTTTGTTCCTGATACTCCTTAAATGTTTCTACAATTCCCTTAGCTGCAAATTTCACCGCTGTGGGATGAATAAAGGCTCATCTCATCGCATCTTCAAGGATCGGAGTAGTTCTTCTGAAAGTAAAAAGGAACAGCTAAAGAATCCTCCCATTCATCCACATGGTAACTTTCTCTTCTGTCACGTTTCCATATTTGGCGTCGGCATATAAAACAAGTGAGTCTGGACAAGAGTCTGACTGAGCCGATAAGGAGGTCGGATCTCACAGAAACACAAATCGGATGCAAATCTCTGGGCAGATGCTATTCAAATGGAGGCCGAGCATCAAAGAGGCCACGCTGGGCTGCAGGTCGGAGAAAGGCTCAGCAGGAAGGTGGATCTGCTTCACCAGAGCCCCACAAAGGAGACCCTGGAAGGAATCCACTGAGGCTGCAGCTTTAATGTCTCCCAAACATCGTCACCTCAGAGTGGGTTTTAAGGCCAGGGGTGATAAGAGACGTGTTTATTTAACGTCCTGCTCTGAGGACTTTGAACAGGAGGCGAACCGCTGAGGATTTTCTTTGCACTCGACGGGAACAAAACTTGTTATCGCGACTCGGCGCGGCCACAAGTCCTGAGTCATGCCTGATCTGCCTCCTGCAGCCGGACGCCAAACTAAACGGAAGTCAGAGATCATGAGTCAGCCGGGGCTCGGGTCTGCCGGTTTGCGGCTCGGCGGTGGCGGCGCTGCTTTGTGCCGCTGCAGCGTTTTGTGTGTTTTGTTTTGTTTTCACTGCTGACCGTCACCTGACTGAGAGAAACGCTGAGCTGGGAGGAGGAGGAGGAGGAGGAGGAGGAGGAGGATGAGCGGCGCTGCTGCCAAACAAAGGACACTCTGAACACATGTTCCCATCAGCTGTACTGTACGGGGCCCGGTCAGGTCGCTGCACCGCTGAGCAACATTCATGTTCACTGGACCTGAGGCTATCTGGAGAACTTGAGGCTATCTGGAGAACCTGAGGCTATCTGGAGAACCTGAGGCTATCTGGAGAACCTGGGGCTATCTGGAGAACCTGAGGCTATCTGGAGAACCTGAGGATATCCGAAGAACCTGAGGCTATCCGGAGAACCTGAGGCTATCTGGAGAACCTGGGGCTATCTGGAGAACCTGAGGCTATCTGGAGAACCTGAGGATATCCGGAGAACCTGAGGCTATCCAGAGAACCTGAGGCTATCTGGAGAACCTGAGGATATCCGGAGAACCTGAGGCTATCCGGAGAGAACCCGAGGCTATCCGGAGAACCTGGGGCTATCCGGAGAGAACCTGAGGCTATCCGGAGAACCTGAGGCTATCTGGAGAACCTGAGGCTATCTGGAGAACCTGAGGCTATCCGGAGAACCTGAGGATATCTGGAGAACCCGAGGCTATCTGGAGAACCTGGGGCTATCTAGAGAACCCGAGGCTATCTGGAAAACCCGAGGCTATCTAGAGAACCTGAGGCTATCTGGAGAACCCAATGCTATCTGGAGAACCTGAGGCTATCCGGAGAACCTGAGGCTATCCGGAGAACCCGAGGCTATCCGGAGAACCCGAGGCTATCCGGAGAACACACGGCTGTCTGTTAGCACACTGCATGGTTATATTCTTATTAGAAGAAGACGAAAGAAGGAAAATAATTGTACAGATACACTATATGCATATAATATTCATTTTATATTGTTTTTTTAATCAGTTAATATCGTTTTTTAGTAAGTTAATATTGTTTTTTATCCAGTTAATACTCTTTTTTTATTCAGTTAATACTATTTTTTAGTCAGTTAATATTGTTTTTTATTCAGTTAATATTGTTTTTTATTCAGTTAATATTGTTTTTTAGTCAGTTAATATTGTTTTCATTAAGTTAATATTGCCTTTTAGTGAGTTAATATTGTTTTTTAGTCAGTTACTATTGCTTTTTAGTGAGTTAATATAATTTTTTAGTCGTTAATTTTGTTTTTTTATTCAGTCAATATTGTTTTTTTTTTAAGGTTAATATTGTTTTTTGTCAGGCAATACTCTTTTAAGTCTTTTTTTGTAAACACCAGTAATTTTTGCACCGTATCTCTTCAACCAGCATGATTTGCACGTTCTTTTGCACTTTTTTTCCCTCATTGTTATTAAATATAACATGTGTGAGCCAGTGGACACCTTGTTTTTCCCTGTATCTGTATTCTCTATTACCTAAACTAGAGTGTATTATTGCTTTTTCACATACTCGGTTCAGGTTCTGTTTAATTCTGAAGAATACTAAGCTGAAAATTAATCCACGTAGGATTACTTGAAGTTTTTAGTACTTTATGTTTCCAAAGTAGCTCACAAAAATGTAAATTTATGCTCTAATTTAACTTTAATGGGATTGTTTTAAGGGATGGCATCACTAATAGGGATGACTAATGTTTTAAAGTCAAGCTTCCTCACAGTGACGTTGAGCTTTGACCTTTTGGAGATTTAAAAGTCACAACTTCATTATTGCATCCTGTGAGACATTTGTGTGAACCCTTGTCCTCATCAGCGTCTGAATTATTGAGTTATGGTCGAGGTTAGAACCAAATACTAATCAGTTCATCGCCGAGTCCAAGAGAACGTTTCTGCCAAATCTGAAGAAATGTCCTGAAGGCCTCCAGCAGATATCAGGTTCCCGAGACGTGGAGCTGAAAGCAGAACGTGTCCGGCCAGAGCAGAAAGTCCACCTCACTCTGAATAATCAGTTCAGGCTGAAACGTCTCCATCTTTAAAAATAAAACCTCATAAATCAACGTCAGACCCCTTCGGCCAAACCATAATAGCTCACACATGCTAGCAGGTTAGCTTCCATCAGTCACATGATCCTCACCTGGCAGGTTAACACATTACATATCTGCTCTCACAGGACTCAAAAGCAGACAGATTTTAGTTTATATTTAGAAAGTATTTAGTAAAATATTTCACCACAAATCAGTTTAGCAGCTGAAAAAAATTAACTAAATATTAAAATTAAATTCAACTAGAAGGAGTCAACTTTCCAAAATAAAGCTCAGACTGCAGTTTTGCATGTACGTCTTATTAAAAAAATATTAAATAAATATTAAAATATAAATAGCTTTTTGCTTCAACATATGTTGTTTTGGGAAGTCAAACTGTATGCTAATGTGCAAAAATTTTTTTAAAAAAAACATTTATTTATTTTATTTATTTATTTATTTATTTAAACAGGGACAGTGTACAATATACATTAACTCCAGAAAGAAAAGATGCATTGTACCAGGTTATAGCTCTAGTGCTAATTTCCACCTGTAGTCCCTGGGCAAGCTGATGTTGACAAAAAAAAAAAAAAAAAAAAAAAGAGAACGTTACATTAATTAATAAATATCCCCCAAACAGCATAAAATCCATTCATCTATAAACACTCCTCAGCAAATACATTCTCCCATGCACACAATTATATCACATTGTGGGAGCAGCTTTGATGTAAAAGAAGCCATTGTTTGGCCTTATGTGAAAAAGTATGATAGTCTGTACATGTGATCAACTCTGTTGGTAACATGTTCCACTGTTTGATGGCCACACATGAGAACGCTGAGCTGCTAAAAGCTGTTCTGCATTTAGGGATTCTACACTCGCCCCGAACAGTTGACCGGGTGGCTCGGGATGTTGTTTCAGACCTCAAACAAATAAACTTTTTCAAAGGAGCAGTAGCACCATGGATTATCTTGAACAACAGGCAGAGGTTAGAATACTTTATCACGTTTTCAAAACTTAAAATATTATGTTTTGTAAGAATATGACAGTGGTGAAATCGACGAGATTTTCTGTCATGAATCTTGAGAGAATTTTTGTACAGTGATTCCACAGGCCTTAAGGCAGATTTACATGCCTGTGACCAACTTGTCATGCAATAACGAAAATGAGGATTTATCATAGCATTAAGATAAGTGTTAAGTGATAAGTATAATGCATGTGCACTGTAAAAAATGAGCATTTTAGGCTGTATTTTTTTTATTTTACAGATTTTCCCTGTTTCGTAAAATTACAAATAATATTAAGTAAAATCAAACAAAAAATTAATTTAACTGTAAAAGAAAAGGGAGCCAAAACTAGAAATAATGTCTAAATCAAAAATAAATAAAATGTCTTTTTATAAAGAGTAATTCATTATTTTCCAGTATTTGTCTGTAAAATTTACACTATTTTTACTGTATTTAAATCAGCATAACTTGTTATTTTACAGATATGTCGTTATTTTATTTTTTAAAAGTGTGTATAATGGTGAATGAAAATAGTAAATATTATTTAAACTGTTATTTTACGTATTTTGTTATTAAATTACACATTTGTGCATAAAAATTACAGAAAAAAAAATTATGTTGACTGTAAAAAAACAGTATAAAACAGAGGATAACGTCCAGATCAAACAGCATACATTCATTTACAATGTGTGTCTGTAAAATTACAGTTTTACTGTTTTCTGCTATAAAATATCACTTTGTTTTTTGCAGATATTTGCCTTTATTTTAACAGTTTTTACAGTTTTTGAACATTACAGTATTCTACTGTTTTATTACGTGTCTTTTTCACCCTTGCTGCCATGTTTTCATTGTTTTTCTTACAAATTTTTTTACAGTGTGTGAACAGTGAAGGCAAGTTGATGGGAAACTCTGAGCGCTGTGCTGTTAATACGTGGAATAAACAGGCAAAATAACACTTCCTGATTATGAGTTCCACATGTGAGTCAAAGCGAGAAGCGACAACATTTTCAGTTCATCAGACACACCTGAACTGAAAGTTTGGTTCAGGAGAGACAAAAGACAAAAGACCAGGAAGTGAAACTCTGATCACAAGCTGCTCAGGTGAACTCCAGTCGGTCTGACCTCAACGAGAAATGTCTCTTCAAAGTCATTTATTTATGTCACAATAAGTCTGAGTTCAGCTTTGAGCGCTCCACCAGCTCCAACTTCAAAATACTTGTAATAAAAAACTAAGACAAACTTTGATCTGTTGACGTCACTGAAAGTCACCACACTTACTCTTGAACGACATAATTCACCTTTTTTTGACATTTTATAGACCAATTTTTTTCAGTTCATCATTCATATTAATTTACATGTTAACCTTAGAAAAGGCGTAAAAACTGTAAATAAAATCTAAAGAAACATCTATATTTTTAGAGATGGGATTTTTTAAAATTTACAATATAATTACAATATTTAGTACTAAAATCATAAAAAAATATATTATTTTACAAATATTTAAAATTAAGTATATTAAGGATTAAAAATTGGCAACTTAACTGTCACCATTACAGACTTTTCCTGTTTTGTTAAATTACAGATGACAAAAAATCTGAGAAAAATAGGTATTAAATTAAACATTTAATGTTAAAAAATAGAAACAAGCCTAAATTATAAATATTGCCAAAAATCAAAGTCTTGAAAATTTTGACAAATAATATGTTCTTTCACAGGGTTTGACCAAACAATTACACTATTTTTACAGTATTTAAATTTGCAAAAGAACCCCTTATTTTACAGGTATTTAAAATTTTTTAAAATTTTTTCAGGGACAAAATATGCACATTAAATTGCATTTTTAAACTGTTATTAGAACATCTACAAGGAAAAAATCTAGTCAAATAAAAAATAGTACTATTAATGTAAATGGTCAAAACATAAATAAATAAATGTAAATGATACGTATAATGTGTATATATATAATGTGTTATAATAGTTTAATAAAATAAAATAAATTATTATTTTATTTTACTAAACTATTGTCATACATTATATTGTTTAATATTAAAAAATATTTTAAAAAATCATGTTAATATGATTTTAATAAAATAATTTTAATACGTTATTTATAGTTTTTTTTTTTACAAATAATTTGTTCTTTCACAATGTGTGACTATAAATTAGTGTTTTACAGTATTTAAATTAGTTTAAAATACCATTATTCGACATATATTTGTTATTTTTTATCGTTTTTTTACAGTATTCCCTAAAGTTTCATTGTATTTTTTCCTGCCACACTTGCTGCCAGATCTTCACTGTTTTTCCACAAGACTTTTTTCTTTTCACTGCACTAAGACAAGTCCACACTATACTTTCTGCTGGGCAAAGAAAAATCTTGTGGGCATCTGTGTTTCTCCTCAGAGGCTGGAATTATGACAGCTGAGAAAAAAGGAGGAAGCGGGTCACGGAGAAGTCGGAGTGAACCGGAGTGTGGGTGTGGAAACAGTTGAGGAGGACACGGACACAGCGCTGAACTCTGAAGAGCAGCTTCAAGGGTCGGCAGCTACAAACGAAGTGCAGGATCAGCTGCTTCACCTCTTTACAACACCTGCCAGCGCTTCACAGCCGAACCACAGAGCAGCTCCACCAGAGGAGGTGTCTCTTACAACTTGTAATGAGATCTGCTGAAGCTGTTTGCCGTCACAAATGAAGTGGCGGCGTTTGGGAGCGTGCGGCCAAATCCTGCAGGAAACACTGAAGTGCAGCTGCAGAATGCAAATGTGCCGACTGTAACACAGCGTTCCTGCAGAGAGTCCACTGACCAGACGATCAATAGCGGCCGCTGATTGAAATCCAGACGTTCGATAGTCGTCCCACTTTAGAGGAGTGTTGGGGAGCTGCGGAACAAATAGCCGCCGGCCTCGACTTTCATGGCGACACTCTGTTTCCTCGCTAACACAGATTGAAGGATTGATTTGTTTACAACGCTGTCATCATCCCGGGCTTCCTCTCATTTCCACCCACTGTGGCTCGAAACCCCTGCAACATTTACCTTCTCTACTTTCACCGGCCACCTGGGAAGCCTGATCCACTGCATTGAATTTAACTCCCGCTGAATTAGACTTAATTGCCACACAATGTAAATAAAAGCCTCAGAAACATCCTGTCTTCATTGTTTCAGACGCCGCAGTCGGCCGTTTACTACATGCAGAGCAAACAGGAGTGACGCACCACCCTCTGCGCAGTGGAAGATCGGTTTCCTGATAAGGCTGGAGGGAGAGTTCGACAAGCTCAGACTGAAACCAAGGAAGAAAAAAGCTTTCCTCAGAAATATCACCACCCAAATCCTGCAGAACGAGACAGAAACTATACAAAAGTGCAAAAAGAAGTGCATGCAAGGAGGAGAGAGCTTGTTTACAGAGAGATTTTAGCCTCAAAAAGTACTTTAAATTCCAGTTGTATGTAACACAACGCTATTTTAACCTCCACTTTGCTTCTGCAGTCCGACACCACCAGCATCAGTTAGGCTCATCCGGGGAAAAATGCTGCGCCATGTGGGAAGTGATGCGCTGATAAGGCTCCGGCGTCAGCAGATTGTGTGTAAACATAAGAGCAGCGCAGTTAGTGTGACGGCTTTCAAGGCTAAACAGAAAGAGGAAAAGCAGAAGTTCATCAAGAAAAACGAACCTTTAAAGCTTCTTAATGCGTGTCTTTGAATGTAAATACGGCATTAATACAACCGTCTGCTGTGTAAAGATGTAGCTGAACAATGTCGTCCTTATGTTTGAGTTGTAATGAGGGATCCAACAGCCTTATCAATCAATAACTGATTAATCAATAACACAAAATGAACTCAATGGACATTATCCGGTGTCCTTAATATCTCTGTTTTGCATTCAGCTCGCCCTCAAACAAACAGCTCTATTCAATAGGCATTAAGCGGCACAGAAGACTTCCTCATGGTGGCCCTTTGCTAGCTAAACTCCCACAAGGAGCTAAACTCTACTTGCCAACGTTTTTACTCACTGTAGGTTCGTTTTTCTCTGCAAAATAAAGTCCTGCACCTCTACAGAAGCAGCACAACCATGGCTCGAAGTAGAGAGAACGTAAAAATGTGTTTTGTTCAGTTTGGCAAAGTTATAATACCATAAATCATCAAAAAAAAGCTCACCCTCAAACAAACAGCTTTGGTCGGTAGGCATTAAGTGACACAGAAGACTTTCTCATCGTGGCCGTTTGCTAGTTAAACTCCCACAAGGCGCTAAACTCTGCTTGCCGACATTTTTACTCACTATGTGCCAGTTTTTACCGCTATATAAAGTCCTGTGCCTCTATGGAAACAGTACAACTATGGCTAGAAGTAGAGAGAACTCAGAAATGTCTTTTGTACAGTTTAAGAAAGTTACAATACCATAAACCATAAAAACATTAAAACAAAAAAAGTTGAATTTCCTTGATTATTGATTTTACAAAAATTTTAAAAACCTAAAATCAACATATATAGCATTTTTTCAAGTGTTCACGTGTTACCAATACAGGAAATAACAGTGACTCTACATGCTATAGATATTTTACTACTACGTCCACAAGCTGCTTTATGTAAACACAGCCTGCAGTTCAGCCGAAAAGCTGCAGAATTTTTGTCATGTAACTGCTGGTTGCAGCTGATTTCCAAATAGGTTCATGGTTGTGTCGAGTAGTGCAGAATTTTTTTGTTTTTTACAGAATCTGTTTTTTGGAAACTTAATTTTTGGCCAAATTTTAAAAATGAACACTTGTGACAGCAGAAAGCTTTCCAAAGGAACTGCATGTCACGGATGCTTAGTTTGAAGACCGTTGGAAAGCTGAAAATCAGACAACTGCTTCTGTTTTTGCAGTTTCTGGCTCTGATAAATGGTGTCATTTTAGTAATTTTAAAAAAAGATAACACATCTTTCAAATCTGCCGGTGGGTTTTGAGGTTCGGTGGTCAAAAATACATTTGTAGGAGCAACAAAAATCAATTAATGCGACTGATTATTTTGAGTCAGGTGTTACTTTTTAAATGACTAAATGCAGCTGTTTACATTCTGCAGGTACCACAGGAATAATGCATGCAGGGGAAACACCCTCAGAGCCCTTGAAGAAGGAGTCATCTGATCGCTCGTCCACCGTCCTGGCTGCTGATGATGAATTATTGACTGCAGGTTGACAATGTGACAAAGGATGGCCTCCTGAACACACTCTCTTTGTTCACGGACCTGAAAGCTCCTCTGTCTGAGCCTCCTCTTCCACTCGCCGCCTCCCCCCTCCTCTCCTTTCTCCCCCTCTGAGCTCCACCCACACAGCTACTGAATGGAAAGGTGTGCCTGCTGCCTGCTTTTACCACGGTGTCTGTTTACTCAAAGCTTTTTTGTGTGTGTGTGTGTTCCATGTATCGGAGACGCACTGCAGCTGCTCCTGTGAGGAGGCTTACGAGCTAATACACTCACATGTTTGCAGGGTACAGTATGAAACCCCCCCACCCCCGGCTTCAAAGGGAGGCTTCATGCACTTGAGAACGCATGTGGTTTGATTAATAGCATTAGCGGAGGAAAGACTCCGCTACATCCTTCCCATGTGGTGCAGGAAAAATTCCTTGGAAACATGCAGACAGATCACCTATAAAACCCCCTCTGGGTCGCATGCTATTGGAAACATGTGACCGTAAGCGTGTAGTGGTTCCAGACGTGGCGGAGCATGGAGCTTGTTTCTATTTTTTTTTTTTTTTTTTTTTTTGTGCCATTTGCTCCACAGGAAATGCACCTTGACCCCGACTCCCAGGGTGGATGTGGAATCTCAAAGGCTCCCAGTCTGGGGTCTCCAATCTGCCCACAGAGCTGTAAAATATATACACCAAACTCCAGCTTGTGCAGGATGAATCGTCAATTATGAAACTGCAAATGAAGCAAAGCAGTCCGTCTTATCCAAACCCCCGAAACTTAGTCGTTAAAATTCATTGCACAATGGCCCTTGAAACTGTTTTAATGACCTATAACCGAGAGCTCGGAGCTGATTTCTGTATACGTTTCTAAATTTGGTGCCCGAGCCTGAGAAAACAAGCTATGCAAGAATTTGCATCAGAGCCCTGGCATTTGGGAGCTGTTCAGATAAGAGCCTGGTAATTGCTCACATTTGACTTTTCAAACAGTGGACTCAAAAAACCTGCGATGCGGCGCTCGGCTCGATGAGGACGAATTAGCGTTCACCTTCCTGAAACAAATAAAGGAGAACCGGCTGGGGGACGAGCAGAATGAAAATGTTTTCCAGACCAAGAAAGGATGAAGACTTTTTGCTGTGGTTGAGGGAATAGCTTTCCCAATCGCTGGCTCTGCGCTGCTGCATCGTAAAAAACACAGAGGAGGTACACTGAAGAGGGCTAAGATATGAAACGTGTCTGAAACTTGTTGCACACGATTACTCAGTTGCTAAAACTGGAAACTTCTGGCATGTGAGGAAGCAAATCATGCATCCAAGTGAATCAGATGGAGAGTTAGAGCCAGTCTGGCGTATGACTAAACATCAAAAGCAGGAATGTTTTTGATAAAGAAAAATGTGTCACAACACAATATTATAAATTCAGCATTACAAAGAAAACCCCGGCCAATAAATCATATCCTCCAGACATAAGAGAACATGTTTCTTTGGTACAGACTGCAGCAAAAATCATGTTTCACTCGAAAAGAATTCTAAAAAATTAACATTTCTACTAATGTCACTGACTTATTTTGCAGTATCTATCAAAATAATTAGTTCTGAACCATGCAATAAGGCAGACATGCTTGGTTCTTTTGGCAATTTAGCCACTTTATTGACAGTGTTCGCCTCCCTGTATGCACAAGTTTCACTAAAACAATCCCTCCAACGCTTAAGTGGGGCATCATCACTGCATCCTGGGCTTAGCATCACACAAAATAAGTGTCAAGATATTAATCCCACAGTGAGGAAACATGCAATTATGACTGTGACTGGTTTAAAGAAACACCCAGAACCGGAATGTTTCTTTTCCCCTATAGTAGAATAACAATTAGGTACAGTCAGACCATCATGCAGGGCTGCAGGGAAACGTCTGGCTATGAAACAATAATTAATATTTAATATAATTAGTACTTAAAATCTCCATCAAGATCGAGGGAATCACCAAAACACAATACGATGCATCATCTGGGACCATTAATGTCTCGTTGTTTGACTCCCTGTGTGCAAAACATTCACCAAAACAATCCCCCTGACATTTAGTGGGGCACCGTTGCTGCATCCTGGGCTTAGCACCACAGAAAACAAGAGATAAAATGTATTTATTAATCCCACAGCAGCAAAACATGCAATTATGACTGGGAGTGGTTTAAAGAAAAGCAAAAAGTGTTTCTATTCCCCTAGAGTAGAATAACAATTAGGTAGTCAGACCATTCTGCAGCTCTGTAGAGACAAAAACCTCCGTCAAGATAAAGGGAATCATTAAGTCATCAGGATGCATCATCTGGGATCCACTAATGTCTAATTTTGTGCCATCGTATCCAACAGTTCTTCAATCAAACTCTCTTATTAGTACTGTTAAAACAGATATACCCCAGCCTACTAATCATATCCTCCAGACATAAGAGAACATGCTTGTTTGGTACAGACTGCAGCAAAACCCTTGTTCCACTTGGGAAAAAAATGCAAAATATGACCATTTCCACTAAAACCATAGCTCATATCGCAGTATCTTTTACATAAGAAGATTTACACAGTAAAATAAGACAGGCCTGCTTAGTTATTTCAGTAAATTTGACATTTTATGACAGTGTTTTCTTCCCTGTGTGCAAAAGATTTACTAAAACAATCCCCCCGACATTTAGTGGGGCACCATCCCTGTATCCTGGGCTTAGCACCTACCAAAACATGAGATAAAACAGACCTTTACTAATCCCACAGCAGGAAAATCTGCAATTATGACGGAGACTGGTTTAAGGTCATGCAAGCGACTAGGCTGTTTCTGCTCCTCTAAAGTAGAAAGATAATGAAGTGCAGTCAGACCATTCTGCAGCCTTGTAGAGACAGGAGGCACCGTTGCTGCATCCTGGGCTTAGCACCACCCATCACCCTGTGATTAGTTTAAACAAATGCAAACAAGTCCAAGAGTTTCTTTTCTCTTATAGTAGAATGACAATAAGGTGCAGTCGGACCATTCTGCAGTGCTGTGGAGATAGGTAGGTGGGTGAAGCTTTCTTGATGATCCCCCCTGTCCAATCCGTAGACTGAACAGTTGAAATGGGAGACCAAAGGTAATGCACTGGCCGGAGCACGTTATCATAGCTCTCTATTCTTGCATCATCACCTTACAAGTATAATTTCTTTGTAGTTATTTTCAGTTATTGTAGGGCTATGCAAGATTAGTTGTGAGATTGGCTCTAAATAAAAAGTTAAGGAATCACAAAAGTTCAATAACACCATGCTTAAAGCCTCCATTATTATAAAAGGAATCAATAAAACTCATTAGGATGATCTGGGAACCATCATGTCTAATTTGGTGCCAGTGCAGCCAATAGTCTTCAGTCTGAGACAACACTGCTGGGCTTATACCAAATATACCAACATTACAATCACATTCACTCTAAAAGAAGCTGCTTTTTCACCACTACATGCAGTGAAACAACTCTCTAAAGGTTCTCTTTGTGAGCCGCCGCACTGACATGTTCTTGGGTAAACACTGACACCAGTTCTTCAACTCCAGCCACAGTGGGACTAAATCCTCCCTGAGAGGTCCAGTCATGTTACATAAGAGTCATTAGACACAGGTCAGCGTCTCCTGACAGGACATACATCAGCCGGCGGCTCAGGGCCATGAAGAGTAGACGGCCTCACCCTGAATGAAAGATTCTCATTAACGGCAGATAACGAGGTGTTAATTATGAAAAGCGCTCCGTCAAATCTGTGGGATCGGCAGCAAAGGAGAAGAAAGGAGGAAGGAGTCGGGGAAAAATGTAGTTTTTAGGGGTTTTTACAGGTTTGAATCCTAAATTAGATAAATGGAAGGTGGAAAATGAGACAAACAGGTTGGAATCACTCAGAAATGTTGTGTTTTTTTTATAAAAAGAGGGAAATGGAGCTGAGAAGTTTGCAGTAATTGCTTCTATTGTGAGTAAAAGTGTTTATATCTCATCCCAGAAATGCTGCTTTGTGTTCCATTTCACTATCATCAACCTGCCTCATGTATTTAAGGCATCAATAACTTTGTATTTATTGTTTAATAACTGCATTTGCACTTTGGTTGACTGTAATAATGCACTGAAGCACATCTATTACTATTCCTCAAGCTTGTTCTTATCATAGCTTCTTCCGATATGATTTTTGGCACCTAAATCGTCCTGCAGCTTTGAGAGAACCCACATAAATTGTCCATCGAAACATGCGGATCGATTGAGAACAGTGTGACTTTTGTCGTAAGTGTTACTATGTTAAAAATCCCCATTGAAATGAATGGGAAGTCGGACAACCTCCAAAGCCCAGCAATCTTCAGAACGATGTAATTCTGTCATATTTTACAAAAGAAACTTCATTTGCAGGGTAAATGTGTCACAAAACTTTGAATATTATTCATCTAAATCCTTGTTTTGATATCTTTAATGGTTTTTACCCAGTCGCAGATTAAGTTTTATGATTTTTTTTTTGAAAATCCAGAACGTTTCTTCAGCTGGAGTCACTTTTATTTTCACATTGTTGCACTATAAAACTTTGGTTCACTTTAAACATGTCTCTTTTTTCAACATATCCACAGCTTTACATTGTAGTTCAACACGTATTCTCCTTCCATAACTTGCTGCCCTTGTATAAATAAATACATGTGTGTTTTATTTTGTGTAAGTACTTTTAGGGCTAAGAAAGCACCAAAGTCAAATTCCTTGCATTTCTTCACACGCTTGGCCAATAAAGTTGATTCTTATATGAAAAATCTTTAATGGAAAATTCCTGAATTTAAAAAGCTGGACACTCTCCATCACTGAGCATGCCCAGTAGCCCTGCAGCGACGTGGCGACGGGATGCTGCTGGGCTCCGTCGGCCTGGATGTCAGCGGCGACCTCATCAATCAATACAAACGAGACGGAGCCCAGAGATCGCGACCGGCTGCTCCTCTGGGGATCCTGCTGGGATTTATAGTCCGGCTGCATCAACCAGGACAGCCAGCGGACTCAGGACCATCAGCACCAGAGAGGCTGTTCGGATGTCTTTGATTCAGATGTTCGATTGTAAGAGTTTTGGTGTTTGACAGATGACTAAGTGGCTGAGAGATGAGCCGTCTCCCGCTGACAGACAGAAGGTTGCTCACTTCCCTGAAGCATCTTTGAATCAGACAGAGGCGGCGACTGAGATGCCAGAGATTGCGTCAATGTCTCAAATTTCTCCAAAGGAAAAATTCAACAGTTTTTTGGAACACACAAGATCTGGATGGCAAGATCGATGCCACTCTCATGCAAACCCATTAACCCTTTGAATGGCAAAACCTGCCGGCAGACTTAAAAGGCATGTTGTATTTGAAAAATTGCCAAAATTACACCATTTACTAAAAACAGAAACTATAAAAATAGAAAAAATAGTCAGATTTTCAGCTTTCCAGTGGTCTTTGAACCATTTGTTTGTGACATGCGGTGACATCAAGAAAATAATCAAAATCTAAGCCTAAAATCTTCATATTTTATTCAATTATTTTTATTCTACATGTCTCACATAAAAAATTGTCAAAAATAAACAGGTCACTCCAACTACATTTTCAAAAAATAAAAAAAATCTGCACTCCTTGTCACAACTTTAGAGCTATTAACGACTTGGCTGCAGCCAACAGTCACATGACAAAAATTCATTGACTTTTCGGTTGAGCTGCAGGCAGTGTATATACAGAGTGGATAGGAGAAAAGTGTGACGACAAATTAAAAAAGAAAAAGTAAGTTGTAAACTATCAAAAGGATGTAGAGTCAATATTATAAACATATTTGTAACACCTGTGGGCAAATTTAGGAAGCTGGAATGAGAAAGTCTTGACTTTATTTTCTTAAAAATATTACTCAAACTGAACAACAAATTATCAAAATGGCGTATTATTGGAAAACTTAACTAATTATTCAGTGTTCAGTGTTTTCTTTAATGTAAAAATGTCATTTGTGGTCATGCTACAGCCTTTTTACATTATCTTTTAACAAAAATCTGAAATGTGATGCCTTGTTGTTGCAGCAATATGGACAAAAATGGTCTTGAATATCAATAGTTGTAAGGTATTTTACTGAACAAATAAATTCCGTTACCGCGACAACTATACTGAGCAGTCCTCATGAAGTATATTAGCTGTATTCTGGACAGTAAAACTCATAATAAACTATGACTCTTCAACTATAACTTTCACAGCAGCACATGTTGCAAGAGAAGTATCTTAATTTGAAATCCAGTTTTCAGGAAGTTTGCAGCAATTAAGGAGGTTCAGCCACAATTTTCCCAGAGGAGGTGAAGTGTCTCTTATGAGGTGGAGATCTGTTATTTACGTTCTGTACAAATTATTTCCAAATATGTGTGCACAAATTCACTCTCTCAAGTACAAAACTGTTGTTGTGACTGCACATCTTCACTTCTGCGGATCCTATTTTGTTCATATCTCAGTCTCATGCTGTTATTTTCTTGCTATTTTTGGCAAATGTTATTGATTTATAAGATTAACAGCTGTAAATAACACTGCCGCTCTCATAAAATCGCATTTTCTCGGCTCAGAACGCCCTGCAGGCACCGTGTAGTCACATGATAACAACTTCATGTGAGTTTCATGATATGATTACATGCAGCTCTGGGTGACATTAGCTGTCAGGGATCAGTGGAAAACATCACATGATGCAGCCAAAGACAGTTTACTGAACATGGAGAACAAAAAGTGGCACTTTCTGCAGAATGCTCATGTTTTTATGCAGCGAAAAGAGGCAACATTTCAGCACATGGCGCCTTTAGTGGAGCGGACAACAGAGCAGAGCAGAGGTGGGACATTCCCTGCTTTGTCACTCTTCTTCTTTTGTTAAAAGCGGCGGCGTTTCGAAAGGTGCATGATGGGAACAGAGGAATTTGATGACAGGAAGCATTCTGTGAGGTGGCCAGAGCTGACATTACACATCCTATTATGCAACCCGGCAAACAGCTGCCAGTGTGGAACAAAACACGCAGCTCTTTCTGCTCTTCTTACTAGAACTGAGACGTCACGATTACTAATGTGTTGAGTCAGTTTCCTGACACAAGTCTGATAATGTAATTAGACATTCTGGAGCACAGGAAAGTAATTCTTGATCAAAGAAGTGGCGATAACTTCATATATTAACAAATCCTTAAGAAATCAGAGAAAGGTGGCCACTGTTCTATCTCAAATATAAGACAATGTTGTCCAAAACCCCAAAATATCTAGTTTACAATCAAATACGACAAAGAAAAGCAGCAAACTAAACTTTAATCCTCTGAACTCCAAGCAGTTTAGGGATGCAACAGCCTTATCAGTCAATAACTGATTAATCAATAACACAAAATGAACTCAATGGACATTATCCGATGTCCCTAATATATCTATTTTGCATTCAGCTCCCCTCAAACAAATCGCTTTAATTGGTGGGCATTAAGCAGCACAGAAGACTTCCTCATGGTGGCCCTTTGCTAGCTAAACTCCCACAAGGAGCTAAACTCTTGTTTGCCGACATTTTTACTCACTGTCGCTTCATTTTTCTCTGCAAAATAAAGTCCTGCACCTCTACGGAAGCAGCACAACCATAGCTGGAAGTAGAAAAAAAACTGAAAACATGTCTTTTATGGGGTAGAACAAAGTTAAAAAGCCATAAATCATAAAAAATGGAAAGTGTACAATCTCTATTGCTCTGTATGAACACTGCCTGCAGCTCAGCCCAGTTCAAAAGAGGAAAAAAACAACACCGAATTTTTGTCACGTGCCCGTTGATCACAGCTGAGTCAATAATGACTTCACTGTTTCACCAAAGAGCTCAGAATTTTTTGTTTTTTACAGAATCTCACTGAAGCACACGGGTTATTTTTGGCAAATTTTTAAATGTCAGATAAAGCCATTTAATTGAAAAATCATGATTTTAAGCCTAGGTTTGGCTCAGTTTATCTATGGAGCAGAATGTAACAGATGAGTAGTTCAAGGACAATCAGAAAGTTGAAAATCTGATGCTTGCTCTGATAAATGGTGTAATTTTGGTGGCTTTTTTAGGGCTAACATACTTTTCAAACCCTTTGGTGGGTTAAAGAGCAAGAAAATGAATCGTTTTTTTGAAACAATTTACTGATTTACAGATTTTTTTTCCAACCAGTTGATTAACCACACAAAGGCTGCAGCTGTAGCCTTTTTTTGCTCATAGTTTAAGGGCTATTCCCTTCAGGAGCTGTGAAATGTCAGCTACTGTACATGGATGTAGGTCATGACACCCACTGACAGCCCCACCCAGCACCGATCGGTCAAACTGATGTCTGTCTGATTCGCTTATTTCCCACATATCTGTCACACAGAAAGACGAGTTCCTGTAAAGCTGCTGGCCTTCACTGTGGGTTAATCAAATCTGGCATCACGGTTCCTAGACGTGTGCTGAAAAACACACTGCTGCTGCAACTGCTGCCAGAGAAAGTCCATGATATCAGTCAGTTACACGAAGACGCAAACCAGATACTTGACTTGATTTGTCAGCGGGAGGGTTTGGTTCACGTCCGTCAGAGTTTCATTGGCAAAAAAAAATAAAGAACAAAGCATGAAATCAGCCGCCGTTATCTGTGACCTGGCTTGCAGTCGGAGCGGGGGAATGTGGGCGTTGGCTGGGAGTGTTTGGGAAGGCTGAGGTTCGGGGTGTGGGAGATGGGAAGTAGGAGGTGGGAGCTTTGACGGGAGGCAGCTCGTAGCCTTATAAGGACAAACCTGGACAATTTAACACCTGAACTCCACCTTCCAGCTACGGAATAAACAACAGGAAAGAAAAAAACTGACCAAAAACTTAGAGGGAGGCGGTTGAGACGCCACGGGTTAGAAGGTGAAAATATGCGAGAGGTTTGAGTAACCTCTGGCAGCTGGGACACCTGGGAAGACATTAAGATTCCAAGATAAGAGGATACCTTTATACCTGGGGGTCAGGTTAGGACTTGTATCGGACTTGAAATATTTTAAACGCTCTCTGACACGCTGGGTTTGAGTGCGTCAAAGTGAATTGCAAAATAAGGGGCCTGACAAGAAAGTCCTGACCTGCACAACATGTTCTACTTTATCTGCTGAATTTGTGCCCTTCTCAAAGCCTTTTACGCCCTAAAGAACCTTCAAACACTGACAGATGTTGACTGCTTTGGTTCTAAAGTGTTTCCTGACTCATTATCACTTCTTGATAGAAGAAAACATGAACATTTTTCAGGCTGCAGAGAAGGGCAGCAGTGTCCAGGCTGTTGTGACTCCAGTTATATGTACAAGACTGCTGATTCCTGCCTGCACTGTGATGACAAAAACGGCCAAATTATCAACTTTTATAATCTCCTTCTTGATTCTTTCCTTCTCTAATTAATCACCAACTATTTTGATAATCGATTAATTGGTTTGTCTCTTTTTTTTTTTAAGAAAACACAAGTTATAATCCTCAGTTTCCAGCTTCTCATATGAAAATGTTTCTGGTTTCTCTACTCTTCTATGGCAGTGGTCTAAATATCTTTGGGTTGTGGACAAAATGAGACATTTCAGGATGTTAACTTGGGCTTTGGGAAACACTGACTGCCATATTTTTTACTTTATCAGACATTTTATAGCCTAAACATCTAATTGAGACAATAACTGACACATTACATGGCAATAGGGCTGAAACAATACAGGCTTTTTGGGGCCGATATCGACTTATATCCACCAATATTGTTAATACGTACATGCTAGAGTTAAAATAAAGAAATAAAATGATAGGGTGATTGTTTATTACCACTTCTGCAATGTATCTCACAACGAAGTTAGCAGCTTATAGTGAAGACACGGCTTTACTCCAGTACGTACTCTGCCACATGCGCTGCAGACAGTAAACAATGGCATCGAAGCTGCTCTGCCAGACAAACTATAAGAAGACACCATTTCTAAATTATCCTTGAGCACAAAACAACTCATCAAGACAATAACAGGCAGATTAATCGACAATAGGACCCAAACGATTCTGGATTTTTGGCGCTGATGTTGATTCTAGGATGTGAGAAATTCGAATAAACTGACAGATATTGTCTGTGTATACAGGTTAAAGTTATATTAGAAAGAGAAAATCATGGGCTCATTGTTTATTAACTCTCCAGTAATGTATTTCACCATGTAGTTAGCAGCTTATACGAAAGACACAGCTTTACTCCGGTATGTACTCTGCTACATGCGCTGCAGACAGTAAACAATGGAATCGAAGCCAGTCTGCAGGACAAACATTGACATTGCGTGTGTCTAAACTATCCTACACATCTTTTTTCTGTTATGTCTTATAAAAGAAAGCTTTCTTGTCAGCATATATCACCAAACAACTAATGAGACAATAACTGACGGATTACTGGACAATAGGGCCCAGCCGATACTGGAATTTTGGGGCTGATATCAATTTTAGGAGGTAAGAAATTGTTCATACATATATGCGAGAGTTATAATAAACAAGAAAAGTCATTGTTTAGGAACTCTCCAGTAATATATCTCACAAAGTAGTCAGCAGTTTATAATAAAGACACAGCTTTACTCCGGTAAGTACTCTGCTACGTGCACTGCAGACAGTAAACAATGGAGTCGGAGCTGTATAGGTAAGACAATGGAATCGATTATATGGGCCAATATTGTTTATACATATATATTAGAGTTATAATAAATAGGAAAATGATGGGGTCGTTGTTTATGAACTCTTCAGTAATGTATCTCACCGTGTAGTTAGTAGCTTTACTCTGGTATGTACTCTGCTACATGCGCTGCAGACAGTAAACAATGGTTTTGAAGATATATGGGCCATTATTGTTTATACATATACGTTAGAGTTACAATAAATAGAACAAATAATGGAGTAATTGTTCATTAACTCTCTGGCAAAGTGTATCACAATGTAGTTTTCCATGAAGACACAGCTTGACTCCGGTGCGTACTCTGCTACATGTGCTGCAGGCAGTTCAACAATGGAGCTGAAACTGTTCTGCTAAACAAATTATAAGATGACACTGCTTCTAAGTTATCTTATAAGCATCTTTTTCTATCTTATAAAAGTAAAGCTTTCTTATTGGTGTATATCAGACAGCATAAATGCAGATACCACTACATCTTTGTTAGGCAGAGATCAGTCAGCTGATATAACTACAACCCGAATCTCACTTTTCACTGCTTCATCTTAAGAACAAGCTACAGAAGCAGCTCCAGGATGCTTGTTGATGCATTTAAACACTAAACAGAACAGAATAATAAAAGACTTAGCTACAGGGAGTGACTCAGCTAACATGAAAGGCTTCCAGGTTATCTGTTCATCAGCAGCTCATTGCTGAAGCCTGGAAGGAGTTCCCTCTGTGTGCTCGCATGCATATGGATGAATATGTGTCGCTGAGCCTGGGGCTGAGGACGGAGGTGAAGCCCGCCGGAGGGCCTCGCCGTCATCCTCCTCAGCCTGTAATTGTGAATGTGTCTGGTCAGATCTCGACATAACCACTTATCACGGCTCTCCGTGGAGGGAGAGCAGCGGATGAATAAAACATTCCTGCTCAGAGAGCGATGATTAGATCTATGAGGGTCATGCAGGCGCAGAGATGTGCAGGTCATCACAGGAAAGTATTTCACCACCAATCGTGACTCGTTTAACACTCAGACAAGAGCTGCAGAATTTAGCGTTTCGACATCGACACCGTGGAGTGAAGCAAACCGACTCAAACGGGTCAGGTTGCAACTTATTTCTCTTCTTTTTAACTTCCCTCACAAAACACCGAGTTTGTTGACAGGCAGGATCCACATGTGAACCACAAAGTGAGCGACGGACACTAAAAAAAGGAAGATTTGGTTGCAAAAAGACATACAAGGAGGATAAAGCTGACCAAAAACAAGAACTCAGTGTGCAGCAGCTAATTTGTTTGACCATTTAAATCAGCACCATAAAGCTCTGGATGACGAGTGTACAGCCAGATCTGAATGCAATCTAAAGAGAAGGCTATTCTGGATGCTTTTGGCAGTGTTACACCACATGAGAAACTTTCCAAATGTCATTTTTCAGCTGATTTTGGATTATTTTTTAAAATTTCTGTGCAGATATACTCCCTGTAAAGTCACTCCAGTCATTATAGGATGAATAGCTCTTTCCAAATAGTGTTATATGAGTGAAAATAGCTGAAAATTCCTGCATTTTTTCATGTTTTGAAGAAAATTTTAACATTACAAAGTCAGTTTTAGCACATATCTGACCCAAAATGCCAGGTGTTACTGTGCAAACTTCTTCTCTATTGTATAAAGGTGTTTTCCACTAATAAGGCACTAAAGAAGCAGCAGCAGTAGCAGCAGTGATGAGCTCCTCTGCTGTTCACACCTGACCTCAGCCCTGCCGCATACCTTCCCCCCTTTATTTCCCTTTTATTTGCTTTCGACCGGTAGCAGCCTGCCGATGACATAATCCAGGAAACTAGAAAGCCGAGAGCCTCGGCAGTTGCGAGAGAGAGAGAAGAAACTTTGGGGAAAAGTTTTTCCAACGGCAGCGAGAGGGGCCGATTATTACCATTTTTGGGCACGCTTGCTCCCATGCAAGCCCAGCCCAAACCGCAGCGCTTACTCAGATTCCACAGCGTTTTTCTTCCCCCTTCTTTTTTTTCAAAAGCGGAGGAAAAGTATGGGGAGCAGGAGAAGGAGAAGAAGAAAAAGCAGCACCCCTTCTCAACCATTCATACTCAAGAGTGGAAAAAAAGGAGCAGCGGCGTGTGGAAGATCGCGATGTATTTTACGAGCTTTTACGCAAAGATTACGTTTGCGAACAGATGCGGGAGGTTAAATAAAGCTTAGAGATTAAAATACGTGAAGCATAACTCCAAGATTGATGTTACAGCGCAGTGGAGAGCTACCTGAATGCGTTAAAAAAAACTCCTCATTCGCCCAAAAAAGTCAGCGTGGCGATGGAAAAAAAACGCGTAAAATCCGCGCGTAAAATGGCCAAATCGCTAATTTTGGCCACACAAAGTGACCAACGGTGGGTTTACCCCCTTTACATGTCACACACACACACACACACACACAAACTCCATCCCCCGGCTTGTTAAGCATGGCCTAATCCACGTCGCATCATAAACCAGATGACAGGAGGGGCCAGGCGCACACAGCATATGCAGTCAAGCGCATGGCTGACATCTGTTGCGCCTGGAAAGGTGGCCTGTCCTGTGCGCTTCTTTTCTAATTGTTTTTCCTCCCCCCCATCCATCTCCTCCTTCCTCCCCCCCTCTGCTGCTTCTCCTGTCTCCCTCGGGTGGGCCTGCTACGGGATATTTCATTTATGCCATGCCGGGATAGCCTCGGAAAGTTTTTTTGGCGCAGCGTCTGGCGCACAGGTGATTAACAAAGCGATAATGAGGGCGGTAATTAAAGCTGCCTGTGGGGAGGTTTTCTGGTGCATTTCGGTGTGAAGGTAAAGTAAACCAGCCTAGAAGTGATCACCATCCTCCTCGCAGTCCAAACACTTCCGCACCGGAGCTATTAGGAAGTCGAGTCTCACCTTTCTCTGCTGCTTCTCCCATGCAGGATCCAGGAGCAGATCCCGGTCCCAGTCGTCCTCCTGCTGCATGTAGTCATTCTCTCCATCATACTGATCCATAGTATACATGTATGTGTGAAGCGGCGTGTCTCTGCTCTGCTCGTCTCTCCCCCGGTCCTCGGCGAGGTGATGTTTTCACAGCGGCTCAGCTCCTCCGCGCATTCAAAAGACGGTGTGTGGATGAAATTAACGGTCCACCCCCGGCTGGCTTCCTCCCCTCTCTCTCTCTCTCTCTGTCGCTCTCTCTCTCTCTCTCTCTTTTCTCTCTCTCTCTCTTTTTCTTTCTCCCTCCTCCAACTCTGCCTCTTTCTCTTCCTCTATCTGCTTCGCTTTTTCGCTCCCGGCGGCTGCAGGCAGGCAGTAGGCAGGTCCAGCAGACGGAGGAGCGACAGACGCAAAAACTTTGCTTCAGACAAATTGAATCGATAGTCGACCGAGCGTTCTGATTGGACGACTCCTGGACACGGGACCCGCCCCCTCGAAGCTGATTGGCTCTTGCGGCTGTCAGTGCTGAGGCTTTATATCCAAGGTTGACTGCGTAGGTTGATCCAAACATCTGACTGTCACACTGTAATTAGAGTAAAACAAGAGTAACGCGTTACTTTACAGGAAGCTCTTAAACTGGATTTTTGGTTAAAAAGTCACGTAAAGTAGTTTATTTTGCTTTAGTGTTTTTAGCAGTACTTCAATGTGTTTTAAAATAATTTTATTAAATAAAAGTATCATTAAATAAAGCCCTTCATTCATATTTAGTAAAAAGCAGCAGCAGAAAGTAACTTTGCTCAAGTAGATAAGTACAATATATCTGAGGATAGGCCTTCTTTTTAAAATTAAATAAAAATATAATTTTATTTATTAAATATTGTACTTACATAATAAAAATTAAATCGTGTACTTTTTACTGCACTACATTTTCCTTACAGCTGTATTTACACTGCAAACATCCACTTTATGTACAAGACATAATAAAAAAAATATACATTCTTATACATTAAAAACTTTATAGAGAAGTAAAAGTATCATTATATGTGCTGTATTCAATATGGATTAAAAAGCAGCGGTGGACAGTAACTTCACTCAAGTATGTAAATAGAGTGTATGACGTCCTTCTAAAATTAGAAAAATATCATACATTTTATTCCACTACATTTTCCCTTATAGCTATATTTACTATTTCTTAATGATTAATTCAAACTTTAGTAAAAGGCAGCTCTACAAAAAGCATATACTCATATCCATATATGTATATAAAAATATAATAATAAATTTTATGTATTCAATTAGGTTTAATCAAAATTTAGTTAAAAGCAGCAGCGGGAGGTAACTTTACTCAAGTATTTAAATTCAGTATATGTGAGTATATGCCTTCCTTCCAATATTAGAAATAAATATTGTACTTTTCACTCCACTACAGATTCCTTACAGCTGGATTCACACTACAAAGTTTTATAGAGTTAATTAAACTTTAGTTAACAAAAGCAGCAGCAAAAAAGTAACTTTACTTGAGTACATCTGCAGTATAACTGAGTATCTGCCTTCCTTTGACTCTTCTAAAATGAGAAATAAATAATGTACTTTTTACTGCACTAAATCTTCCTACAGCTGTTTTTACACTACAAATTTAGATTTCATGAACAAGACATGATATAAAATATTATATATTCCTATAGATTTAATTAAACTTTAGTAAAAAGCATCAGCAGGAAGTAGCTTTACTCAAACCATGTACTCATATACAGTATATTCAACTGTTGTAAAATAAGAAATAAATATAGTATTTTTACTCCACGACATTTTTCTTACAGTTGTATTTACACTTTACTATAAAGGCATATTCTTATGAAGTTAGTCAAGGAAAACTAGTAAGAAATAGCAGTGGAAAGTAACTTTACTCGAAGCATGTACTCATATACAGGATATCAGAGTATTTGCCTTGCTTCAAAACTTGTGAAAGGACATAAATATTATATTTTTTATTCCACTGAATTTCCCTATACGGCTGTATTTACACTGCAAATTGAGATTTTATATGCAAGACATGTTTTAATACTACATATTCTTATAGACTGAATCAAACTTTAGTAAAAAGCAGCAGCAGGAAGTGACTTTACTCAGGTACTTACAGTAGACAACATTAGTGAGTACTGTCCTGTGCAAATTCACTTAATTCAATAGTTGCATTATTTCAAAGTGGACATGTCAAGTAAAGACTGTAATGGAAAGTACAGGCTCAAAAGTAGAAATTCAGTGCAACAAAAGTGAATAAACCTGTGGTCACTGAGACAAAACTAACTACCGTACATGTGTGATTTTCACTCAGCCTAACTGCAAGAACCCGGCTATAAAATGATCTGTGAGCACCAGAAACTTTGTCAGAGGAATTTAAAAGAAAAATCTGTTTGTGAGACTTTACAAAGATAGAAAAGGACACAGGAAGATTCCCAATTAAAAAGACTGCATGAGCATAATTACAAAGTGAGCTTGGACCTATGCAGTGTGTCTATCTGCATGCCTGCATCATGGCTCTGCATGGAAAAGAATTGAACGGATGAACTGATTGTGAGACTTCACAAAGCTGGAAAAAGATACAGGAAGATCAGTGAACAAGTAGCAATCAGTGGTAGAGCTGCTGCAGTAATCAGGAGGTATAGAAGTCATAGTACCACTGATCAGAGCTGCAGCGGTCGCCCTTCTAAAATGACACCACAGACAGGGGACTACTTTCACAACCCAACCCTCACTTTAAATAATATGAAAAGAATTCTAGCAAATACTGGGGGAACATTCTTTGGTCAGATGAGACCAAGATAACCTTGTTCAGCTCAGCATCCCAGCCAGGACGACCACAGTGAATGCATAGTCCTGACAGTGAAGCTCGCTGGTGGGACTGTGATGATATGGAGCTGCTTGAGTGCAAAACATGTTTGGAAGATGACATTTACAGATGGAGACGCACATGTTTGTGGATATATCTGAATACTGGCCGACAAGGTGACTCCCAGTCTGCAGAAACTTGGCATTAAAGGAGTATTTCAGCATGATAACGAGCCAAAGCACGCTGCCAAAATCAGACAACAATTTCCAAAGTAGAAAAACTGTAATGTTGCCAAGTGTGCAGCCCGACCTGAATCCAACAGAACACCTTTGGGGTACGTCAAAGAGAAAGGTCGAGCATCATAACCCATGAAAAAACTAGTCCCTGAAGAGTGGCAGGGCATCTCCTTGGAAACTTGTGCCACAGTCTCATCCTCCATGTCAAAGAGGATTAAATCAAAAATCATGTTGGGTCATTTGATCAAATACAAAGCATCATATTTTCTGAGGGTGACCATCAGATTAGTATCTGCAAAGTAGCTAATATTATAATTACAGCTGTAAAACAAATGTAAAAATGCAGTATTCAAATTGGTAGAAGTGTAAAGGAGCAAAAAATTCAAGTAAAAGTGCCTCAGAAAGCCGCACAATTAACTTACTTGAGTAAATATTCTTATGTACCAATTCTACAAGTAAAAGTCCTGCATTTAGATCTACAACATTTGGGGATAACACTTTTATTTTGGTAAATGTAATCATAGTATTATCAGAAAAATATACTTGAAAGTATTAATTATGTGAGTATCAATATGGAAGCCGTAGTCTGCATAGTTTACATGACAGCCATGTTTTATACCTGTTCAGTATGAAGCCATGTGATGTAAAACCACAACTCTTCCCTATAAACCTGCATAATCCAGATATAAGTCAGTATAATACTTGAATAAATGTACTTAATTACTTTCTCCTCCTTTAGAGATGATAGACGGTCTGCCCTGAGCTCACAGAGGAACCATCATTATCAGATTAAAGCACAAAAGGTTGAAGCACTTTTCCATCTTAACGTTAAAATATCCACCGTTAGAACCAAACACATCAAGTACTGCAGTAAATATGTGTAAACACAGAGAAATGAAAGCGGAGAGGAAGGTTAAAGAGAAAATGAATGGATTAATGTGAATAGATTCAAAGGGCAGGACAGAAAATAAATACAGTGATTCACCCCATGCAGACTGTTTGGATCCAAACGTCGGAGGGTCACGTTTCAAGCAGCTATTAGTGATTCAATAAATACTAGGATTAGTAGTAAATAACTTCCTTGTGGAAGTTCGCCTAGAGGCGGACATATTTGTACATTCAGGTCATTGTTTGAACCAAATCTCTTTCATCGTGTGTAAATACTGAACACTGCAGTATGAATGGATGAATCACTGATAGTGAAGGGCCCCAAGGCTGAAGGGCCCCTGATTCAGCTTCTGATCCAAGAGATGCAATGGGTGAGACATAAAATAATGCCAAAGAGATAGATAATGACTGCAAAGACACGTAATACAGCTGCTAACTGATACAAAACAACTAAAGAATCAATGCAAAATGATCACAAAGATACACTAAAAACCACAAAGACTTACCAAGCAACTACAGATACAAAACAATGACAACAAAAATGAATATAAATTGCAAAAATGATCGCAAAGAAAAGCAAAAAAAACTACAGACAGATGCAAAAATGACACCAAAGGTATCAAAAAACAATTACAGATAGAAGACAGCTAATTAGAAAAGCAAAATGATGATAGAATGATGCTAAAATGACCACAAAGAGATGCTAAAAAAAACTACACTGAAACGCAAAATGACCACAAAGACTTATGAAACAACTACATGTACAAAACAAGTGAAACAAAAATGCAGAATGACCATAAAATTATGCAAAAATGACCAAGAATTTATGTGAAATAACTTCAGGTTTAAAACAACTACAGCAAGGCGAACTTATCATAAAATTGTGCACATTTGACAACAAAACATGTTTAAAACTACAGAGACATGCAAAATGACCACAAAGACACATTAAACAACTGCAGGTGCAAACAGCTAAGACACCAAAGCAAAATGATCACAAAATGGTGCAAAAATTACAACAAAATGGGGCAAAACAAAACAAAAAAAACATTCAAAACTACATAAAAATGGTCACAAAGGTGTATGAAACAACTAAAAGTATGAAACAACCGAGCACAGCAAAACAAAATTATCACTAAATGATGCAGAATGACTAGAAAGAGACACTAAAAACCATAAAGAGATACAAAACAGCCACAAAGACAACCTACAAAACAACCAAAACACCGAAGCAAAATGATGCAAAAATGTCCTCAATGTGATGCAAAAACAACCACAGAATGATTGAAAATGATCATGAAGATTAATAAAACAACTGCAGGTGCAAAACAACTAAAAAAAATGACACAAATGATGCAAAAATGACTACAAAGGCTGGTAAAAATCTACACTGAGATGCAAAATGACCATAAAGAGATGCTAAAAATGCTACAAAAGAGATTCAAAATGGTAAGAAAGAGATGATGAAAAAACTACAGAGATTCAGAAGACAACACGGAGGTGCAAAATGAGTTCTAAAAGATACCAAACAGCTGCTAACAGATGCAACTTCTCCATAAAATGAAGCATAAATGAACAAAGAAGAGCTAGAAATGTAAATATGGTTCAAACTGATCACTTAAAGAAGCAGAAACAACACAGTGAGACAGTAAATTTCCTCATGACTCTTGTGTTTCTTGTGTTTCTAGGTGTTCGGGGGCCTCCTCCCTGTCTGAGCCCTGCAGCCTCCAGGCCCCTGATCCGTCTCTGCACCTCAGGATAAAGGTGAGTCAGTGTAAACACGAGCACAGAGCAGGTCTGTCGGCCTTGTAAGGAGAACCCACTCTCTGCTCGCCGTCACACCGAGCAGGAAAGCGGGGAAGCCCTGACAGCAGCTCTTCCTTATATGGACAACCTCCCAGCCAGGAGTGTTTGGGAAAGTGATGTCACGGACAGACCGACTGCCAGCTCACCGACAGACCGGCCGGTCCCTGAAGGCAGCAGCCTGAAGCTACACCGGTGCAGCTGCAGCAGCAGAGTGCAGAGCAAAGCTGTCTGTTTGTGTATCGGGAGCTGCTTCCTGTGTCTTTGTGGTTATTTTGCATCTCTGTTGCACCTCCTTGTTGACATTTTCAGTCTCCCTGTGATGATTTCTGCACAATGTTTAGTCATTATGCATATTTAGTTAGCTTGTTTTGTACTAGTAGTTCTTTCATATGTCCTTGTGGCCATTTAGCATCTTGATGTGTGTTTTTAGCTTCTCTTTGTGGTCATTTTGCATCATTTTTTGGTGGGTTTTGTGTAACTTGGATTGATGTTTTGTACATGTAGTGTATTTTAAGGTCATTTTGCATCCCTGTAGTGTTTGTTTAGCATGTTGTGGTCATTTTGCATCTCTTAAAAATAACTTTGCGCCTCATTGTTGTCATCTTGAATCTCTGTGTAAGTTATATAGCATCTCGTCCTCAATTTTCCATTATTTTTTGATGGTTTTGTATCATTTTATTGTCATTTTGCATTAATTTTGAGTTGTTTTGCATCTGTAGTTGTTTCAAATGTCTTTGTGGTCATTTTGCACCTGTAGGTATTTTATAGCCTCTCTTGGGGATAATTCTTACAACATTTTAGCTGCTTTTTCGTCAGTTTGTTGTCATTTTTTTATATTCACAGAGAGCAGAAAGCCCAAAGAAGCTGACTGCAGCTTGCTCGTTGCAGAGTTTGGAGGGAGCTGCTGAGATAATTACACATACACTTCCATTAGCTAATTAGCCCGCAACCATTTGAAAAACAAAGCGACTCATTAAATTTGCATTTATTCAGGAAAGTGTGGCTGGAAGTTTATACAGTGTTCATTATCTGTGCTAATTAATAACTCTCTTTCATGAGTGTTCAAATAATGGTTTAATGAGCTTAAATCTAAATAAGAATAAAGAGCCGTGCTGGTGGCTCTATAAGGGCTGGGAGCTGCTCACATACTTACAGTGACAGAACCAACATGCTGACGTTACAAACTTAGCTGCTAATGAGGTACAAACACAAAATACAACAGAGAATGATGAGAATCTGATTTGTTTTCAGGTTTTCAGCACACAAACTAAAGTATACTTGACTTAAAGATGGATGAAAGTTCAGTTTGTGTGTTCTATAATGTGTTCTGAGGGTGTAAAGTTTGAGAAAGATGATCTCGGCTACAAGTTCAGATTTTACATCTGTAGCAGAAATCCTGCCTCCCAAACTGGCAGTAGGCAGCTAATGAAAGACACTAACTGACTTTAGAGACTAAAATGACTGCAAGATGCATAAAACGACTAAAAACAGTCTACAACGACCGCAAAGAGATGCAAAATTACCACAAACTAACAAATCAACTATAAATACAAAACAACGAAAACAAAAAAGAAAAATGACCTCAAAGAGATGTGAAAAAACTGCAGACATGACCAAAGATGGACCAAAGATGGACCAAAGGTGGACCAAAGGTGGACCAAAGATGGACCAAATATAGATCAAAGATGGACCGAAGACAAACCAAAGATAGACCAAAGATGGACCAAAGATGGGCCAACAGTAGACCAAAGGTGGGCCAAAGGTGGACCAAAGGTGGACCAAAAATGGACCAAAGATGGACCAAAGATGGACCAAAGATGTACTAAAGATGGGCCAAAGATGGACCAAAAATAGACCAAAGATAGACCAAAGATAGACCAAAGATGGACCAAAAATAGACCAAAGATAGACCAAAGATAGACCAAAGATGGACCAAAAATAGACCAAAGATAGACCAAAGATGGACCAAAAATAGACCAAAGATGGACCAAAGATGGGCCAAAGATGGACCAAAGATGGACCAAAGATTGGCCAAAGATGGACCAAAGATAAACCAAAGATGGACCAAAGATGGGCCAAAGGTGGACCAAAGGTGGACCAAAGGTGGACCAAAGATAAACCAAAGATAGACCAAAGATGGGCCAAAGATGGACCAAAGATAAACCAAAGATGGACCAAAGATGGACCAAAGATAAACCAAAGATAGACCAAAGATAGACCAAAGATGGACCAAAGATAAACCAAAGATAGACCAAAGATAGACCAAAGATGGACCAAAAATGGACCAAAGATGGACCAAAGATGGACCAAAGATGGACCAAAGATAGACCAAAGATGGACCAAAGATAGACCAAAGATGGACCAAAGATGGGCCAAAGGTGGACCAAAGGTGGACCAAAGATTGGCCAAAGATGGATCAAAAATAGACCAAAGATAGACCAAAGATGGACCAAAGATAGACCAAAGATGGGCCAAAGATAGACCAAAGATAGACCAAAGATGGACCAAATATAGACCAAAGATGGACAGTTAAGTGCCAGGTTATGGCTCTAACTTGCATTGAGCATCCAACAGCCAACAGTCTGTTCCAGTGTTTCTCTTGTTGTCTGTCTGCTGAACTGTGTCATTTGAATAAAGCTGCAGTTGGAGTTGACCTTTTACAGTCGCTGCTCAAAGTAGCGTCTGTCTACCGTCACTATCTGATCAGAGTCCTTTAACAGATTAACTCGGTGGTGGTTAATTTGCCACCAGCTGAGCAGCTCAGAAATGTTTCTGCACAGTTGACTATGAGACTTGGAAATATTATATTATATATAACACACTGTGACCAAAAAACTTGCCTAAAAAATGGTGAAAATTTAGCAGCAAAGATGTCAGAGAAAGATTGTGGAAAAACGATGGGATTCAAAAACTGTGCAAAAAAGTACTGTTGGGAAAATACAGAATTTTGATGTGGACATTATTAATAACAGCTTTGCCATTAAAAAAAAGTCAACATGTAAATTCATTTTTCTATGATTTTACTAAATATTTTCTCTAATTGAACAAAATAGGGAAAATTAATAAAAATAAATAAAAATAAAATAAATCAATCTTTAATATATACAAATGTTGTTTTCAAATATTAGCAAATATCTGTAAACAAATAATATATTTTGCTGATTTAAATACAGAAAAAAGTAGAGTCATTTTACAGTCAAACACTGTGAAAGAAAGAATTATCATTTATAAAAATAGAGTTTTGATGTGGTGTCTCTTTTCTTATTTAATTAGTCAACATGTACATTAACGTTTTTTCTGCGACTTTACTAGATATTATCTGTTATTAAACAAAACAGAGGCAATCTGTAAAATACTGTCCAATAAATTAATTGCCCTTCATTATCCCTAATATACTTTTTTAAAAAAAAGAACAGCAAATATCTCTAAAAGAAAATCTGTAAAATAATAATTTAAAAAATAAATCCTTTATAAACCTTTTTTTTTTTCAAATAATGGCAAATACCTGTAAAATAATACAATTTCTTGTTATTTAAATATAGTTTAAAATAGTGTAATTCATTTTGGTTAATTTTTTTTTAAAAATCCCATTTGTAAAAATATACTTTTTTGATCTGGACATAATTTACAGTTTTACCCTGTATATATATATTTTTTAACATTTAACCATGTAAATTAAACTCTTTTCCTTTTATTTTTACTAGTTATTATCTGTAATTTAACTAAACATGGAAAATCTGCAAAATAACAGAAAGTTGCTAAAATAAATACAGTTCAACAATATTAAAAAAATATAAATAACACATCAGTCTGCAGCAAACTGGTGGACTGACCATCCTTAGAGCTTCACTGCCAGCAGGCCACACAGCTGATATAATGAAAACCAACAGAGCAGCAACAGGAGCTCTAATTGGCCGGCTGACAAAAGAGTCTCATCCCCTCAATGCTCCAAATGATGGCTTATTAAACGCATCAATTAACTCATTCTAACGAACCAGTCAGATGTGTATAATTATGCTGGTGGCACGCTCCGAGCTGTTCGCTTTGCTTTGGGCAGACGGGGGAATTTCTGTGCGGCTCCTTGACGTCAGCACAGCAGTATTCAGCACAATCCCAGAATATCTGGTGAGGAGTCGGCGGTGCGGGGAAGCTTTCTGAGGGTCATGTGAAGAGACGGTGCTTTTGGCTCAGTCTGGTCTCTGGCAGCTTCCCAAAGTATTCCAGTCATGTCGGGAGGGGAATTCTTAAATAGCTGTCCTTGCTGTTAAAGCTGAGCCATGTATGGGATCCTGCAGCAGCAGCAGCAGCAGCACCGTAATCCCACTGAGCTATACATGTGTTCGGTTTATGGTCAAACATCTTGAGCCAGTGCACCATCTGGGATCAAAAGGGACACAATGTAAGAGCAGGATAAAGATCCAGTCGAGGAGGAGAGTTTAACACAGCAGTGGGTGGGAGATCGGACTTTAAGACGCGAGAAGTATGGGTTCAGACCTTTATCTACCTCTAATACAAACGGAAAACTATCCTCAGCCTCAGACATGTAAACAAACCGGCGCGAATGGATGAATATGCAGCGTGATTAGGCCAACCATTCCTGCGCTGGAGATCCTTAATGCAGATATCAACGAGATTGTTCTGGCAGCTAATTTCTGAGTTTCCATTCAGTCAGACTCAAAAACAAGCATTTGAAGTGATTAATGGTGAGTTAGTCCAAGCTAGAGAATGTTAAAGAAAAGGGTTGGAATAAACTGGAGTTACCTTCTAAGTTCAGCCTTTTAGCGCCAAACTCTAAACTTCTATCATTCAACTGAGTACTAAACAATCAACAGAAGTTTCAGATGTTATATCCGAAAGAGTCGCCAATTAAAGAACTCTGAATGGAAATCTATTGCAAAGACACTATTTTATGGCTGTATACCTCAAGATAAGAGAGCCCAACATTGAACAAGTGGACCAACATTACAATGGATGTCTATAAAATGGAGATGATGACAGCCTTTGTCAATCATAAATTGGAACAGTTTGCTTCGCGCTGGGCAAAATGGGTCAACTATATAAAACCTGTAAGGCCTGATCTTGATTCTGTTAAGATCAGGCCTCGATTCCCTATCTAAATGAAGGTTTCCCCATTCATTTAGACAGGGACCTGCTCTTATTAGCCTGAGTTAACTGTTACCTAGTTACCAAGATGGCTGCCAAGTAGTGAGACTCAGTTATAAGGACTTTGATTGAACAAACAAAGCTGCAAAAGTTCACAGATTCTGAGCAAAAACCCAGGACATTTGTTAGCAAACCATCTAAGAACATGGTAAAGCAAACAACTTATCAGGAGGTCCTCTTTTTCTACAAGCTAACATGTCTCAGAACAGTCCGTCCACTGAAAGATATCAGCTCTAAATCAAAGGAATGGAAAACAGTAATACCAGGATTAGCAAGTGTAATATAACTACAGTTAAATTTAATTTTAATTTCTTATCTTACTGGTTATTTAAAGTACTATCCAGCCTGGCCTTGTTAGCTAACTGCTACCAAGATGGCCGCCAAGTGACGAGCCTTCCCATAAGGAGTTCAACTGGACGTGACACTTAAAATTTCTACCTCACAGTGAAGCTACCAAAGTTTAAATACTCTGAAGAAAACCCAGGATATTCCTGAATTAGCAAACCATCTAAAAACACGATAAAGCAAAAAAAATGAAGTTACTAAGAGGCAGTTTTCACCTCTTTTACTGCTAGCTAACATGTTCCAGAACAGTCCGTCAACTGAATAATATCAGCTCTGGAGCAAAGCCTTGAAAACAAATGTTGAAGTTATACAAGGATTAGGAACTGTAAGATAATTACAGTACTATAACTTTAATTCTTACCTTACAGTTATTGAAGTTAGCATCCAGCCTGATCTTGTTAGCTTAAAATAATCACTACCAAGATGGCTGCCAAGGAACAAGATTTTCCCATAAGGACTTCGATTGGACGCAACAATTACAATTTCTACTTCACAACGAAGCTACAAAAGTTTACATATTCTGAAGATAATCCAGGACATTCCTAAATTAGCAAACCATCTAAAAATGTGATAAAGTGAACATTTTTTACATTACTAGGAGGAACTTTTGGCCTCTTTTTCTGCTAACATATTCCAGAACAGTCCGTCAACTGAATAATTTTAGGATTTGATCAAAATCTTGAAAACAAATGTTGAAAGTAACAGTGATATGATTACAGTACTATAATTTTGATTTCTTACCTTACTAGTTACTTAAACTAGTATCCAGTCTGGTCTTGTTAGCTTAAAATAACAGCTACCAAGATGGCCGCCAAGTACAAGTAGCGAGACTTGCCAATAAAGACTTTGCTAAAACACAAGTGGAGTTGGATTAGTTGGATTTTATCAATCCTTGTCTGTATATAGGTCTTGGAAATTAATTTATGTAAATTAAAAAACAGCTGTATATACCCTTTTCTTGCTACAGATGAGCTACATTAGCCACTGCTAGCATATCATAGCTGGTGCATTTCCATTTGAACTGGAAAGCTGGGATTCTCAAGATGGAGATAAATATTTATATACATAGCATAACATATAAATATGTTAATTTGGTACTCATAGATAAGGTATTAGGGGTTAATCCAACAACCAAAGGGGGACTTCAAATCTTAAAAAGTTCATCAGGACAGATGTGGGCAAACAAACCCAACACCTGCCATCACATTCAAATTCAAATATTGCTGAATCCTAATTGATGCAGTAGAAAAACTGAGCCCTTCCCACTGCAAACCAGTAAGAAAAGCAATGTCAAAACCCCAAAAATCAACATTTCTCAAGTGAAAATCATAATTCTCCTTCAACTTTGTCAGCTAATAGCGTGTTCATGAAGAATCCTGCGATGGAGAAAACAGGTTTCCAGGGCCTTAGAGGAGCTGAAAAAGCTCCGGCGTCCCCTCCCAGACCAATATAGTACATCTGATTAAACCCATGCCTGCTCCAGTGGAAGTCCTCAAAGGCTGTGGTTGAACCGGCCTCCTCCCAGTAGCGAATGTGACCTACGAGGGAGGGAAGGCGAACACACTTGGCCGGCTATCGTTGCCTGAACAAATACAGATAAAAAGTTCTCCAACAAGTGCCATTCTCTTGTAATGTGACCAGCCAAGGACACTCGAGTTCTTTGTGCTGTAGGTGACTTCACTCCTTTAACTCTCTGTGTACTTGTGATTGATGCCGCAGCTGTTAAACTGCACAGTTAGCCGGTAGAATAGCTGACTGTCCCTGTAATTAATCATTAAGCCATATGCAGCTCAGCAGGCACGCTCCCGTCAGAATGTAAACAGCTCCCAGCATACAATATCCGCATTAGAATACAGCTCCCAGGGGAGGCATGGGGTTAAATGAAGGGTGTCTACTTCCTGCAGATAAGTCGCGGCCACACAAGCGCTCTAAGAAGTGGAGGAAATTATTTTGACAAGGCAGCCGTGCAAACAAGTCGATAACCCTTCGACTACGTGTCTGCCTGAACTCAGATTACCACCTCGCAGCCAGCTCTGTAAGGGCCGTGATGCCATGGAGTGGAGCTTTGTAATCTTGGTTTTGCCCCCCCCTGGTTCGTCTCGTTCAAGCGTAGACACGATGCCAGATTCCTCAGAAAGCAATGACATCATTGCGCTTCATGGACAGTCATTACACTGTCGGGAAACCGGGAGGAGTTTGTGTGATTGTCTGCTGAAAATACTCAGACGTTTGTGGTTCGCTCACCTCATGACGAGTCAGAGTCATGACTTTTAGTTTGAGCGACCAAATGCAGAAAGCAAATATCAGGCAGTTAACATCGAGGAGCTGTGGTCACTTTATTTCTGGGCAAAACCGCTTTGCCTCATCCAGTCAATTTGCAGTTTAAGCCTTTGTTTCCAAGTGGTGGTGTTAAATAATTACCAGGAAAGTGTTTTTGCAGAACACCAACACCGACCTTTTAAATATAAAATGTCCCCATTTCATCCTGTTAGAAATTGGTGTAAAATTGTGTTTTGATTAGCCTATGATTTCCTAAATTATGCCAAAAACCTGTTTTATAAGGGCCACAGTGATTTCTGATCTGCTCATTGTTGAGTCCAAGTGAATGTTTGCACCAAAAGTAAAGAAACTGTTTTGGGGAGTTCCATCCAAAACCTCTAAAAAAAACACCTTACAGTTTCTGCTTAGCACCAAACAGCAGACAGATACAGCAGTTTCCTTGCGACCATAGTGAAGCATTTAGCAGCTAAATAGCCAGGTTTTGCCATTAGGAGTGGGTGGAGACCCAAAACGGAGCTAAAAGAGAGTGAAAATGGCACTTACATGCACTGGGAATCCAGATATACGACTCCAGATGACCGACCATGTTGATCTGTAACTGCTGGATATACAAACAAGTTCACCACATCAACTTTAAAGATTTAATTTACCCCCTCCTCCTCTTTTTTATCTTGCTTTCTACACTTTAGCAGTGAAGCCATTACTCCATCCATCCATCCAATGTGAGTGTTTGATGCTTTTTTTCTGTTTTACATCACTGTAAACTCTTAATATTTCTGGATTTCAGACTGCAGATCGGGCAAAACATGTAATTCAGAAGCATTATTTTCAGATCGGGAAAACCACATTTTTCCACAAAATAAGGAATAAAACATTTTTACGACACAAATAAGACTAGTGTCCAGTTTGATTTGTCCACTTTTGCTACCTGACATCATCTATCCTATCTTTTCTCCTGCCTAAAAGTATCTAAAAAACAGAAATACCTCTTTACAAGTAAAAGTCCTTCATTTGTAATTTTACTTAAGTACAAGAAGAAAAGTATGAGCCCCTAAAGTAGACAAGACGACCTCTTTAAGTGTTGTATTTGACTTTTACACGATCACACATCACTGCGTTTTATACTGGTGGAAAGGTTTTTAAAGATATTTTGAAATGTAATAAACATAAAATCATAATCTTCAAAGGAATCAGTGACTTTATCTTATGTGATCAGAAAGGTCAGGTCTAAATTTGACTAAGATTTACTTTTACACTCACTAAATAAATAAATACAGGACTTATTATTTACCCATCAAAGGTTTATATCTGGTTGCTTTTAGACAAATACATGTGATTCTGACAGAAAATGCAACTGATTCATTGAGAACTGAACCGCTGTCAGAACAGGATCTTGTAATAAAAGTTAAAGTTGTGGAGACTGACTGCATTTACTGTTGGTTTCTATTATTTGGTTTTAAGTTTTCCATCAGCTTTGAGGTCGTCAAGTGTAAGAAGATTTGGACAAACCTGCAAAAATTAACTTTAAAGCTGCTTAACTTGGAAAATATAAGGTCAAAGTCCAGTAAATCCTCCAAACTCAGTAGCACAATGTAAAGTCTGCATGTTAGAAACTAAACTGAGTTGGAAAACCGCTAAATGGATAAACGAAAGCATCTGCAGCAAGACTCGGTGCTCGTTCTTGATAGAAAGGTCAGCAAAACCTCACCAGAAAATCCATTTAGCATCCATTCTGCAGCTTTTCACAGCATCACACGATCTTCCAGTTGTAATTTCTATGTCAGTAATGAACTCTGCATATCAACCTTTCGGCCAACATGGATTAAAAGTCTTTGAAGTGTCCAGAAAATTTAAATTTACGTAGAATTTTCCATAATTTCAAGACAACTAAGCAAAAACATGGACCAGAGAGGCCCAGGAGTTCGGTATTATAATATTTCCATGTAGCAGTTACCCACATATAATGTCACTTCTCAGAGATAGACATTAACCATTTGTTATTAAACTGTAATATCTGAATGATCCAAATCTTAATTCCCTCTGCTGTCTGACGTTTGTGAGGGCGACAGGCTGCTCATAACAAATTTAAGTTTTTATCTCTTAATGGAAGCAAACGCAGCTCTTTGGTTCAGTCAGTAAAATATTCTTCCCCGGCTGACACTGGTTGCTCAGGGTCACAGTTAGCTGAACAGGCTTCACATTTCTTTCACAGCAGAGAGTTGAGATTGCGTTGCCGTGGCAACCCCGTCAGCAGATGGTAGCGGAGCGCCCGAATCTACAACAAAATGACTCGTTTTTTTCCCCCCTCAGACAGACGCACGTCGGCACAAGTCAAACATTTCACCCGTCAGTCGGCGCTGTGAGCTTCAGGAAGACACTGCAGCTTCATCACTGGAGAACAAATTATTCTTTAATTGCAAGAAAACAAAAGCGAGCCGGCTTGTAATGATACCCAGGGGCTGGATAATGAGACAAAAAAAAACAGTCGAGAGAGACACTGAAAGCATCATTTCAATGCACAGCTTATACAAATGGTGCTCCTCAGGATTTCTGTGGAGGCAGTCAATTCTTCAGGCGCCCTGAAGCAGTCTCAGCTGAGAATCACTTAAAAATGAGAACGAGCCCAATCAGATTTAGGCTCAGTGTGAAACCGTAGAAATTAATATGCTGCAAAGCTTTTGTCCTACCTAAAAGCTTTTTTATTTTTTTTTGTCGTTGTGGTTGGAGGAGCTCCAAATCCTGGGTGGAGCTGTCTGCAACAACCAGAGCAGAGAGAGGAAGAAACACTGATGCAGCAGGAAAATATCTGCGTCTCACTCAATGCCGTCGTTATGAACAACAGTCAGCTGATGTTTTTAGATTTATTAATGTCATCTGTGGTTCGACCTAAAGATTGATGACACTGTTTTGTTCTCAAAACAAAAATTAACAACACTTTTCTTTTAAAGTCTTCAGTTCATGTGTCACATGAGACAAAAAAAGAAAAAGCTGAGTTGTACAAACCCATAGAAAACCCACTTCCTAAATGAAGTCTGTTACCAAATGATTTCTCTCCAGGATGAGAAAAGGTGCGATTATGTCTTTAGCTTTTTTTCCGAGGGCGAGCAGCCTGATTCGCCCTCGTCTGAGCCCACATGAGTCCGTTTCAGAGCTGCAGCCTTTTCTTTCTGAGGTCTTCTGCCTTCAGGTGCATTTTCAGTCTCTTCTTCTGAATCTGAGGACACATGTTGGTTCTCGCTCATGTATCCACCGGCTGCTGCTGCTGCTACAGTCCGGTGCTGACCGTTCACTCCGGGGCTCCGCCGGCTCTGGGAGTTCATGTCTGCAACCGCCGAGCTGCTACACGCCTCCCCGCTATCGGAGCTTTCTAACGCCAGCTCTGCAGCAGCTCTGCTTTCAGTCCTGCATCCGTCCAGAGACCCAGGAAACGCCGCTGGAAGTCTCTCCAGCTCAGTCCTGTCACTGCCGTCCTCGTTCTCGTGGCTCTCAGGGGACATTACTGGGCTTAGACACACAAAGTCAGAAGGGCTCAGACATTTCTCCTCCTCTGCGACGCCACAAGGTTTGATCTGGAGGGCGTTTTGCTCCTCGGCCGACGAGGAGGAAGACAGGTCATCAATGGAGATCGACGGGTAGCTGCAGGAGTCGATGGCTGAGAACAGAGCCTGAACGGACTCGGGTCGGTCACCGGCTCTGGAGACCACGTGCATGCGTCGCCGCCTCATGACGTTGCGCCGCCTCACCGCGCTGCGTCGCTCCTCGTCGTCGCTGCTGGAGCTGGAGGTGGACGTGGATGAACTGGAGGCTCCGGCGGGAAGCGAGGGCGAGGAGGTGGGGCTGGAGAGCGTGGAGTTGTCCCTCGGGCTCGGGGATCGAGGTCGGGGCATCGGGTCGAGCCAGAATTCGCTAGAGTCCGAGTCTTCGTTCACGAGGAAGCCAGACTGATGGCGCTGGTGTCTGCTGCGTCTCCTGGGACGCTCCTCGCCGTCCTCTCCGACCGGCTCTTCCCCTCCAGAGGCCTCGGGTCCGGCCAGGGAGGAGGACGAGGAGTTATCAGAGTCACTGTGGTTTCCGGCAGCAGACACGGCGCTGGGAGCTGCTGGAGTTGCTCTGGTGGAGCGACGAACTCGAGCGTGGAGCTGCATGATGGCCTCCTCGCTCAGGTCGCTGTCAGAGTCCGAGCTCCAGCCCTCGATCTCCCGACGCACCAGAGAGTCGAAGAAGGCCATCATGCGAGGATCCTCCTGGATGGACTGACTGACGTAGTCGTGGGACAAACCGCTGCCGCTGTTGAGCACCAGGCTGATGTACTCCTCATGGGTGTAGAGGCTGCGGGATTTATCCTCCACGCGACCCTCCAGGTCACCCAGACTGTCGGGCTGCTGGTAGGGACTCCACACCTGGACGGAGAGGGGAGGAAGAAGAAAACAAAGATTTAAAGTGAGACAGATGGAAACGTGACAGAATGAAAAATGAGCAGAGGAAAAGTGAGGAGCTAAGAGGGAGATCTGTCTGAAAGATCCCTCCTTGCTGTAGGACACCTGCAGTTGGATCAGCTTCCACTCGGTGCAGTAAAATGTACAAAACAGGGAGCATCGAGTTACTGCGCTGACAGACAGGAAGCTCAGACTCTGTCACCTCTGTGGAAATGCTTCTGTCATCATCAATGAGGACTCAATATTTCATTAATATAGGGTGACCTGCGCAGTTTTACTGTACATCGTGTGCATCTTTGAGGTCAAAAAACCTGAAAGTAAACAAGTGGAGATTTTCAAAATAAGAGTTTCACACACACAGACACTAGAGTTAACAGAGTTTTTGTAGTATTTTGACATACCTTTCGATCCAGCTGCTTGCCAACATTTAACTTAATTCAACACAAAAATAAAAAGCTTAGGAACAAACATTTTCAGGTTATAAAATACTGTCTAAGGTATGTCTTTAGGCATTAATTACGCTGTGTTAAAGGCCTACAGTCTGCTTATTTTCACACATAGTTAAAACTATTGGATGCTAACATGCTAACATTAGCATGTGCATCAAGCTAAGCCACCGTTATTTACGTAGCCCATTTAAAACAATAGATATTCAACCAAAATTGCTTTACAATACAGAAATAAGATTACAAATTTACTTGACTAATTTAAATATTAAAGGTAAACATCAAGAACAAGTTTTTAAAAATTTTTTAGAGCACAGATTTCCACTTTTGGTCTGTTTATTAGCACCAGATTCTACTATCTCTACTATCCTTATATAGCAAATAAATATTCGCTGGTAAATCTTGCATATTGCACCTTTAAGGTTCAGACAACAAATATATTCATGGCACTGTCTGATAACCAGATAAACTACTAAACTGTATCTGCAGCTGACAGTGAATATTTATTCCCAAACTTGGGAAAAAGGTCAACAAAACCTCACCAGAAATTCCATGTAGGACCAGTTCTGCAGTTTTTCATCGATTACATGAACTTCAAGTTGTAGTTTCTATGTCAGTAAAGAACTCTGAATCTCAGCCTTAGTCCTCAAAGTGTCCAGAAAGTTCATATTTATGTAGAAATATCTATAATTTCATGACAACTGAGCAAAAACATCATGTAATATGATTCAAAAGGTCCAGAACGCCTACAACATGGACCAGAGAGGCCCAGAACTTTGGTAATATCACATTTCCTTGTAATTAAGAACCACATAAAGCGTCATTTTTGCAGAGACAGACATCAACCACTTCTAATGAAACTGCCAAATCCTGCAAACTGCACCTTTTAAGGTCCAGACGACAAGCATATTATCAGCACCGGCTCCTCAGACTGACATGAGTAAAAGATAATACAACAGAATACAATCTGTTTCTATGAGTGGAGGCAAAAGACCCAACTGATGATGCAAAACTGAGTCGGTGAGACGTGAGGCGAACTTCAAACGCCGCCTGGTTTGTTCAGCAGGTCAGAAACAGGACAGCGCAGTTACTCATAGGATAAAACAGGACGGCAGCTGCTGAGTGTAAAATCTTTATGTTGTGACAAGAGCTTCATTTACTGCCGACTCTTCAACTGAGGTCAACAGGTTGAAATAAGCAGAGTGAGAAGACTGAGGAGGAATTACTGAGGAGCTTCTACTATCATTTTACTTTTATATAGCCGTGCTGCACTGAAGGATTTAACAATAATTCTTGATTTATCTGAAGGCTTATGCAGCCTTCAGCTACCTTAAAGGACTTTAGAAGGCCTGACAGTGTACCACAGGATCAGATATACAGTCTGTAGAAGCCTCCACGTCTTCCGTGACCCAGTTTTTGAACACTATTCATCCGTTTCAGTCGACAGCCACTGATGGGGGGAAATCCATCTTTTTTCATTCCCAACTGCAGAGAGGGAAGCTGGACTCAGTCGGTTACTCGGTGGTGTCATCGGAGATCAATGTCTCACTTAAGGGCACGTCGAGTGTCTGAACAACTGAGGACGCAGATGTCGGACAGCGAACTTACAGAGCAGCTTGTCTAAACACTGCATCGGAGGCAGTCAATCTACTTTGCCCTGAGGCGGCCGTGACAGAATGACAGGAGGCCAGGGAGCAGTTAGACAAACAAGCAATAACGCTGATCAGGTACGATGAACAAACATTAAAAGGACTTTAACAAAGCTTTCTTTGCTCCTGTACAACTGGGCGGCTGTGGCTCAGGTGGTAGAGCAGGTTGTCCGCTGATCGCAAGGTTGGTGGTTCGATCCCCGGCCCCTCCTCATGCCGAAGTGTCCTTGGGCAAGACACTGAACCTGAAGTTGCTCCCAATAGCAGGCAGACACCTTGCATGGCAGCTCTGTCACCATTGTTGTGTGAATGTGTGAATGAGAAACACATTGTAAAGCACTTTGGATACCACTAATGTAGAAAAAGGCGCTATTATATAAGTGCAGACCATTTACCAAATTAACCGAACTGCATTTTCAATTACATTTAAAAGAAAGGTATTTTCTTTTAAATGTTTGTATATAAAGATGGACACCCCCATTACCCCTAGCCTCCCCGACACCCATGAAATCACCTGCAAGTTTCCTCCATAACAAAAGTGCAAAATGCCCTAAATATAATCTATTTAACAAAACCATAACTTCAAGCCTTCATATAAATTAAGTGAGTGAGTTACGTAATTTTTAATTCACCATGCAGTTGTCATGAATGGAGAAACTAGCTATAGAGACCAAAACTGTTCATGTACCAGGCTCTAAACATGTTTATTTCTGCTCCAAAGTTGAGCATTTTAACATTGGAGTCTGTGGGCGTTGATTTGCTCTGGAGCAGCCTCAAGTGGCCATTGGAGGAACTGCAGTTTGGGTTGCCAATTGATTCCCCACCTCCACCCAAAAAATAAACAAACAAACAAAAAAAATAATAAGGAGGAAAAAGCTGTAAAATAACAGTTTGAATAACAATTATTTACCATTTTCTCAACCCTTCGCATACCTAACTTTTCTTTCAAGGGACGACTAATATCCGTAAAATAATGCTGATTTAAATCCAGAAAAAATGTGTAATTTTATGGTCAAACATTGTAAAAACCCGACTAAAAACACAGATTTTTGATGCAGACGTTACCATTATTAACAATTATGGCCTGATTATTTAGGGTTGAACAAGCAAATGAATACATTTTTCTTTGATTTTTACTCGTTATCATCTGCAATTCAACAAAACAGAGTAAAAGAACTGGAAATTCTTTTAAAAAACACTGTAAGAAACTGTTAAAAAACCCTTCATTTCTTACAGTGTAGTTACCAAAGTGATGGGTGCCACACCATCTGATACAGGACAGTAAGTAACCAAATAAATGGCAAAAATATGTTGATTATAAACGCGGTTGTGATCAGGTAGAACATACGATTCCCTCAAAATGTAATTGAGAATGTAGATGAGTTGTCTGGGATGGTAATTTTTAATAGACAGGGCTCTTATTGAACATTTAATATACAAACAAACAAATAATCCCCAGTTTGAGTTTATTTTCACTAACATTAGAAAATATCTGGATCTGACTACCATTATAAGCCATAAACTGAGTATCATAGTAAACAGACTGATTTACCTATGATATTATATACTGCTTTACTCACCTTGATGACTTTCTCCACGCCGGAGGAGCAGATCATGTAGGTGTGGGGGTTGAAGCGGACCTGGTTCACGATGGACCGGTGACCCTTCAGGACCATGAAGGCCCCGTTCACCACCCGACCCGGACCTCCTTAAAAGGAACGGCATGTTAGCGCGACGCTGGCCGACAGACAAAATACATCAGCTCGGAGTCGCAGAGACAACAAGGACTCCTTAAAACAAACACTCGGCCTGATTGTGGACACAGAAAACACGGAGGGTGAAATACTGCAGCCGTGACCCTCATAATACCCCATTAGTCTGACACCAAATAGGCCCCGTGCACATACTTTCAGTGTGAGTAACTCCGGGGAAAAAGAAATCCATAAATGTGTCAGGTGGTGCCATAAGAGCTACAAATACCACATTCTTGGATTGTTGCATTTTGGGGGATTTTCCTCGCGGACTAATTACATCTCGGGCATGTTCACAGAGAGAAAACGTGCTTTCCTCTGGCGTTTCACTTGGCTCGGGCAGGTGGGAACTTCAAACCTGGGGCTGAATTTAGCGCAGTTTGATTTGAGCAGGAAGAGAAAATACGAGACAACACAAAGAGACAGACGCCGATAGAAGATATGCTGCAGTTACTCATGCCTGGAAAGTCTATTATGACCAAGCGAACTGAGGGCAAACCGCAGCCTGTCGTCTGTTTTCTGTGGCTCAAAGTTACGGTGACTGAAATCCGGTTTGTTATGTCGACTAAGACGCCACTGAGATCTTTGACCTTGCAGAACGAGCCTCTGGTCCTACATAACAAGCTCCCCTTAAAGCCTGTCTAAAGCCTCGCTGATGAAAAGAGTCAAACTCACACACACACACAAGAAAAACACACTTTTTCCACTTTTGTGCTGACTCGGCAGAAGACAATCTCGCACTGGGAGCCAGACGATTAAATCCTTCTGCTCCTTTTGTCTTAAAAAACAAGTCATAATAACCGCTCTATGATAAATAAGCAGCCGGCGCAGACAGATCTAATAACTCACCTGCTTCTGGATCCTTTGGGATTTTCCACATGTAGAGATTGAAGTCGTCCGAGCCAGACAAGATGTACTGAGGAGGGAAAGCGAGAGGATGTTTAGATTTCAGTCTGCTCCATTTTCTGGGACAAAACTTTCCATTTCGTATCTCGTATATTTATGTATATATACCGTAACAGAGACGAGCCCCGGGGACGTCAACGTGCGGCAGATCTTATCGCAGCGCCTCATAACGTGCGATCAAACGGCGTCTTTACGTGACATGACAGTCTGACCTGAACGGAGCTGCTGCTCCCCGACTGAACTATTATTACACTCTGTAAACAGATGGTTCCACTTAAAGCTGTCGTTTCAGGTCGGGTTTGACATACGGATGCTTACTGTTCTTATACAGGTCTTAAAGTGACAATGGAGAGAGACTGGCTGGAAGGAGATGACTTTTTCAGGGATGTACGACAATCACTGGTGTTTGTCAATAAAAGCTTTAATCCTTTGAACCCAGTGTTACTTTTTTAAATTAAATACAACAAAAATTACACTATTTATCAGAGCCAGGAGCCAGAAAAGACAGAAAAATAGTCGGATTTCCAACTTTACGAAAGTCCTTGAACTAATCACGCCTGACTTTCAGTTTAATCAGGATAATTAACCAATTTGCACATTATTTACACTTTTTTTACTTAGTTTATATTTTTTTACTGAGAGTGTATTCTACACCAGTGGTTCTCAACTGGTGGGTCGGGACCCAAAAGTGGGTCACGAAGCCATTTTTTAGAGGGTCGCAGAAGCATGTCCCCCCCAAAAAGTAGCGGTATAAAGTCTTTTATTTTAAAGGAAGTGTTTCTTATGACTCAGTTTGTTTTCAGTAGCAGGATGTTCAGTGGTGGTGACACCAGTAGTTGCCCACTATTAACCTCTAGATCTGTCTCTGCCAGCTTATTGGAAAAATTTATGCTAAAACGTCCCAAAAATGAACCAAAATGTGTTCAAAATCTGTCAAAATTGGCCAAAATAGACCCAAAAACTTAGTAAAAACGTCCAAATATACCAAAAATGAGCAAAAAATAAGCCAAAATTGTCCTGTGTTGTATCAAAATGTGTTGAGACTACACCCAAATAAACCTTAATTTGTTAGCAGGAACAGCAAACTTCAAAAATTTGGGTCGCGACTGATATTAATAGAGACATAGTGGGTCCTGAGGCTGGACCAGTTGAGAACCACTGTTCTACACTGATTGTACATTTTATATTTTTTTCTTAAAGTTTGCTTTTACTTCCATATTTTTGTTTATTTATCTGTATTCATGATTGTGGTAACTTTACTCTCTCTACTCTAACAACCAAATTTCCCCTCGGGACTTAATGAAGTATTTCTCGTCTATTCTATTCAAATCTAAGCTTACAAATACAACATTTCAAAGTCTTTTTAACCTACATGTCTCATTTAAAAATGTAAAAATGCAATTTAAGCCCTGAAATTCTAGCTGACAATAACTTGTCACGATTTATCATCTTTTTCTGTTTAATTTATGCCTCTATTAGTTTTAGATTAGCAGTATTTTAGCCTCTGATGCCACCTATCTGCTACAAATCTGACAAATCCTCTCCTCCTTCTATTATCAGCTAAATTAACTTAATTATTAGCTTTATTCATTTGCTTAATTAGCTATCTAGCTACAGCTTTAAAAAAAACAGAAAACTCAGCTTTGTTCTCCTTTTTTGAATCCGTTTCAAAAATAATTTCTAGCAGTAATATGTTCATCATACTCATCAAGAATTTTCACCATTTTCTTACATTTTACAGACCAAACAATAATCACCTGATCAATAAAATAACTGAAAGATTAATGGACAACAAGAAAAATCCTCTTTTAGGGGTTTGATAAATGACTGGAGGAGAACTTTAATAAATATCACTGCACAGTTTGGGCTGTAACCATCAGGAAATTATAGCTGGTGATAAGTTGTCACATAAATATCTGTTATTTACAATTTAATTATCTTTTTCTAATCATTTTATGCCTTTATCAGTTTTAAATTAGTGGTACTAGTGTCTTTGAAGTCACGTTTTGCTGCAACTCTGACAAATCCCTTCCTCCAAGTCACTGGACTCTCTTTTTTATTTAGGGTTAAGCCAAAATTTGTATGTTTACTCTGCAACTAAATAAACTTAATTAGCAACTCAGTTCCAGCTTTTAAAGTCCTGTCAACACAAACTCAGACTGAGCTTTTCTCCCAAGTTTCTGAAATCATAGATTAACAGTTTTAAAAATCATTTCTATCAGTAAATTATTCATCGTTGACGATAAACAGCTTGTGAATATAAAGTTAGTGATTAATAGCCGTATTTAGCTGCAAAGTTGGCCGACTGATCTTGTAGCATTTGGCTGGAGGTCGGTGATATTCTGGACCTTTACAAGCATCTACACATTAATCTTTTCAACACTTTGCCCTGTTTATTTCCTTTTAGTTCATTTATATTCACCTGGAACGTCTGTCATAGGTCATTTTACCATCTGGAAGCACATTTTTGTTAAATAATTCACATTTTGTTTTAAGGCATCCATCTCCTGCTCTCCTGACAGTCTGTCAAGTTGTGGAATATTTCTGTGCCTGTTTTATCAGCCAGTTATTTAAATGAATGTCTTCAATTTCCTCCCTTGAATATCCTGCCGGCCTCTCTGCTTACATTTCAGGAACCTTCACCAGACGGAGAAGGGCCTGACTGTTCCTTCTCACCATTACGTACATGTTTTCCGCAGAGAAAAACCTGCATGAAATAGTCTGCAGGGATGAGAAACCATTAAATCAGCCTGTTAGTCAGATCGGCAGCCGCAGGGCACATGAACACGCCGTGAACCGAACACCTGTGTGCTCCGCCTCGGCTTCCCAGAGGACACGTCAGGCAGGAATGTCGCACCCGAAACTCCCTCCTCTTTGCTTCCCCATCAATTTCACGCGGCGAGTTGCCACTCAGCATCTCTACTCTCGCACCAAGCTGAGAAAATCCTCCAATGTCTGTGGAGTCGAAGTGTTTCTGCTCGAACATCATCCAGTCAAGCCTCCATCTGTCCCCTCACTTCCTCTAAACTGTGGCCTCTAACTAAAACTGACGTCTTCCATCGACACTCTGTGACATATTTGGCACAGAGAGTTTATAGTTTACGTCTTGGCTGAAGAAATTTTCCAGCTGCACGTACACAAATCCTCAGAACGAGAGCTGTCCCCTGTAGCTTTTTGCCCAGAAGCTCAGTCGCTGTCGGAGTCTGTAATGTTAATAAAACCCTAATAAAGCTGCAACGATTAATCAATTAGTTGTCCACTGTTAAATTATTCATCAACTGAGTAACTGGCTTGAGCTTGTATGCAGAAATCATGTGACTCTAGCCTCTTAAATATGAATATTTTCTGGTTTCTTTACGCCTCTATGGCAGTAAACCCTACATTACTTCATTAATCATTAATTAAATTGATTATTTATTGTTTATTTTGAGGATGCACCATATTAGATTAGATTTTTGCTGATGCCCAATATTTTTTCAACTCATTTTGGCTGATTCCCGGACTGATATAAGCTCATATTTCATTCCACTTAATTGCAGAGAACATCTGGCCTTATGTTGTTTTGCCAACTCTGATGACGGGTTTTCAAATGTGTGTATTCACCACACAAAATTAGAAAACGCCATCAACTTGAACGAAAATAAAAAAATCTAATAAAACTTCAAAACTGATGTTCTTTTGGGCTGACTGGATTAAATTATTTATATTATATATTAATACTTTAGAATATCAAGTCTCTCCTGTAGTGGAATTAACTTATAGGTAAAATTTAGGTGAATGGTTCCGGTTGGTGAATGGTTCCGGTTGAGTGAACGCTGGCGCGACTTGCTGCCGCTGCTCGCCGGTAACTAACTATTTTAACTTATTTTTAACCCAACTTCTTAAACTTGTTTTAGACGTGTCCGACTGTGCAGTTGCCTTCACTTCGAGGACCAATTTTATCTACCTCTGCGGTTGAAACCACTGTGTGGATTAAGACCTCCATCAGCTCACCTGTCAAGTGTGTCGGCTAGCATTAGCTCACCTGCCCTGTGCCGGCTTTCGTACTTGGTGTATTCTCCTGACGTCTACGTTTTCTGAGACCTCGTTAACAATGTGGATTGGCAGGATACCCATCTGGTCCGTGTGTGTTTGGCTTTTCCTGTCGCCTGCCCACCTACCAGTGGCGGGTCTGTACCAGTACTCGGCAGCCGAGCTCCTCCGACTACGTTGCCACCTGTCTGAGCCTCTGCCGGCTGTACTGCACCTCCACCCGGACATCGCTTTCCTGCCCTCCCGGAGATACATTCACCGTGGGTCCCGCCGGAGTTTCCGCACAGACAGCTCTACCACAATTGGATCCATCTGGTCCAACTCCCGACGCCCTCCACGTAACACCGGTCGGGTCGTTGACCACAGGGTGTTAGCCAGCCTTCCTCGGCTGGCTAACAGTACCACCAATTGCAACAACACCTCACTCAACTTCGGTCTGCTAAACATCCGCTCTCTCACGAACAAAGGTCATCTCATCCAGGATCTCCTCACTGACCGTAAGTTAGATTTTCTTAGTTTAACCGAGACATGGCAACAACGCAACAACTATTCTCAGCTAAATGACGCCACTCCTCCCGGGTTTGTTTACATCTGTCAACCTCGCGGCTCCGGCCGGGGAGGAGGTATCGCGATGATTTACCGCAAGAAACTGAAAGTCTCGCCGGTGTCTGCCCCTGTCTTCGGCTCCTTCGAATCCACTGTGTGCGAACTGTCTGGTCCTACTCCTACCATCATTGCAACCGTTTACCGCCCCCCTAAACCAAATAGTGACTTTTTAAATGACTTTGCTGCTTTCCTCACCCATCTATCCACTCTCTCCCCAAACATAATACTGTTAGGGGATTTCAATATTCACATGGACAACATTAATCACCCTCTTACCAGAGATTTTGCGTCCTGCTTGGAGAGCTTTGGATTACAGCAGCATACCAACATTCCCACGCATTCAAAAGGACATATTCTGGATCTAATCTGCTGCTCTGGTGTCACCCCTCTTGGCTGTACAGCTGACGAACTCCCAATAACTGATCATTTTCTCATCTCATTCAACGTCACCCTCACTTTCTCTACCGCTAAGCTCCCACGTCTCATCTCCTTCCGTAATATTAAGGACATTAACTCAAACGTTCTCACTTCTAGTATTGACCGCCTCCTGGACATTCATAATTTATCCACCCCTGATGAACTGGTTTCACATTATAACACTGGACTCCACGCTATTCTCAACTCACTTGCTCCTTTAAAAACCAGGTCTGTCTCCTTCTCCACCTCCGCCCCTTGGTTTACACATGACCTTCGACTCATGAAAGCCAAAGGTCGGCGACTTGAGCGGCTCCATAAAAGAACTGGACTTGTAATTCACAAAGATATGCACAAAAACCATATGTTACATTATAAGGATTGTATTGCACATTCTAAATCCCGCTATTACTCCGGTTTAATCAGTTCTCATGAAGGTAACACCAAGTCATTGTTCACACTGTTTAATAATCTCTCCCGACCCCTGGACTCTCTACCACCGCACCTAGACTCTACTGCATTCTGTAACTCCCTCATGTCATTTTTTGTTGTAAAAATCCAGAACATCCACCAGAATCTTTGTCAGAGCTCCTCTTCCTCCATCTCATCAGACTCCTTCCCAACCGCTAACTCCTTTTCCACCTTTCAGCTCCCCACACACTCAGAAATTTCAAGCCTTATCCGTTCGTCCAAGCCATCTACCTGTCAGCTGGATCCCCTCCCTACAGTTTTGGTCAAAGCCTCCCTCCCCTCTCTGGTTCCCCTCATCTCTGCCATCATCCACTCCTCTCTCACCACTGGAACTGTTCCTACATCCTTCAAAACCGCTGCAATTACTCCAATACTGAAAAAACCTGGCGCTGACCCTTCCAACCTCAATAACTTCCGTCCTATTTCCAATTTACCATTCATATCCAAAATTCTCGAAAAAACAGTTGCCACCCAGCTCCACTCTCATCTGTCTCATAATAATCTGTATGAACAGTTCCAGTCTGGTTTTCGCCCCCTCCATAGCACAGAAACAGCACTCATAAAAATCACCAACGACCTCCTAATGGCAGCTGATTCTGGCCTCCTCACCATTCTCATCCTCCTTGACCTGAGTGCGGCCTTTGATACCATCTGTCACACCACCCTCCTGAACAGACTATCTTCCATTGGCATTACTCACACTCCATTTGACTGGTTCACATCCTACCTCTCCGGCCGCACTCAGTTCATTCAACTCAAGTCTTTCAGATCCAACCCTACCTCCGTCACTACAGGTGTGCCCCAGGGCTCTGTCCTGGGGCCCCTGCTCTTCATCATCTACCTCCTTCCCCTTGGCAATATCTTCCGTAAATATAACATCCATTTCCACTGCTACGCGGATGACACCCAGCTCTACCTAACAACTAAACCCTCTTCCACTCTCCCACCCCCCTCCCTCACTGACTGCATTACAGACATTAAAACCTGGTTCAGTTCAAATTTTCTACAACTAAACAGTGATAAAACCGAGGTTCTCCTCATTGGCACCAAATCAACACTCTCCAAAACCCACAGTTTTTCTATTCAAATTGACAACTCCTCGGTCTCCCCCTCCCCACAGGTTAAGAGCTTGGGTGTCATCCTCGATAGCACTCTATCATTCAAATCCCATATCAATAATGTTACCCGGTCTGCTTACTTTCATCTACGTAACATTAACCGCCTCCGCCCTTCCCTCACCCCGCACGCCACTGCCATCCTTGTCCATAGCCTTGTCACATCACGTCTGGACTATTGCAATTCACTTCTATTCGGTCTCCCTCACAAGTCACTCCATAAACTCCAACTGGTTCAGAACTCAGCTGCCCGTATCATCTCCAGAACGCCGTCCATCCACCATATCACACCTGTTCTTCAGCAGCTCCACTGGCTCCCTATCAAATTCCGCATTGACTTTAAGATCCTGCTGGCAACATTCAAAGCCATTCATAACCTCGCCCCTCCTTATCTGTCTGACCTCCTCCATGTCCATATTCCCTCTCGCTCTCTCAGATCCTCCTCTTCCATCAACTTGTCCGTCCCCTCCGCCCGTCTCACCACCATGGGGAGCAGAGCATTCAGCCGCTCTGCTCCCCGGCTCTGGAACTCCTTACCACCTGACCTCAGAAATATTGACTCATTTACTCTCTTTAAATCCACACTCAAAACCCACCTATTCAGAACTGCCTATCCCACCTGAGGTCAACTGCACCGTCTGTTTTCACCTGCACCGTCTGATTTTACTGCCTGATTTTATCATTATTCATTGCCTTTGTATTTTATTGTGTTTTATTGCTGTTTGACATGTATATTTTTTTGTGTTGTAAAGTGTCCTTGAGTGTCCTGAAAGGCGCTTTTGACAAATAAAATGTATTATTATTATTATTATAATCATGTAGAGCTGCAACAATTAATCAATTATTCAACAAATATTACATTAATTGTCAACTATTTTGATAATAACTTAATCTGATTGAGGAAAAAATGTAAAATTCTCTGATTTAACCTGCTTAAGTTTATTATTTTTATGGTTTCTTTGCTCCTCAATGACAATAAATTGAACATATTTGGGTTTTAGATCAAACAAGGCAGCTTAACCTGACGGAAACACTGATTTTCACCTTTTTGTTTTCACCAAACATTAATCACCTTATCAAGAAAAACTGAAAAGAAAGATTATTCAGCAGCAAATATGGTTATTTTTAGGGGTTTCCTTGATGACTGTAGAAAGACTTTAATAAATATCACTGCAAAATTGGGGCTGTCGCAATCATGAACCTCTAACTGTCTTCTGCTGTTCATTTTATGCTTCTATTAGTTTCAGATTAGTGGTATTTAAGCCTTTAATGCCACCTTTTAGCTGCAAATCTGACAAATCATCTCCTCTGAGGCACTGGGCTCCACTTTTTAATTTGGCTTAAAACCAAACTGTGTCCACGGCAGTGCTGTCGTAGTGTCTGACTTTGCAACTCAACCATGACGTCAACATCTATAGATGCTCACTGAAATGCAGTCGGTTGCATATTTGAAGCACCTTGAGATGAAGAGTTGGTGCCATTAAATCGCAGCAGAACAAAAGGGCACAAACAGTGGATGAGATGTTCATATTTATAGATTTCTATACACTAAAGGAGGCAAAACCAGTTTATAGCAAAAAGGGATTATTTTCAACTTCTAAATATGCAACGCTGATGAAATTAGATGAGTTTTTATTGGCTTGATCAATGACTTTAATAAATATTATGTACAATTAGGGCTGTCACAGTCATGAAATTCCACTGATTATTAGTTGGCCTATAAATAATTGCAATTTAGGATTTAACTAGGGGTGAGAATCACAGGGTACCTCACGATACAATACGCAATACATGGCTCACGATCCTGATAATGTCATGATACAGCGATGCTGCGATAATCAATATACTGTAAGGCGATCACATAACGATACATCACGATATCTATGACTGGAAAATACAAAATGCCTGTAAAAAAAATTAAGTTCAGTATTTATTTATTTATTTACTGCATTTGGTGTCACTTTCACTGGACTTCACGAGGAGTTCAGGATGGTGGCATTGCAGGTGGGTTTGCATGTTGGTGGTGTTGCCTGTGTACTTTACTTTGGCGAGGCAGGTCTTGCATCTGGCATCGTCTTTGCCCAGCTTGCTTGTTCCCTCAATGTTGCGAAAGCCGAAATGGGTCCACACTTTGGACTTAAACGTGGATGGGGCGTCTCTTACGGTTGCGTTGTTGCCTGCCATTATACCTGTTCAGCTCATTTCTGCTCAAGTCTCCCTCATTCATGTGATAAACGCCACCGTGTGGAGTCATTAAGTAGTGACGCTGGGGAAATGGCAGCAGGCAGGATTTAGAGCAGTGGTTCTCAACTGGTGGGTCGGGACCCAAAAGTGGGTCGCCAAGCCAGTTTTTGAGGGTTGCAGAAGCATGCCGCCCCCCAAAAAAGTAGTGGTATAAGGTCTTTTATTTTAAAGGACGTGTTTCTTATGACACAGTTTGCTTTCAGTAGCAGGATATTTAGTGGTGGTGACACCAGTAGTCGCCCACTATCAACATCTACATTTGGTTCTGCCAGCTTATTGGAGAAATGTATGCTAAAACGTCTCAAAAATGAACCAAAATGTGCTCCGAATCTGTCAAAATGGGCCAAAATATGCCCAAAACTTGGCAAAAGTGTCTAAATAAACCAAAATTAGCCAAAAAATAAGACAAAATTTTCCCTAAATTGGACCAAAATGCGTTGAGACTCCACCCAAATGAACCTTAATTTGTTAACAGGAACAGCAAACTTCAAAAAGTTGGGTCGCAACTGTTATTAAAAGAGACATAGTGGGTCCTGAGGCTGGACCAGTTGAGAACCACTGGTTTAGAGCACCTTATTATATTAAAGTATCGATATTTGGCGCCAGCGTATCGATACTCATATCATGCGGAGAGGGACGACGATATATCGCTGTGTCGATATTTGGTCCCACCTCTAGATTTAAACGTCTCTTTTTGTTCATTTGATGCCTCTATTAGTTTTAGATTAGTGGTATTCCTTCCTTTGAGTCCACTTTTTTTGCTGCAAATCTGACAAATCGCCTCCTTATTATAACATTAGCTAATTAGCTTAATTATTAGCTTTATCAGTTTGCTTAATTAGCTCTCCAGCCACAGCCTTTTAAACTCAGACACTGCTTTTTCTTTTTTAGACCAAACATTAATCACCTTATCATGAAAATAACTGACAGATTAATCGACAACAAAATAAGAGAAATAATAGAGGTTTGATCATTGATGAGTGGAGAAGAGCTTTAATAGATATAAAACGGCTGTTACAATCAGGAAATTAAAGCTAATGATTAGTTGTCACATAAATATTTACAGTTTAACCGTCTTTCTTTGCTCGTTTTACGCCTTTATCAGTTTTAGATTGGTGATATCGGTGATCTTCAAGTCTAGTTTTGCTGTAAAACTAACAAACTGCCTCCTCCAAGTCATCTAGCTTTGTTTTTGTATTTGGCTTTAAACCAAAGTATGTTTATTTGGCTCTGCAGCTCAATCCATATCAACAGATGCTCAATGAAATGCAGTCAGGTGAAAATTAAAAGCCATTAGTTGCCATTAAACAGCTGATTAAAAGGGCGCAAATGGTGGAAAATGACAGAGTGGAAATCGTGATTAAAACATCGTTTCTGTTAATTTCATGCAGCTGTTTTCATATATTCATACTAAACGGAAATGATTCCAACCATTATGCAAAATGATCATAGTCAGCTCACGTAATAATCGTGACAAGCCTAAGCACGACATTGTATTGCTTTCTAATGCAGTGAAAAGTGAGTTATGTTAATCAAATTTGCAAAAAGTCAAGTAAAATAAGTGTAAACTGTTTTTATATAATCTGCATCTTAAATATCGTCCTTCAGTCTTGCTCAAAGGCTCCTTGTTAACATCGAAAAAGCACTTAAACACCTGACTTCTTGTCCAACTTGGTAGCAGATGCGCAGATTAAAACCAGCGACCTCCTTATGCAGCCCTGACCCCGATCCTGCAACCTTTAACCCGCCTCCTTCACTCACACCGGGCAGGATAATTTTTTGTAAGCCTTCATAAGCTCCGCTGACACCCGAGGATAATGTTAGCATAATAAACATGGCTGCAGGGTGATGTCACGTCTGAGGAGGACCAACGGGAGGATCAGCGGCCGAGTTCGGGGGCTTCTGGTGTTCCTCCAGCACACAAAAAGGTCCCAAACCCACAGAAGGAGCTCGTATATTCTCCTACTTCTATCCCACATGTTCCCAATATTGTCCTCGGATATCATTTTAAGTGACCACAAAGTCAGTTTAAACAATCTCCCCACTGTTCTGTATTCTGTATCTGCTCATTGTATCCAGAGCTAATCTCCCTCTAGAGGGTAATACATCATATACAAGACACTGCTCTCACTGCTGTAAATGAAATGGAAAGTTTTAGTCATTCTGTGTAGGTTTTCATGTACATATTTCCCCATATGTACAGAGGATGGCGTGTTATTCTATTTCAGTGGGGTTATTCCACCTCAATTCACCAAATTTCAATTTATATTGTTGAATTTATTTTCTGTGCATTTGTAAGTTAGAAGGTAAACCATGTGAAATTTCTGAAGGGTGGGACCATGTTGATTTTTTTTCTTCGCTCCAATCTGTGGATCAATATTTAAAGTGCCATAACTTGAGAAATAATGCAGCTGGAGTCCTGAAATTTGGTAGGTCCATTGATATGTATATGTGGTCTTTAATGGTACAACCCTGCTTTGATAGAATAATACAGACCAGTTATATGATGGTGCAAAAAATGTCCATATTTCTGTCTCCTCCAATAGTCTACCAACCATAAACCCTTTACTGTTCACCCTAAGATACTGATTTTGTTCCCCTTGTGATTGGCACCAATAGGAGCTTTTAAATGTAGTGTATGGTGCCAGTCAGAGGCATATTTTATGGGATTTTATGCGTTTATGGCCAGTATTTGAACATGCATTGAGCAGCTATGATGTTGAAACCACTCCAGTAATGGTCTTAACTTGTGTAATATTGATAGCATGACTCTTAATAATGGAATATTTAACACTGATTGCTTATTGCACTACTTTTCTTAAAATTATCAGAATTTTTCTTTTAGCCCAGTGACAATATTACATAACTTGTCCAGCTGGGACACGATTGAAGTAGTTTCATCTTTCACAAATGCTCAATGTTTGTCCTAGTATTGGCCACAAACTCAAAAATCTTAATACAGGAAGTCTTCGGTTTACGACGGTCTTGTGTTACGATGTTTCATGGTTACGAACGACTCCATTAATTACTTAAAAGACATAATTTTGACATAAGCGGTTTGGTTCGTAAATAATACAATACCCACGTGAGAAGTAGTTGCTGGTGCGCAGTGGCGAACACAGTCATGGGGGGAATACTGAGTCATGCAGCGTAACAACAAAGAAGAAAAAAGCGTCACTGAAGGTACATTTAAGGTAATAATTTAGGTATAAAATCCAACTTAGACCAAAAATCAGCTTACGTTCGTAAACCGAGGACCATCTGTATTTTGTTCCTCATAAATTATCGGCCTCTGACTGGCATCATACACTACATTTTCAAAGCTCCAATTGGTGCCAATTAAATAAATAAACCTCTTAGGGTGAAGAATAAAGGTTTTATGAATGGTAGAATATCTGAATATACAGAAACATGGGGATTTTTGGACAAAATTTACACCATCATATAACTGGTTTGTGTTGTTCTATCAAAGAAGGGTTGTACCATTGATGATCACATGTACATATCAATGGACCTACCAAATTTCAGGACTGCAGCTACTTTATTTCTCAAGTTGTGGCACTTTAAATGTTGTTAAAATCGATTGGTGCGAAGAAAATGACGCAAAAATCACCTTCTTAAAGAATTTTTAACTCAAAAACTAAAGTCACCTATAACCCCAGATGTTACACGTGGTCAACTCAATCAATATCCACCACTTTAATAAACAATCTGTCAAATTTCAGTAGGACAGGCGTGGAGCATTTGGTGAACTGAGACCCATTAGTAGTAACAGCAGCAGTTTTAGTTATAGATTCGGGACCAACCTGATCTTTGTCTCCGGCGAAGCAGCAGCTCTTCATGGTGCAGGAGTTGAAGTATCCCTGGTTGTCGAACTGGAAGCTGGGCAGCCGGGAGTGCAGCTCGTAGAGGACGGGCGGCAGGCGGCGCCGCAGAGCCAGCAGCTGGGTGCCGGTGCTGTTGAAGCGAACGCTCATGGCGCTCTGCAGGGACATGCTGCCTCCGTAACGAAGCAGAGAGCTGAGAGAACAGCAGGAGATGATGCTCGGATTAAAATCAATGATCACTGCATCACAATTTAGTCATCACAATAACGTTTGAGCCCTTGTGTTTGTGGGTTATGTTCATTAAAGCGGTGTATAAGTGAAGACAAGACCTCCATAAAGAGAAATGATGGATGTAGCTGCATTTGAATGATGTAAAACATGACATCTAATCATTCAGTTTAGGTTCCAGGGCACTGAAGAGGTGAAATAAAGGGGGGCGGCATTGATCCAAGGCTTAACAGAAGAAAAGTTTACTCATATTGATATTTGACCCTCTGTTTAGTTTGTTTTCCATAATTTCATATAGCATTTTTGGCGCTTTTGCGGTTATATATTTGTATCCATTGGTGTTTCTTTTACTGATTTATTCTCTAAATATTCTACCATGTTTAACTGGTTTTCTCCACTTTTCCTTCATGTTTTTTTTTTTGTTCTTTCTGTTTTGCCGCACCGGTCTCCTTTTTTGGCCTGTCTGTAAGGCACTTTGTGAACTCTGTTTTTAAAAAGGTGCTATAAAAATGAAGCTATGGGCCACCAATTAGCTCACTGAGTTAAGGCGATACCACATGGGCTCAATCCCTCAGCAGCAGTCATGAGCTCGAGTCCGGCTCAAGACCCTTTGCTGCATGTCTCTCTCCTGTCTCCCCCACTTTCACTCTGTCTCTCTCTGTCCAATAAAATGGAAAAACTCTCCCTCAAAGAATAAAAAAAAGTTATTATTATTATTATTAGACCCACTGAAATCCAAGTAGTCTCTGGTTGTTTCACTGCAATACAAAGTCAAACACCTCTGCAGAAACAGCACAACCTTTGCTAGAATTACAGGGAACGCAAACATGTATTTTACACAGTTATAATTCAATATGTCATAAAAAAAGAAAAAAGAAAAGTTGAATTTATACAAGTTTAATTTACAAAAATTGAAAAAAATGAGAATGAACATTTGCAATATTTTTCCAAGTGTCCATAAGGTCTTACTGATACAAAAAAAACAACGATGACTCCACGAACTGTAGATATTTTATTACTGACATCATCAGTTTATTTCAATACTTATCTGCTTTGTGTAAACACAGCCTGCAGTTCAGCTGAAATTTTTTAAAAATTTTTATCACGTGACTGGTGGTTGCAGCTGAGTCACTAATGGCTTTGCGGTTGCGCAAAAAAGTGCAGAATTTTTAGTTTTTTACAGAATCTTTTTTGACCAATCAATTTATTTTTGGAAAATTTTTGAGTAGGACATGCGGAATACAGTCATCTTGATGAAATATTACAATTTTGAGCTTAGTTTTCCAACAGAATGGCAGGTCTTACCAAAACTGAAAGCAAAAAGGTGGCTTGATATGCTACAGATCTTTTACTACTTCCTTTCTGAACTTGTTTGCATACTTGCCTCCAACCTGCCCTGTATTAACACAGCCTGCAGTTCAGCCGAAAGTTGGCTGCAGCTGAAACACAAGTGTCTTCGCAGCTGTGCCAAGAAGTGCCAATTTTTTTTAGTTATTTTTTACAGAATCTGGTGCAAGCAGTTTATTTTTGAAAGTGTCTTTAATTAAATATTAAAATTCTGAGCTTGGCTGTAGCTACGTTTTCCACTGAAGCCGTATGCCACACATGATTAGTTGTATTAGTTCTATTGTTACTGTTGACTGCTTTTACTCCTGGTTCTGATAAACGGTGTAATTATGGTAATTTATTAAAGATAACATGTCGTTCATTGCTGCTGGCAGGTTTTGGAGGTTCAGTGATTTCAGCAAAGCTAAAATAACTTCTGGCTCCAGCTTTACAGCCACGAAGGCCAAAGTATTATTACGTTAATGATTCATGTGTTTGATAAAATCCTGCTGTTAGGGATGGACATTACTCCTCTCTTTTGTTGTTAAATGGAGCATGTAGTTAAAGTTTACAGATACATTATCACTCAATTTCTTGGTGTTGATCTTCATGTTTCAGATGTTTGTTCAGATACTTTGCAGCTTTAGAAGCACCTCTCAAAGAAAAAACAACAGTAATAATAATAAACTCAATTAATCTGATATATGTGTGCGTCTGCAGTTTAGCGGAAGATTAAAGAGGCTGTCAAAACTAAATTACTCTGACAAAAGGAATTAAATATTTCATGAAGTTCCTTTTCAGCCCGAGGCTATTTTTAAACGCGATAGTGAACCGAGGGATTTTCTGCAGAGTAACACTAAACAAACCGAGCACAGCCAAGAGAAATGACTCAGTGTTTACTTTTATTGGCCATCATTTGTGCACTAATAACTCGAGTGTGTCCAAACACACACTCAGCTTCGTTTGATGTTTTCATTTTTTGGGTGTAAACATTTGGGGGGGTTTTTTGCAGTGAGACCGTTCTGCAGGTTGGCAGGGGATCAGTGGCTGTGGGTTTATTGGTGAGATGACAGCGCCACCTGGTGGACGCTGTTAGAACAAACATGGAGCACAGATGTATGTTCATCTCATCCAATTGTAAACTGAACTGTCTGGTTCAGTTACTGATTATGAGGCAACGAATTAAAACTAAAAACACTTGAAACAGAAGGATTCACCCACACCGACTTTCAGGTAACTTAATAATAATAATAACAATAATAATAATAATAATAATAATAGTAATAGTAATCATAATATTTTTAAATGTTATTAATTTCTTTATTTGTCATTATCATTATTAAACTATACAATTATTATTATTATTATTATTAAATATATTAATATTAATTATTATGAATATTGTTTGTATTATTATTATAATTTTTTAAAAACTGCATTTACAAAGTGCTTTACAGACACGACAAAAAAAAATCAAGAGGAATCAAGAACAGACGGCAAAAATTAATAATAGAAGTAATAGTAAACAAATTAAAGAAATACGTAAATAAGCCAATAAATAAAAGGCAAAAGGGAATAAAATGGACGATTTAAAAAATCAATTAGACAACAAAAATAAAAAAGATTATTTTAAAGTCTTCACTGTTGAAAAATAATTAAAGTAATAATAAATAAATAAATTAAATATGTAAGTAAGTAAATAAATAAATGGTATAAGAGGATAAATATGGAAAATAAAATTTTAAAAATCAATTAGACAATAAAAATAGACTATTTTTAATTCTTGACTGTGGAATATACCAGGTGTAACTTGAGATGTATTACTTACTAGTACATAATGGATAAAACAAACATTTATGCTACATAATAAATAAACAAAAATACTTCTCAGCTGAAGAAATGTTTAACAGCATAAATAAAAATTTGCATCATATGAGACCATTTTTTTTATTTCAAAAGATTCCACTGTTTCAAATACTAAGATTAATAGTAATAGCAGCCTTCAAGGTGCTTTATTCAATTATAAATACCATAACTAATATGATTTCTCCTCAGGGGACAATAAAGGTTCTACTTCTCTTTAAAACTGACTCCAGACATAGAAAGCAGCCCACACTTCACCAAATTAGTAAATATATTTCCTAATAGAAGTGAAGCCTGTAGCAGATGTAAGCAAACTCCAGCTGCAGATGTTTTGGACTGACTGGTTCCTGATCCAACACCCTTAGTTTGGCCTCCTAATATAAATATAGATCCTAAAAGCCAGACTGCTCTGCTTGGTCTTCCACCAGTGCAGAGTAATACAACCACTCCAACAAAACAACTCACTATCTTTACCAATTTGTTGGCTGGAAACTCCATCCTTCCAAATGGAAATGCATAATAAGTGGATAAACAAAGTTCTACAATGCAAACACCTGGAAAAGCTACAATTCTTACTGAAAATAACCCTGAAATCTTCCTACTAGCCCTGAATCTTCTCTCTACTCTTTACTAATGATCTCACTATAAATCCTGATGCCGACGGTGCTGCTAAAAACACTTTCTGATGAGAGGAAGCTTAAGAGAGCTTTACTCTTCTTTCCTTTAGTCTACAATTAGCCTTTTACAGTTAGCCTTTACCAGGGATGTACCGATTATCAGCCTGGCCGATTATCGTGGCTGTACATTTGGTGTTTCCTCTCTCTGTCTGTCGTCACTCTGTGGTTTCAGAAATGTCTCTCAAGTGCAGACAGTAAAAACTGAACAAGAAACACAAACCAGGAAGGCAGCTCCTCTCACAGTGGCTAAGGCTATGCTAACGGACCTGAAATAGAGTCTGGAAAACAATAATGCTTCAAGATCTGGACCTTAGTGGACAATAAAAGTGATAAAACAGTGAAAGATTAAGAAAATAGAGAAGAGCAGCAGACTGATCAGCCTCAGTCGATTCCACATAAACAGAGGAGAGCGTCTTGATTTAATCACTCCTATTTCTATATAACAGAATTTGGAGTCACTTTGAAAACATTTTGAGTCATTTTAGAAAATTGTTAAGTTATTTTTGTCTGATTTAAAGTCATTTTGGACAATTCTTTAAGCATTTTGAAAAGAAATTTGAGTTTCTTTGGAAAAGTTTTGAGTCATTTTAGAGAATTTCTTCCTTTTGGAAACATTTTTATCAGTCGATTCCACATAAACACAGGAGAGCATCCTAATTTAATGACTCCTGTTTCTAGCTTACATATTCAGTTATACTCACCCTTATTAATGAAGAAGCCTAGCTATTAATGACAAGTTCTCTGATCTTTCATGCTGTTAAAACATTACATTTAATGTATATTGGCTCCAAATATTGGTTATCGGTCTTTCTTAATTACCAATAATCGCCATTGATATTGGCCTTAAAAACACAAAAACACATCAGTCGATCCCTACTTTCTTTGCCCACCTTTCCATCTTTTCCTTTTGTTTGTTTGGGTTGCCATGACTACAACAAGATGGCGGGATAGAGGATGGGTCTTTTGTTGGGTTAAGTTTGTTCTATCACAGACACCTTACCATGTTCGGCAAACCGATACACTGACTGAAAGATCCAGGACATGAAAGTGTTTGGAAATGTGGAAAAACGTCTGACCTGCGTGGCTTACGGATGTCCCACAGTCCGACACCCTCCTTGGAGTTGGCTGTAGCGAGCAGCCTGGGCTCCACAGGGTTGAACATCACGCTGTGGAAGGCTGACGGGTAGCTGGCCAGGCAGAATGGCTCTACAGGAGGAGGTCAGAAGCACATGAAAGTCAACAACGAAGCTCATGGCGGATCTGTGCATCTGTTTTTGTTGAGAAACGCGCCAGAAAAACACTTTTTTTGTCATGCAACGTTGACTTTGCTGCAGATTTTTCACTCTTAAATAGCAGCAGAAGGCATTAACAATTCAGTCAGCGGTATATTTACGTTTCTGGACTCATTACATTTTGGCCTCTAATTGAACTAATAATAAACCGCTACTTCAGTGCGGTTCCACCATCTGAGGAACTTCCATCCATTAAAACTGGGACCTCTAGCGGCGTAACAAGCCGACATAAAAACCCCGCTGGCAGAGATGGAAGACAGAGCCGCTGCTAAATGTATTATTAGGCCAACTCGGTCACAAGGAAGGCTTCTAAAATAGAAGGATGTTCACGTCATGCAAGATGATCCGGTGCATTTTTAAAGTTATCAACAAGTCTCTCATCACGGAGCACTAAACACCACTTTTCAGTCCAACGGGGTCACTTAACATACGTGGCTGCGTATGAGCAGCGTTTCAATTGCAGCCACATGCTTTGTGCACAAGAAACCACTGATTTTCATTAATTAAATCCATGTTATGCTCTGATTCAACATTGCTTCACTAGTCAGAACTTGCAAATGTTTACTTTCCAGTGCAGGAAATGTTTTGATTTTTAGTTTTTCTTCCACTTCCTAATCCGTCCTAATCCTCTCACATTGCAGCAGAGTATATTTTCAGACTATCCTGTGATTGTGGGTTATATAAAATTGTTATTTGGTGCTTTATATACTCACATCTTACAGTCTTAAGCGCGCTTTTTAAACAGGGGGATTTAATCCTTGCCATAAATATATTATTATTCCCTCCTCTGTGGCCAGTTTACACGCCTGGAATATGCGATCGAATGCATAAATGAACAGTTTAAATCAAGTTTTCTGGGGTTTTTTTGCTTCTATAAAAACTGATTTCTTATTTAATTCACGTCCACTTACCTCCATGCGGCGGCTCGCGAGTGTCCCAGATAAGAACTCGTCCGTCGTCGGATGAGCTGGCGAACACGTTGTCGTTGACGGGGCTGACGGAGAGGCTGTACACGGCATCGATATGCAGGAACACGTTCAGAGTTTCCCTTCTGCAGGAGCAACAATCACGCTGGTGTTAACCGTTTTGCTGACACGAGGGACGACTGCATTAACCAGCAGTTTAACCGCTGACCTTTTCATAATGGCTAAAGTGGTTCTGATGCCACAGTGATGAGTGTGTTTTACCCACCTCTCCACGTCGTGAAGGATCACCTGCTCATCGTTTCCTGCAAACGGAGACAAACCGGATCACAACATGAAGGAATATTTTAATCTTCAAGCTCAAGGCTAAGATGCAAAACCAGCTCGTTCTTGAGGTATAAGCCTGTATGGTTAGCTAATTCCTCATTTGCATAGCAGCTAGACAGTGGACGGTATACACGGCTCACCAACACACCTCCAAAACCTCATCATTCAGCAACGCCTGCATTAAATGTTTATATTCCACATCCATTATTTACACCCAGAACCATTCATGTGCAGTGAAACAACTAAAGCACCCCATAAACACTTACTCTGTTCGAACACTAGCTTTATTGTTGGCTCACGCTGGTTTTTAAAGATATATAAAACTGATATTTTACTGCTGTTGTTCTGAGGGGTTTTGTGTTTTGCATCCATTAAAAAATACAGTGATTTAACAATAAAAAACAACACCAAATTACTGAACCTAAATGAACGTCTATTTATCACTGTTAATGTCTGAAATGTCTCTGTGCACTTAAGTATCCTGTTTTGCCTGCTGTAGTGTTTCACGCCACTGTATGTTGCTTTTTACCACCTGAAAAACATCAACAGAATCAAAAGTTTTGTCTCCCAGAAAGATCAGGAGAAACTCATCCATGCGTTCATCTCCAGTAGACTCGATTACTGTAATGGCCTTTTGACAGAACTTCCCAAAAAGAGCATTAAACAGCTGCAGCTCGTCCAGAACGCTGCTGCTAGAGTTTTAACCAGGACTAAGAGATCTGAACATATCACACCAGTTTTAAAGTCTCTACATTGGCTTCCTGTCAGTTACAGAATAGATTTTAAAACCCTACTGATTGTTTACAAATCCCAGAACGGTTTAGGTCCAGAATACATCTGTGATATGTTCAAAGAATATAAACCCAGCAGGGCCCTCAGATCCAAGAACTCAGGTCAGCTAGTCCAGACCAGAGTCCAGACTAAACGTGGAGAAGCAGCATTTAGCTTTTATGCTGCAAAAAAGTGGAACAAACTGCCACTGGAGATTAAACTTTCACAAAATGGAGAAACTTTTAAAGCCAGGTTAAAAACATTTCTTTTCTCATGCGCCTATGCATGAAATCTGCACGGTATCTTTTCACTTATCTTGCTTTTAATCATTTTAATATAATTATTCTACATTATTTTAATTTTTGCAATGTCTTAATTATGTTTTATTTCTCTTTCTGTAATGCTTTTAATGTTTTATGTAAAGCACTTTGAATTGTCTTTTACATGAAATGTGCTATACAAATAAATTTGCCTAGCCTTGCCTTACTAACTGATTTTATCCTGTCATGATGTTTGTGCGTAATTTTTCGCTGCCTATCTGATAACTTGCGCAGCGCTTTGTTCAGCTCAGGTTGCTTTTAAACATGCTGTATACATACATTTGATTTGACTTAAGTCGATCTGCAGTGCACTTATTCTAAATTTAAACTCAATAAATCGACTATCAACTAAATAAATGTCCAAAATGGAATATTAATAAGGTTTTCGTGCATGACAGCAGCGTCACCTACTGGTCTGATAAGCATATTGACATCTCACCATGTGCCAACTGTAGCGCTGCACTTTGCTGCTGTCTATAGATTTATCTTAGCTCATCTGGTAACGCTAAATCTCGCTGTGCATCGGCTAATTTCAAATTATACCATACGCTTGCTCACCGAGGACCTGTTTTGCAAAGCTTAATGCAAACTTTAGACTTCAAGTATACCTAATGTTAGATTTCAGGTCAGCTTTTCTTGGCAGGTAGCAAAGACTTCTAGCTCTCCTCTTAAGTGTGCCAAATGTTTGTCTAATATGTGTAATAAATGCGTAGGGTCGAAGGTGAGGCTCGCTGAATTAGAAGTGTGGCTCTGCACCATTTAAGACAACCCATTAACATCTTCCCTGTTAGCCATTACCTGGTAATTGGACTACTGCTGAGCTGGTAATCGGCAAATGTAGATAATCACTAAATGGCATTTAATTAGACTAATTTATCAGATAACCAGTTAATCAGTCGGTTATTACTTGCAAGGTTCCTTTGAAGTCCTACTGAATTAGGATGCGAGGATACTTTAAAAAGTTCTCAATCTCACTGGGAAACAAGGAGCGTAACTCCCATTATGGGGCATAACTTTTTACTATAAACCCTGTTCAAAGCAATCAAAGAAAAAAAAGGGTGAGGAAAGCTTCGAGGTGGCTGCTGTTGCTCCAGGACGATGCATCCATCCACACAGTACAGGTGGCAGAAACAGCCAAATGTGGCTCTGAACTGCTGCTCCATGCACCTTACTGACCCGACCTGCACCGTCTGATTTCCCAAACTGAAATCCCACTTGTGTGATCTCCATTTTCAGAGTGATGAAAAGGTCGTGCACGCTGTTGAGGGGAATCTGGAGGCTCTAGATGTGACCTTCTTTTGTAAAGGGTAAAGCCAAGCTTGAACACCAGTGGGCTAAGCTGAAAACTAAAGCAAGAACAATCTTTCTCCTGTGACGATTCAGGTACAGTCGAGAACCTCATATGTATATTTTTCTATTTATTTCACAGACTTAAACCTGCAATAACAGAATTTTGTGCCACAGGTTAACTCCTTTTTTGCTATATCAGAAAACAGCATCCATGAGTGCATCAATCAGATCAACCTTTAACCTCTAGTTCCACAGTGTAAAGTCTCATAAACCTTCCCAGTCAAAGGTTAGAAAGAGGAAAAACTGTGTGATTGTGGAAAAACCCTGCAGACACATCACAGGAAGTGTGTTTTTGTCGTACCCCCGGAGAAGACCTTTTTGTTGGTGCTGTCGAAGGCCAGGCAGAAGATGTTGGAGAGGTGCTCTCCCTTCAGCTTCACAGGCTTGGACCGAGCGTGGATGGCTTTCTCCATGTGCCACAGAAGCACCCGGCGGTCATCTCCTCCTGCAGAGAAAGACAGACTGTTACTACCAAAGTCATAGAAATACTCACAGGAAATAAAAAAACAGACTTTTTTGAGTTTTTACACTTAAACGTCAACCATTGTTAGAGGTTTCTGACTCACAAATTGGCTAATTTCAATGCTAACTGGAGGTAAAACTTTTCACTTATTTAGAAAAAAAGGAGATTCAGAGCAACAATGAGATAATGGACTAACTGAGAAATAACCTGCAGCTGTTTTTAGAATCAATTAGCCGCTAAAGTCATTTTTTTAAAGCAAAGAAAGCTCCCACTTCTTGGTTCCCACATCTCAAATGCACTGCTTCTCTGATATGACAGTGTAAAATGAACTGACTGTCAGAGAAAATGTGACATTTAAAAACATCACCGTACACTGTGGAAAAGTGATGGACATCATTTTTATATTCAAAAATTATAGCTCTAACTAGGGATGCACAGGAACGTCGGCATATCACCGGCTAATAAAGACTTTAAAATGAAATACTGAACCAAAAATAACATTCGCAGGCAGGTAAAAAGTTTACAGCTTTTTATTTTTACATGAAAGTTATTGTAATTTTCCTATTTTGTGCCCAATTGAAAAGCATCATATTTAATGTCTGCACCTCCCAGTGGACCATCACGCTAAGAGTTAGCATGACATATGAGATGTGTAATTAAGAAAAATAAAATATGTGCTTACATAAATATCTGCATCAGCCAAAATGAGTTGAAAAATACTGGATATTGGCAAAAATCCGGTACGGTTCATCCCTAAACTAAACAGGACATAATGAATTGATTTAATGTTTAGGAAGGTAATTATTTTTTGCAATGCTTTCACAATATAGTAGCATAAAAGTCCAGTAGCTTGTCTTTATGAAGATTTTCGGCTGTGTGTGTTTTTTTTAAATAATTACTCAAACTGATTAAATGTTTATCAAAGCAGTTGGTGATAAATTTAATAGAAGACCAGTAACTGATTAGTGTAGCAGCTCTAAACACCACTGACTTGCATTTGGGGCATCACAAAACTAAACAATACATAATTAATTGATTTAATGATTAAGAAAATAATCATTATCTGCAATCCTACACAATATACCATAAGTAAAAATTGTGTAGCTCTCCTTATGAAGCTGGAATCAGATATTTTTTACCTGTTTTCTTTGATAATTACTCAAACCAATTAATCAATTATGAAAATAACAGCTGATTAATTTACTGGATAGTTCTTCCTATATATTTATATTGTGGTGGTGGACACTTTACGCTTTCTGCTTGTTACTGTAACAACAGAACTTCCCCTTGGAGATCAATAAATCTATCCTACTCTATTCTATTCTACTTAATAGGTGACAACTAATTGATTAAGTGACTAGCGTAGCAGCTCTTAACATCATTGATTGGTATTGGGAGCATCCCTCAACTAAATAATACATAATTAATTGACTTAATGATTAGGAAAGTAACCACTTGCTGCAATCTTACAAAGCATAGTGATTAACTTGGTGACTCTCCTTACAAACAGGAATCGAAGAATTTGTACACATTTTCTTAATTAATTAATCAAATAAATTACCCAATTATCAAATAGTAGGTGATTTATTTAAAAGGTGACAACGAATTGATTAATTCACTAGTGTAGCAGCTCTAAACATAACTGATTACCAGTTGGAGCATCCCTAAGTTAAACAACACACAGTTAATTAGTTCACTGAATAGGAGAGTAGTCATTATCCTGCAGAATATTATACGAATTAAAGCTCTGTAGCTCTTAATTACTGAGCTGTTGATTTAGTGACAAGTGTAGCAGCTCAAAAATACCACTGATTTGTATTTTGAGCATCCCTTACCTAAACAATACATAGTTAATTAGTTCAGTAATTAAATAAATAGTCCTTGGTTGCAATCCTGCACAACATTACATGAATAAAAGATATGTGGTTCTCCCTTAGGAAGCTGGCATCATTGATTATCTACATATTTTCTTAAATTTTTACACAAACTGATTAATCAATTATCAGATTTGCTGGCAATTAATTTAATAACTGACAACTAATAGAATAACTGACAAACCCTTGTAGCTCTAAAAAGCACTGATGTTGCATTTGTGGCAACCTCTAAACAGAAATTGACATTTTAATACTCTACTAAAGTTACAGCTTGCACTCAGTTTCTCAAGCAGAGTTAAGTGTCAGTTTCCAGAGCTAATGTGCTAATAGATGCATCTAACCTGGTCAGGTGGAGTCAAGCTGACAAACAGGAATCTAAATAAACTGGAATCTAAACAAACTGCAGCTCCACTGTGCAGAGTAAACAACCTCAGTGGACCCAAAATGGCAAGCCACAGGCTGTCACAGTAGGCCAGATGATTGTTTTTAATCCTCTCAGGACATAAATAGCTTTGTGTTTGCAGCAGGTCGCCATGATTGGACCCATCGGGAGGTGGAAATGTGCGGCTGAGCGGCGGCACCGACCGTCTTCTGGGCTGACATCTGCTGCCCTCCGAGCCGCTGCTCCACTGTTTGGCAGGACAGGCTAGCTAGCCCGTTAGCATTAGCGGCTAGGCTAACCCCGCTAGCCGACCGTCAGGCTAACTAGCATGCTAGCGAATTGAAAACAGTGGAAGCTAACAGGGGGAAGGTGGGTCTGACAACTTACCAGACACCAGCCATTCTCCGCCGTTGTTGGAGAACTCAATGGCGTTGACACAGCCGAAATGCCCCAGCATGTCCTTCTTGTAGAGGCTGGTGCAGCCCGCCAGCCTGCGTCGCTGGAATTCCTCCTTCATGAGCGGCTGCCCGGTGAGCTCTCTGCGGGACAGAAAGCCCACCGCGGAGCGCATACCGCAGCCCTTCAGCTCCTTCATTTTCACCGTGCAAAAACGCTCCCAGCTCGGCTTTTTGTGTTCAGCGCCGCGCCCCGGACATGCGGTGGACTCGTAGGCTGGATGTGGCGGTGTGTCGGGTCTACATTATGGAGGGGTAACCCGCTCCCTCCCTGCTGGCTGCCCGCTGCTGCCCGCTGATGTCGACGCTGGTTCGAGGCTCCGCTGTCTCCTGTCGGGTCCCAGCAGCAGCAGCTTCCTGCTCCGGTGGAGGATCTCTCTCTCCCCCTGTCTGTCAAACCGCATCACCGGCCGGGACTCCGCTCCTTTAATTCACAACCACCGGACTCACGTTTCACCGGCTACTGTGAAGTGAACCTGAACTCAACATTTACTGCATTTAACTCATTTATAATCTTAATAACTCAGATGGGAGCATTCTTCTTTTTAATTCACAATATTATAGGAAGCATTCAAACAATAACAAGTATACACTATACAATACACCATTCTAAATAAAAATATACTTCTACTTTTTAAAGAGATTCATAACTTTATTTATACAGCACCTTTAAAAGAACAGACATTGAGCTAAAGTGCTTTCCAGTAAAGAATGAAGATTTTACCCAACATTTACCTAACCCAAGCTACAATATTAAAGTTAAGGCCATACAACAGTATTTTTTATGTAAATGTGCCTAAGTAAATTAAATATTACACTTGAGAACCTTACAATATAATATATATCATGTAAATTTCCCTGAGAGATTTGAGTAATAAGGATTAAACTGTACAATATTATCAATGTTATGAAAATGTATCTGAATAATTAAAATTTTAAGGTTATACCCATACAATATATAATGAGATATACATTTACATTTCTAATTTAAATGCTATGATAGGACTTTACAATGCTGATAACTATGGAAATTCACCTGGCGAATTTAAATATTAAGACCCTACAATATTATATTACATACAGTACAAATTTGCATGGCTAATGTAAATATTAAACTTTAAAAACCATAAATATTAAGTATGATATAAATCTGCAAGGCTAATCAGAAGATTTAAATTATGCAGATTTGTCTGCATAATTTAAATATTAAGTTTAAACCTCTACAGTTTTAAATGAAATACAAATTTACATTAATTAAAATACTCAGGTTGAGACCTTACAATGTTAATGATAATGGCCATTTATCTGGTATTTAATGTCACCAATTTAAAAACATTAGTTAAAACCCTGGAAGATTAAATAAAATGCTAATACTGCTGAATTGAACAATAATATATTTACCTTCATATAATAATATCAAGATTAAGACCCTGAAATATTATGTACTGTATATTACATATAAGACATATTTAATAGATTTCATATAAATGTTATAGTTTAAACTCTACAATAATAAATTAGATACAAGTCTACATTGTTATTTCCCAGATTAAGTTTAAGACCCTACAAAAATTCACATTTACCATACAATATTTATAATTATGGAAATTATTCTAATTTCAACATCTTACAGTAATTCCAATATTAATATAAGCCTATTACAGTGCAAATTGTGCAGATTTACCCAACTAATCTAAATATTCTGATTAAGATCATGCTTTTTTAAGTATAATTTAACATTTTGACCATATTTCTTTACTTTTTCTCCTCTTTTTTTCTCCTTTTAACTGTAAATTACAATTTTTGAAGCACCTAAGCTGTATATGAAACCAGTTTATGAAAAGAAAACGACCCAAAACAGCATATAAATCAGTTAAATGACTTCACTAGGAGCACCTTTAACATTAAATACAACTTGGACAGCTCATGAATGGATCAACACCACTAATATAATTTACTTTTTACACTTCAAGTACATTTTTCTAGTAAGACTTTCTATATGTAAGGATAATTTTGACTGCAGTTTTTCTTTAAACAGAGTATTTTATTGTTGTAGTAAGAATTCCAGCACGTCTTTCCACTGCCGCTGGCATCAGACTGGTGTAATTTAAAGAAATAACACCAAAGAGGAAAGAACATTTGAAAAACAATCTCACCACAAGGTCACTCCCGCTGCTGTGGAGCCTTCAGTCAGATCACGTGACCTTGTGCAACTGTGGATGTTCAGATTTCAGTGTTTTTCTGAGCAGTCTGAAGCTCAAAGTTTATTCTTGACCTTGGAAACCGCAGCCGAGTCCATTTTCCTGATAAAGATCAAGAGATATGACTGACAGCTGTGGACCTTGTGGCCAGGCTGTTTTCTCAACTGAATGAACTTCATGCCTCAACAAAAAACCTTTTTAAGGCTTATTTTTGAATCCCCCAGTCGACAGCAGAGATTAGAAACTCACACACGGAAAGAAAAGCACATGTTAGTGTGTATAGTAGTTTTATTACTCCCAGATTTTTGGGATTACAGTGGTAGTCTTTAGGGAACTTTCAGTTTCAACAAGCCTTTTTCTGAGACGACATGAAAAAACCAAAACATCTAAAACATCCTCTACATACAGAAACAAATGTACGCTCGACGTGGATGGGTCGTAGTGTCGGTCTAATCCTCATCTTTCAGTGACTGCATGTGTTTGTGTTGCAAAAATCCATGTGCTGTGTCGGGATATCTTCTTTGTTGTCGGACCAGGATCAGCACCATTTCAGCCAGGGATCGTTATTCATATTGATTTGTCAAAATGAAGCAATTTAGGCACTTATCAAGAAATTGGCAAAAAGGTTATGACAAAACCGCTGCTGAAAGAAAGCAAAAATGTTTTTAGTCTTATGCAACTAAAGATGGAGTCTACTGACAAACACCACAGACACGTTCTAATCTAGCCTCACAGAATATCAAACTAAATGAGTCTAAAACAGTCCGACGAGGCTGAGCTTTAGGACGCAGCACCGGGGGGATACAGGTGCTTGGTTCACTTTGCATATAAACCAAGTCACCACTGTTTGTGCTGTCGTTCAGCTCAGGTATAATAACAACACCCAGTTGTACCTGCAGGTTCCCAGTAGGAGGGAAAAAGGTGTGACACGCTAATCTAGAATGGACGAACATTTAAAAGTGCTTTACATTAAGGTACCTTCAATACATTCACCTCTACGTTATGAACTATAATACCACACGGGTAATGAGTGAGCTGCAGTTGACGAGTAGTTCCTTTGGCAAAAGTAACGTTTGCTTGGAGCAAAAGATACGGAGTGTGTCGGAGGAGTGTGGGGCTCAAGGAAGAAGAGTTTGAACCAACATTTTAGGAGGTAAAAATATCCAGAGAGCTAGTTGTTTAATACAGATGACGAACAATTTGATTCGTTTTAAGATTAAAGGAACAGTCTGACATTTTGGGACATTTGCTTTCTTGCTCAGTAAGACGAGAAAATCAATACCAATCTGTTCTTCACATCATCCTGCATGTAATAGCTGTATATAAAGTGAAATTGTGCCCCAAATCCAATCAATACACTTCCTGCAGCTAATCTTACAATAGAGGATTATTTCTCTTTGCTGCTGCTTTTATTTTGGAGGACATTTGCCTTTTTGCCTGCTCAGTTTCATCGTGAGACCAGTAATCCTTTAGCGGCAGCCATGTCTGAACATGTCTTGAAATGTTAGCTGGGGCATAATATTCTCTTATTTTGGTACAGCAATGGTAGCCATAACACTCAATGTTTTCTTCACAGCAAGCTCAACAAATCCAGGTTTTCTTAGAATTAGCTGGCTTAACAAAACCTAAACCCCAATCAGAGACAAGAGGTATCATGTTGGGGGTTATCAACTCTTTTTGTCAACCCAAGTATTCTTCATCAGGCTTGATGCATTTCCTATAAAAGTGGGCGTTTGATTCATCATGTGACTCTTTTCCCGCATAAAATGGACATTTTGATTTTGAGTAAAAAGCATGGTTACTGCAAATGCTGCAAGAGAGATATTCTGGTAGAAGAAGTGTTAATTGTGTCAGTTAATATATTTAATTTACCACTAAGTGCACTCTAAATGCAGATCCTTATTTCTAACATGACAGCTGCATATTAGAACTCTTTAATACTAAGGTCTAACACTGTCCCATAATGAAACATATGTGGAAATCCCTCAAGTTTTTGACCAGATTAAGGTGAAATTAATGGTTTGGATTGAATAATCTCTGTGAAAAATACCAACAATTCTAGTAGCTGCACCATCAGCATTGTAAAATAGTTGGCAGCAAATCTGCACACAACAGAAATATGGACTTTGAGTACCACTAACTGAATGCACCAAGGTTTCCGTGGCAATGTGATGCATATAGTTGATGCCTAATTCGTTCAGTGGGATTACTAACATACAGCCAAACCGGTTTGCAGATATATATTCCCTCAGCTAAGAATCTGTATTGCACAGGGAGAATATGGTCAGAAGAAGAATTGGTGAAAGGGTGATGCTTCTTCCAACTGATTTAACCCCCAAATTCTGAACAAACATCCTCCGGAGCAGGTTAGCTGTATAGCATCAGTTACCATTATGAGCTAGCAGGTTAAATGAGAGCTAACTTCAAAACTCAGACTTTAGGCTCAATATACCTTACTAACTCACTAATTTTAGCACACACCTGTTTTCTGGACCTAAGTCTGCCTCTTTCAAACATATACATACTTGCTAGCAAGTGTATAAGCACCCTATGAAGCTCGAGCTAGCTGCTAATTAGCTTAGCTTAGTTCGCACAAAGGCCGGAAACAGGTAGCCTGGCTCAACTTTTTTACATACGGATTGAACAAACAAGATATAATGTGATAATTAGTGAGCTTTACAGATGCTGGTAGGAGGACTTTGTTACTTTTGATCAGAGCCAGGCTAGCTGTTTGCTAACAGGCTGTTAACTTAGCTTAACAGCTAAGTGTAAAACTGTAAACAGGGGAAAACGCTAGCAATTCTCCATCTGAAGTTTAAAATATATATATATTTCGCACATATTTCGTCTGTATAAAAGCAATTTGTGTTTCTTTACTGAGATAATGTGTCTAATTATTTCCCATTAATTCTCAATAAAAACCACAGCTCGTCATTTTACACTTTTATTCGAGAAAGCAGAAAAATGCTAGCTTGGCTCAGTTTTAGTACGTGCTAATTAATAAAAATAACAAAAAAAATCTTAATTAAGTGAACCTCAGATATGCTGGTAGGCAAAAACTGTCACTTTCAGACAGAGTCAGGCTAACTGTTCCCACTGTTTACACTTTTTATGCTAAGCTAAGCTAATTAGCCGCTAGCTGTAGCTTCATATTTATCCTGCAGACCCGAGAGTGGCATCAATCTTCTCGTCTAACTCTCAACAAGAACGCGAATAAGTGCATTTCCCAAAATGTCGATACAGTCTTTTAAATTTGTGCTAATAATCTAATTCTAAAATGCATTTTTAGGCTTTAGTTTCTCATTTTTTCATCTAATTTTCGTCAAAACTCTTCGAACCTTGAGCCAGTTTCTCAGGAGGAGAAAGTAAAGAAGAAGAGGGCGTTAAACAGAGTGAAAATCACAACTAAGAGCAGTGTGTAATCCTCCAACAGTGCCAGGTTAACTCAAGATCGCATTCACACAGTATTCAGTCTATTGCACATTACACTTCTTCACGGAGGCTGTTTGATCTTTTTCCTTCCGACGACGTTGAATCGCCAGCAGTCTCTGGAGTTGCAAATCCAAAATTTCTTGATTAATTGTGCTGGCCAAGTGCAAAAAAACCAACCTCGCCAAATTAAAAAAAAAAAAAAACATGACGGCAGAACGAAACCTGGGCACTCGTTCAGTATGTTAAAGATTAGAAGTCATTTCTAATTATTATTTAATTAGATTTTTTTCTCTCAAAAGTCTATAAAACATCAGCAGGATTTTTTTTTGTTTTAAAAAGCAGAGTAAAGAAATACTCCCCTCGGCAGCTTAGCTTTGCCTCGAGAAGTTTTTTTTTTTTTACATAAATAGAAAATTAAAAAAACACGCGAAAGATTAAATAATCGGACGAATGCAACGGTGGAAAGCAGGAGTTTAAATTAAGACGGCAGAGTAGAGAGAAGTGTGCAGGGCGAGGAGGGAGGAAGGAGGTTAAAAGCCGTTGGCACGAGGGAAAAGGGCGAGGAGGGGAAAAAGGGGAAGCTGTCCTCCATGATTCAGTCTCTTAGGTGCTGCTAGTAAGGGCCTTTAGTGTGTCCGAAGATCCCGATGGGGAAGTGTTTGACGTGCGACGACCACTGAGCCGCCAGCTGGAAAAACTTGACATCGTTCCACTCGACGCCATCAATCAGCACTGCAGAGGAGGAGACGCAAAACAAACAATTAGGGAAATTTAGTGACCCTGAATATTAAATACCGCTACTAAATGTTTTAATTTAGTTTATTAAATTATTTTTTCTATTAACTGACTGATCTTTTGGTTTTAAATTATCAAAAAAATGGAAAATACCTATTATATTTTGCTTATTTTTTAACAACAGTCCAAAAAACACAAAGAGATTGAATTGGCAATGACATGAAAACGAAAATGTGGCCAATAAATGACTTGCAAAATAAATTAATTGTGAAAATATATAGATATATTTCCAGTTAATTGCCAGATTTGACTAACCAGTTTTGAGAATGTAGCACAGTCACCCTATAAATAATAAACTAATAATATAACTGATAAATAATGAAATATAAAAATGACAAATAATAAAACTAGGTGTATTTAAAAGTGTAAAATATTTAAATATACAGTTTGCTTGTGCTTCTTCTATCTTTATCTCTGTGTCTCGTGTTGCTGTGATGCTGCATTTCTTCCTTGTGGATCAAAAAGCTTCTCCCCCTATCTTCTTGTATGTTAAGTAGACCTAAATCTGTCTCGTTTAGTGGTGTCAAAGCTCCTCTTGTGCGCAAAAATGCAAGCTAATACCAGAGATAGAAAAACAAACAGCTGTGGATGAAAAAAGTCAAGTTAAAACAGTGAAAAACTAAAAAAGGAAAATGGGAAAATACCGGTTACACTTAATAAATTGCCCCAAAACACAAAAACATTAAATGGGCAATTATATAAAAATTGAAAAGCAGGAAATATTCTATATACGTGTGACATTATGGAGATTCTGGCTGCATGTTTGACCACTTCCTCTTGACAGAATTGATGCAGTTCAACTACATTTGTTGGTTTTCTGATAATAATTCACTGACTTTGTATAAAGCATCAGGAGCATGATGATGCCACCACCATGCTTGATGGTAGGTTTGTTGTTCTTATGGTCGCCAGAAGCTATAATATACAATATCTGCGTTTCTGTACATATATTTTTGATCCAGCAGACTGTGTTATATTTCCAGAAGACCTATAATAAATCTATGAAAGAACCAAAATGCATTATTGTTTTTTTTATGACAAACATGCATTTGATTCAATAGAAAATTAAGAGTTAAAGGATTCATTGGAAACACAAGACTGCAATGAAATATATGGTCTTTACCACTTCAGTGTATGTAAGCTTTGGTCTACTACTGTAAACATCAACTGCTAAACTTTTTCGCTGCAGGACAAAAAGTGCACAGAATCCTAAATACTTCATAGTGTTAGTATGTAGTAAGAAACTGGCAGTAAGTTCCAATGTTATACCATGTACTGATTAAAAATAAAGTTATGTATGTGACTTCTTTAGGCGGAAAAAGTGGCCAAACAACTACGGTACAATCAAAAATAACAGTAACATTGGCTAATTGTTGACACAGTCGTCCTAGAAAACAACGTAGAACCAGACGAAAGACTCCATGTAGGAATATTAATGTAAAAACATGATCTATATTACAGTAAATTAACAGGTTTTGGTGTCTCCCAGTCTATTTTTAACATCTGCACCATTTAAAGACACTATATATTTCCAGGATTCATCAAATATTAACCAATTTTAGTTAAAACGACTGTATTTTAACTATTAATGACTGAACTCTCTGCTACAGGCACCAAGATATTAATCTTTTATCAGCATTTGCTCAAAATGAGAGCAGTTTCTTTATTTTTTTGGGCTAGAATCAGCTACCCCTGACTGCAGAACAAATAAACATCTGCGATCCATCTGAGGATGTCCGACGAGGAAGAGCGAACCAGGGCAGGAGGTCTGTGCTGGACATTACCTCTCAGCATGGTCTGCTGGTGCTTGGCAGTGCAGATGAGGCGGCTGATGCCCTCGATCACTTGACTCTTGGACTCCACCTCCTTGTCTTTGCTCTTTTTTGGCAGGAACATGACTGGCAGAAGGGAACAACAGAGACGCACACTGTGAGCAAATGAGGGATTCAGAATCGCTCCGGCCTCCGAGGATTAAAGTGTGATGACATTTGGCCCGTCTCTGTGCATCGATTCGGGTCAGATTGCAAAAGACTGGATGTGATTCTTCCGCATGTTTTATTGTTTATTGACGCTTTAAAGGTTCATTTTTACAACTTACACCTTTAAGCGGTTAGAAAACACTGCACAGCTCACCCTTCTTATTCTTCTCCTTGGTCACCACAGTCATGGACATGGTGGGCTGGGCGCTCGGCTCAGCGCCCCCCAGTGGCAGCCGGCTGACCTGCAGCGAGCGGAAATTGCACTTCAGAGTGTTTTTGGAGGAGGAGTCCCGCTTCTCCACGTCTTTCTTCCTTTCCGTCGGAGCCACCCAGTAGTCCACCTGCAGCCCCATCAGCTCCGCCTGGCCAGCAGAACTGCAGGAAACATTTAGCGAAGTCAAAACTATTTCAAATAAAGAGCTTGAGATGAGGTTCAGTACAAGAAAACAGCGGAGTAACTCCAAAACTGCAGCAAATACATGTTTCAAATGAGAGAAACTGATTACAAGGCTCAAAATTATTAATTTAAAGGAAAGCAGAGTTCGAACGAAAATGGAAAATAAATGTTTTTCTGCTAATGGGCTGAATTTATGAGAAAAACTTGTGCAAAACAGCCATTATTAAGAAAAATATCCAAAGAAAATGTCCTATATAAGTACAAGAATATAGTCTAACATGGTCCTTTGAGTAGATGGACATTGCTTTTGTCAGTTATTCATTGATTCATTTACAATGATGTTCTGTTTAGAAGAGTCAGCATATTAAGCTTTGGCTGCAGCCTTCACCTTTTCAGTCTTATTTACTTTATTTAAGGCTTTTTAGCATTTTTTTTTTTTTGTAAAATGTGCTTTATGTTATGTATTCTTGGTTGACAACATTTCCATTTTCTCACATGTGCATCAAATGAAACAAAGCAAACACACAAAAAGTTTGTACTGTAATTGTTAAAAGCCAAAATAAAGTAGAAAAAGTCTATTTTTACCATAGTAACACATTTTACATCGTACAATTTAGATCATTTGTTAAAATGTAAAGCCAAAGTAACTGTATGTAATTGTATTAGTTTTACTCCCTGGAAGAAAAGTCTATTATTTCTATTATTAATTCTATTATTTCAGTTGTTTGACATTTTAGATTATCATGCATTTAGCCTTATCTGCCTAAAATCTAATGAATGAAAGCAAAAATAACCCACAAATAAATACAAAAAATAAGCAGAAATATCTGTTAAAGTAAGGTGTAAAAAATGAGAAAAATATACAAAGGAACAAAATGCACAATAACGTGTAAAATATACTATGGGTAAAAATGTAGTAAAGTGAAAAAATGTACCAAAAAAGTGTCAAATTCACAAATATCTAATCTGAATAATATATATCAAAAGTTGGGACTTCTCAAAGGAGTTGAACAAAATTATACGCATTTCTTAATCACAGTTTTCTGCCAAGCACCAAATTATCCCTGCAACTTTTAAAAATGTTTCAAATTAAAAGTCTCTCATAAAACACAGCATATTAAACCTTTCATATGTACAGATGTCATTGTATTTTTCAGGAACACAAGTAAAAAACAGGCCTCATGTTTCACCTGTAAGCACAGAAGCTGGTGTTGACGGAGGGGGAGGAGGGCGGAGTCGGCGATGCCTCCTTCAGAGCGGGAGATACCTGTGGAGGTGTTGAGGACAGCAGGGAGGAGCTGAGAGGAGCTGCATCATCAGAGTCCCCTGAGGAAGGAAGCAAGGTTTTAATGAAACCGCTGGGAATAAACACGTCCTTGAATACGTGTGACATTATCAGCAGCTTGGCTTTTCCTCTGTTCATTTTTAGATTGTCTCAGCATTGAGCTCCTACATCCCATTACAGGAACTGAACTAACTCCTGAACGAACTAAAGCTTGGACCCATCAAAGGGATTAAACTGCATTTTTTCAAACAATTTACTTTTAACTGATGTTGCACTTCTGGATATTGCATGTGTAGTGACTAAATAAAGTGCAAAAAGTACATAGAAGGTCCAACTGCGTGTGAACATGGGTACTGGTTTAGTATAGAAATAGAAGCTACATATGAAAAAAAGATCTAAACAGCAGAAGGTGCAAAAAAATGTAGATATTTCCAGATTTTCTCAACATCAAAGCCCTTATCTCATGTTAGAGAAACTCCAATTCATATGGTGGCCCAGAAGGGTCAACACAACTGCAAAGGCCACAACGGAAGTGCACAGTGGACGGAAGAAAAAGGCTTTGTTTCCGGGGGACAATATTTTCTGACGGACTGACGGAGAGTTTAATGAGACGCAAGTAAAACGCTGCTGCTCGATGATTGTGATTAATGTAATCAAAATAGTCCATCAGAAAATATTGTCCCCCGGAAACAAAGCCTGTTCACTTCCATTGTGGGATAACTTCCGTTGTGGCCTTTGCGGTTGCGTTGACCCTTTTGGGCCACCGTAAAATCATCATCCTACATCACTACTACAATCAGTAAACTGGCTTCAACTCCAACTGCTCAATCACAGCGCCAGAATCTGGACCCCAAAAAGGTCTTCAATGACAAGCAACTCTATCATGCAGTACAGATTTATTATTCATTATAAATCCTAAGTTGATATTCATGCCAATGCTATATTTTGATTTATAGTGATTTTTTTATGTAATCAATAGGTTTTGTGTGGCTGGAAATGGCATAAACAGGTGACAAAGGACGGTAAGACATTGCATTTGAGGTGTGAATTTTAATCATTTAAATATTTACACCCCTTAACATTCTGAGAGATTTCTGAGAAAATACAGCCTCTGTAATCAAACAAACCAGCAAGAAATAGCTGGTATTTGTTATTATCATCTTCTATAAAGACAACATCATCTATAAAGAAAATGTTTTGGCATCTATTGTCACTTGTTTACATCATTTCCAGGCAGAAGAAAGCTACTGGTCAAATTAAAATTCACTATAAATCTCACACTCTTATAGGATTCAAATAGCACTGCCTATCTATACCCTCCCTGTTCGTCTTGGCCTTCCCTGTCCTTCATTTGTTTCCCCATCAATTCACTGAGGTGCTGCACTGCCCCCTCTGGCTCATGATAGAAAAATTCAATAAAGAATGACAGTTTAGCCTCCAGGGGGCGCCGGTGATGGTCACGCACATGCACTAAATATTAATATATTTTGCTGCAAGACTAAAATATGCATTGATCTCATTAAAGTTGACCCCCTTCTGTGGTGTTAAACGATGAGTATAAATGCAGACAAAAAAAAAATCACTATAAATCAAAATGTGGCATATATATAAGTAATTTTGAGCTAAATTGTAGATTAAATATTACATACAACAAATATTATAATGTTTTTGACCCAATAATTTGAATTTATTGAGATTTTGGGGGATACATTTCAAAGCCTTGAGGAGATATTTACATCTAAGAACATTACAAAGAATAATAACAATGTGAATATTAAAATACTGCTCTTTTCCCTCATAGATTACACATGTAAAGTTGTCTGATGAGTCTTGAGGAGTCTTTAGTGCAGGTTGAACATGCAGCGTATGCAAAAACTCCCTCTTTAATTCTCTTTTAATATGTTTGTGTAGATTCTTAGTCACCCAGGTAATCTTAAGTACCTCAGTAAACGGCAACTAGACCTGTATTTTTGGTTCCTGGGGACATTCCACCTTCGTCCAGGAGGCTTTTTCAGTTCAAACTGACTCAAACTGCCAGGTGAAGGATCTCAGGACTGCATTATAAGTACCCGATAAGTGGTTTCATACACTGGAACCGCCAGTTTAACATTCTACTGAAGCACTTGTGTGTTTCTTTTAATTTTTAACATTCATAAAGTGCTCAAACAGCATCAGACGCCACTTTCTGAGTCTTTAGTGGAGGTTGAATGTGCAGCCGGTGCAAAAACAGTTTCTTTAAATATGTCTGTGTCGACTCTTAGTCATCCCAGTAATTATAAGTTCCTTAGTAAAAAAAAAACTGGACTTCTCTTTTTGGATTTTGAGGATATTTTACATTCATCCAAGAGGCTTCCTCAGATCTAAATGACTGAATAGGAGCTCCAGGTATTTGTTTTCACCCCAAATCATACAGCTTATAGTGCGAATGGTTGTGAAACTGCCTGGTGAGGACCTCAGGACTGCATTATAAGTGCCGGATAAGTGGAGCAGCCAGTTAGACATTCTACTGAAGCACCTGTGTGAGGTTTCTTTTAATTTTTAACATTCATAAAGTGCCAGAACAGTGTTTCACCTGATGTTGCCGATGTTTGCTCCACAATGCCGACTTTCACCATCTATAGAATCAAAAGAAGAGGGAAACATTTATTACTTAAACTAAATACATCTGAAAAGAATAAACTGAAGTACAGCAAACATTTAGGGAAACACTTCAACTTACTCCAATGAAAGGGATGAATTTCTGACAGGAATCCTCGTCGGGGCTGTGGGGAGGCAGGAGAGCCCAGAAGAGACGTCAGGTAACAAATAAATATAAAAATTACATCACTGATGGTTTCTACAGATGAAAAATCTAACTGATTCTAAAGGGAGGCGGCTGTGGAAAGTTAAAGATCACAGTGAGACACAAGATTACAGTGTAAAGAAATGGAATCTATAGTCACTAACATTTAAATCTAGTAATTAGTAGCTTCTACGGGTCGACTTTTGATGATTTTCACATCTGGAAAAGTCGTCCTTTGCATAGAAAGTATGCAAAGCCCAGCTGCACATGCTGCAACCTCCGCTTAGACAGATTCACTTCACCCTTCTGATTGTAGCCGGAGAAGCAAGAGAGCAAAACATGCAAGCTACTGCCCCATTTGTGGCCTGGAACAAGCCGTTTCACACACTCTGGGCCGACTGACAGAGCCAGGAGAGCATTCAGGAGGCAGCAAACCCATCAGGAGGGACAACTACAGCTACACAAGTCGACGAGAAGGAAGAGCACCAACCTAAAACCCCAAAACCTCTCCGGTTCCATGCACGACCCGTTAGCGGCGGTGCATTGCTAAACCCAACAAGCCTTCTATGAACTATTTTCCCAGCAAACGCCCAGAAAAATAGCCAGAACGGAGCGTCTAGCTCTAAATGTAAAAGACGTTTGATGATGTGAGAGGTTGTTGCTCTTGCCTTGAAGAAACCTGCCATCGCCCCCCCAGGGAAGAAACAGAGAGACTACAGAGGAGGGGGGAGATAAAAAAAAAGAGAGAAGACAGTCTGCAGAAGGTCACAGTTTGATTTCCCAACACAACACAGTCTGGAATCAGCTTCAGAGCAGCCAGAGAGAGAAAAGCCAGATGTCTGCCTGGTATGTGAGCGATGTTACGTTGGTCTGGATGGGTGAATGATGTTCCATCATCCACGGATTGGATTAAATGTGATGTAATTAGTTAAAAGCTGCACATGCATGTCGATCCATGTAAATGGACAGCTGGTTTATGGACATGCATGTTTCAGACTCTGTCAAAACTGCTTCAAATCTTATTATCTTGTTAATATCTACATTGGTGTACATTATTATAATGTGAAAATGTTACTATCAGTAATTACGTTCCTTAATTATTAGAAAACTTTGTTTAATCTGACAGTTTTACAGCGTAACACTATGAAAATGTGTCACCATACTCCCCTTATTTACATTAATCCTTTGAACTCTGAGCAGTTTCTAGGCTTTTTTTTCACTCCTGTCACATTTTTACTCACTGTGGGCTCATTTTTCACTGCAATATAAAGTCCTACACTATGGAAACACAGGTGTAGATGGTGTCTAAAAACACCTTTAGCCCCTGGAAACCTCTGCGCTTCTGTATGAACAGCTGTGACTGGTAGGCATTAAGTGCCACAGAAGACTTTCTCATGGTGGCCCTTTGCCACTCTGCTTGGCTTGCCAACATTTTTACTCACTGTGGACTCATTTTTCACTGCAATATAAAGTCCTACACCTCTATGGAAACAGCACAACATCCACATGTCAACAGGTCTCACAAGTACTGGAAAATATGCTGATTACTATTTACATTTTTAATTTGTTTCCATGCCAGTCTTCTAAATGCTCCAGGTAAACACACCCTGCAGTTCAGCTGAGAAGGTTTTTTAAATTTTTGTCACATGAAAGTTGGTTGTAGCCGAGTCACAAATGATTTCACTGTTGCGACAAAGAGCGAGGAATTTTTTTTGTTTTTACCGAATCTGCTCACAGCAAACAATTGTTTTTGGCAAATTTTAGAATGCTTTTGCTTTTGCTATCAAGACCATTTCCAGTCTTCCTGTTCTCCTTTTCACATAAAAAACACCACAATACAGTGACTTTTTCAGGAACCTACATGGAAACCTATTTGGAAATCAATTATATTTGACTAAACTAGTGCCGTCTACCAAATGATCGGCCAGATTAGCTCTAAAACATGCTCATAGACGTGCAATATATCATTTTAACAGGCCCAGTAGCATCATGATACATTAAAAATTGACTAACTGCAACCACACATGGAACTTAAATGTGCTAATTGAGGAAGAAAGCATCGTTATGACATTTCCTACATGTAACAGGACAAATAACAGACAGACATGGATGGCCAGAAGCACAAGGAGGAGCTCATGAAGAAGAAACAGCAGGAAGGAGGAAACAAAAGAGGACAGGGCTGACTGGATTTGGTCTCCTGTCACTTTAACGGCACGTTTATCAAGAAAATGAAGTGAGTTAAAGCTGAGAGTTGTCTGTTTTTGTTGATCAAATGCAGCACAAATGTCGGGTATAAAGGATAAGTTTGCTTTCCAGTGAAGAGTTAAAGAAGAAGGTTAATAATCAAATTAAATTGAATGTTACATCAGGATTGTTTATTCTGTACAAAAACAGAAGAGTAAAAAGGTCGAGTCAAGTCATCATTACTGAGACAGCACATCCATGAATAATGGTTCAAACGTACCTGACTACTTTAAATATTAAATTTAAGAATCTACATTATTATTAATTATGCAAATTTATGAGACGAATTTAAATATTGAATTTAAAAATCACATTATTGTTAATTATGCAAATTTACAAGACAAATTTAAATATTAAATTAGGAACCTACAAATTATTTATTATATAAATTTATCTGACAAATTTAAATATTTATGAGTACAAGACCTTACAACATCATTTATTACACACATTTACCAGACTAATATAAATATTAAATTCAAGTTCCGACAATAAAATTAATTATACAAATTTACCAGACTAATTTAAATGTTCATTTTAAGACCCTACAACAATATATATTATCTAATATTAATTAATTGAATTTAATTTAAATTATAACAGTCCAGTGTTGTTAATTATACAAATTGACCTGACGAAATTAAATCTTAAATTTAATACTTTACAATATTATTCATTCTTTATATTTACCTGACTAATAAAATAATTAAATTTGGGACCCCACAAAATAATGCATGATATAAATTACCTGATTCATATAAATAGTAAGATTAAGACAGGATATAATAGTATTTTTACAAATTTACTCCAGTAATCTAAGACCCTACATTATTATTCACTGTATAAATTTACCCAATTCAAACATTTACATCAAAACCATATCATGCAAACCACATTATTAATGATGCACACTTACCTGACTAATTTAAATGTTAAATTTAAGATCCTAATAATATTTATTACATACAGTCATGTAAAAAAAAAAATAGGACACCCTCTAAAAGCCTGTGTGTTTTATAAACATATTTAGACATATGGATGTTTAATATTAATTTTAACAATACTGGAGATAGAAGTAACATAACTAAACAATTAAAACTGAAGAAAATACTTTTTAAAAGTTTGTTTAAAATGTGATTTCAAAAAATGCAATTTCTGGAGAGGAATAAATGAGGACACCCCCACATTTATTCCCATTTAAAATGGCTAAAATCACACTCAGTTGTATCACATCAGGTGCACATGTTTAGACTATTGTTACTCGGCGTTTTGAAGGAGGCTCAGCCCATTTAAACCTCAGACATTTAGCTTGGTGTGGTCCTGACTGTAGCAGTGAGAGTGAACACCATGGTGAGATCAGAAGAGCTGTCTGAGAAGACTGTAGCAGCTTATGAGTCTGGTAAGGGATTTAAAAGATCTCAAAACAATTTGAAATCAGTCGTTCAACTGTCTGGAAAACAGTCTGCAAGTGGAGGACGTTTAAAACAGCTGCCAGCATGCCCAGGTCTGACCAGGTCTGACCAGGTCTGGCCGTCCAAGCAAGGTCACCCCGAGAGCAGACCACAAGATGCTAAAAGAAGTCTCCAAACCCTAGAACGTCATCACAGGACCTACAGCAGGATCCTGCTACTGTTGATGTTCAAGTGAATGCCTCTACAGTCAGAAAGAGTTTAACTTTCATGTTAGATGTGCAAGGAGGAAACCTTTGCTCTCGAAGGGAAACATGGAGGCCAGAATGAAGTCTATCAGAGAGAACGTAGACCAAGACCAGGACTTGTGGAATAATGGTCTTTGGACAGATGAGTCTAAACTCGAATTACCTGGACACCAGAACAGAGGACATGTTTGACGTAAACCAAACACACCATTCCAGAGGTGTCCTCATTTTTCCCCATGACTGTAAGTTTGCCTAATTGACACATTAGGATTAACCCCTTAACGCCGGTTGTCGCAAATTTGCAACGTACTGCTACAGCCGAGATAGCGTATGTATTTCCCCAGTGCTGGTTCGTGCATATTTAATACACACCTAGGAACCTTTTGCAAGCACTGGTTTCTCTTAGGACCAGTTTGAATGGCATTTGCGGCATCAATAAAATTTTTTTACCATTAATGCCTGTTGCATTACACCTTTATATCTACTATATGTGCTATAGACAAATTAACAATCTCCACTTAATTTAACATCAACTTGAAATCAAACACACATAAAATTATTGATTTTATATAACTGTAAATAAATTCAGGCGTCAAGGGGCTATAACCATACAGTATTATTAATTATGTACATTTACCTGCACTGCTAATTTACATGTTAAAGTTAAGACCCGACAATAAGATTTACTGTACAAATCGATTTAAGTAATCCAAAAATCAAGGTTAAAATCCAATGACATTATTTATTATAGAAATTTAGTTCACTACTATAATATTAAGCTGCATTTGAGAGGCAAAAGAAATAAATGCTGCAAGACGTGAACTGCACGACCTTGGATGATAACAGCTTTTACAGATTTATAATTATTTTCTGCTTTTACTGCTTGAATTAACCGCAGTTTATTTGGAGAAATAAAAAAACACAAAACGAATGCCTCAGCAGGGTTTAAACACTGCTTTGACTGATTTAAAAAGGTTCACTTCTGAATGAAAAACAGTTTAAAAGCAGCCGTTAAAGTGTCAGGATCCATCAGAGGCCGAGAAGGTTGAACGGGGGAAACGGCAACAGCGACAAACACAGAGAGAGAGAGAGAGGAGTGCATGAATCACAAGGCTACATGAGAACTCAATCGACCACAATACCTTACTGCAAAATCAAAATGAAAGCTCTTTTTCCTTCAAAGAAAGAAAACATACAACAAAAGGATAAAAAAACATGTTATTCACACACACAGTGATGGAAAGACAGTGATGCTCAGAAGACAGACTCCCACACAGACACAAGCTCCACGACATTAGTGTTAACTGTTTACTTCAGTTTATCTCAAAAGGGGGTTGAAATGAAAACGTACCAGCTGCACTTTATTCCTTTATTCCTGTTTAGTGCTAACCAAGCTAGCATTTAACAAAGCAAGCTACATCAAGCTAATGCATTGCTGATACGGCATTCTAACAGCTGTTTAAGTGCGTTTTATTCTTTTTAACGACTGTTTTGTGCATCTTTGGGGCTCCTAGATTAAAAAACACAAAAGTAAACAGTTACAGACATGCACTCTTTTCTGTCTAGTTAATTTGACAGCATCTGAACACGTCGGCTTCATATTTGAATAAGCAGCTGAGTCAGTTTTCCATTAAAGTACTGCATGCCATTGATTTAACAGACTGGCATGCACAAGCTACACCACTTTGAGTTGTGTGAAGCAATTTAGGGAAGGTTTTAAACCACATTTCAGCACCAATATAGATCCAGAAACATCACAGAAAGACACAGTTTCCTGCCAAAATCCCAAATCGTCTTTTTCATTCACTTTGCCGTACATTTTCACATCTATTACAAAATTAAATGTCCATAAAAATAAAACTTGTCTACAGCTCAGATTAGAGGGACTCGCTAATAATGTAATCTGAGTTTGGAGGAAACGTGAACGGGAGCTTAAGTTTAGTTTGTTGCTTCCAGCTGTTTAGGACTGTTTCCTCTAAGTTTATTGAAGACCTGCAGCATTAAGTTTGTTGCTTCCAGTTGTTCATGATTATTTCCTCTAAGTTTATCAAAGACCTTCAGCATCATTTTGTTGCTTCCTGTTGTTTAGAACTGTTTCCTCTGGGTTTATTAAATTGTTGCAGCATCAGTTTGTTGCTTCCAGTTGTTTAGGACTATTTCCTTTGGGTTTAATAAATATCTGCAGCATCACTTTGTTGCTTCCAGCTGTTAAGGACTATTTCCTCTGAGTTTATTAAATATCTGCAGCATCACTTTGTTGCTTCCAGCTGTTAAGGACTATTTCCTCTGAGTTTATTAAATATCAGCAGCATTAAGGTTGTTGCTTCCAGTTGTTCATGATTATTTCCTCTAAGTTTATTAAATATCAGCAGCATTAAGTTTGTTGCTTCCAGTTGTTCATGATTATTTCCTCCAAGTTTATTGAAGACCTGCAGCATCACTTTGTTGCTTCCAGCTGTTTAGGACTATTTCCTCTGAGTTTATTAAATATCAGCAGCTTTAAGTTTGTTGCTTCCGGCTGTTTAGGACTATTTCCTCTGAGTTTATTAAATATCAGCAGCATTAAGTTTGTTGCTTCCAGTTGTTCATGATTATTTCCTCTAAGTTTATCGAAGACCTGCAGCATCAGTTTGTTGCTTCCGGCTGTTTAGGACTACTTCCTCTGGGTTTATTAAATTGCTGCAGCATCCGACAGCAACAGAATCCATACGAGTGTCTCCATGACTTTCATTTATTTACGCTCCTCTGATTACTGACTAATGAGCTCCTAAAAATTCCATAAAAAGGAGTTAGGTCATAAAATCTTAAAGCGTTTAATGTTAGTATTTACTAGTAGTACTTTTTCCTTGCATGAAGCAAAAAAAGGCCAAACTTTATTACATCTAGTTTCCTTTTCACTATTTTATTTTATACCTACTGATCTCTTGTTACAATAGCATATCTATTGTGTGTTTAACTTGCTGCATTAGTGGGCACCTATATATATATGTAGTAATATAAGCATGTATATTTGTCTGTGTTTGTAAATAGAGTCCATAAATGCATTGAATTAATTGCTCTTGCTAACTGGTTTATTGTTCATGGTTTTATCTTTTACACAACATTTCAACCCCCTTTTGAAAACCTGCTGACAGCTCTGCATTAGCAGCACTTGTTAGAGGAAACATTTACACTTAACTAGACTCTTTTTCACTCTAACTCCCAAAATCACCACACTTCAGGTCTTTGTCAGACAACAATCCTGTGTTACTACATGAAATCCTGAGAAACAAACCTACCTCTTCTGTTTGTAGGTGAGCATGGCCTCTGCGATGGGCAGCTGGTGAGCTCCGTTAGCTCCCACCATGTACTGAGTTACCCTGGAAACGACGTCTGGGCTCTCCTGGGCTGCACAGGAATCGATATGTGAGTACGCAGTCAGCAACATATATAGCCGCATTTTCATGTTTCCACTTTAAATCTAAAAGAGAAATCCTGTAACTTTGCAGCAAAAATAAGTTTTCACATTTGTAGATGTTGTCTAAAAGCTCCCATAACCCCTGGAAACCTCTGTGCTCCTGTATGAACAGCTGTGACTGGTAGGCATTAAGCACCACAGAAGACTTTCTCATGGTGGCCCTTTGCCACTCTGCTTGGCTTGCCAACATTTTTCCCCACTGTGGGCTCATTTTTCACTGCAATATAAAGTCCTGCACCTCTATGGAAACAACACAACCATGACTAGAAACAGAGAGAAGGGAAAAATGTCTTCTGTGCGGTATAACAAGGCTATAATGCTGTAAATCATATTAAAAAATGAGTTGAATTCAATTATTCATGGGACACATCGACATGTGAAGGGGCCGGGGATCAAACCACCAACCTTACAATCAGTGGACAACCCGCTCTACCACCTGAGCCACAGCCGCCCAGAACTGGAATCAACATGTACTACCAACAGGTGTTATCAGAGTTTAAAATGGTGCCTTTACATGCTAAAGATATTTAGCTATTTACATGTTTAAAACCTCGACAAACTAGGCATCTTTCTAGCTAGCTAGCATGTTTCACCATGCTAAATGAATCTTCTAACGACTTACTGTCAACTTGCTCCTCTAGATGCCATTTTTGAGCAAAGCTGGATCTATTTAATAATAAAGTGTGTTTTCTTTTGCTCTCAAACAGTCTAATTTGTTTCCACACTTGTCCCTATCCGTTTTGTTTAAACACTGCCTGCAGTTCAACCAAAAGGTCACAGAATTTAACCAAGTCACTCATGACTTCTTGGTTGAGCCTCGAAGTGCAGTATTTTTAGTTTTTTTTTTACAGGATCTGATGCAAACCATTAAAGTTGGGCAATTTCTTATTAAAAAGGGGACATAGAATAACATGATTTTGATTAAACACCACAATTTTAAACTTAAAGTTTGAGGCATGAGCATTAAAAAGTTGGCGATTCTTTCCATTTCTATCGTTTAGGGCTCTGATAAATGATTTGGTGATTTTTTGAAAAGGTAACACGCCTTTGAAACTTGTCGGAGGGTCACAGTGTTAAATTATGAATACACGGCTGTCATGTTATTGAGACGTAACAGCTCACCAATAACAGGAGCCTCTGGTTTGTGGAACAGATCCCTCCAGGCAGCATCTTGGAACAAACTGTTGTATCGATAGTCAATAGTGCCGAGATATTTGGAGACGGGATGTGCACCTGAATTAAATCAAAAATAGACAAACAAAATAAGACAAATGGGGCTTTAAATGTACATATGCAACATTTAAATCAATTTTATTAACATAATAATGAAACTAATATGAAAACATAGCACACATACAACAGTAAGTCCAAATATAGCACATGTAAATATTAAAAAATATCAGTTAACATGAGTCTCATTGGTCACCAACCTAGAGGGATGATGAGGAACCTCATGTAGCCGAGCCAGTCTGGGGTCTTGTGGGAAAGATGGTCCACAAAGAGCCTCAGAACTGCACTGAGGTAGTGCTGCGCTCCGGCCACCGCGATCTTTATGGGAATCGGCGTCTGAGAGTTACAGTTACAACTAGAAAAAGAAAGTGCAGCTGTTAACTTCACACTGCAGCAGCGTGGAGGTTTGTGGTTTCAGGTGTGACACACATTTGCTGGCAGACTTACAATCTCTGTATGCGGGAGACGATGGTGTTGAACGCAGCCTGGATGTCGGCCGTGGTGCAGGTGCAGACCACCGGCAGATGGTGGTTCTGCAGCATATCGGACAGATACTGAGAGCAAAGAAACAAAATGAACATCGAAAAGTGCACGACTTCATTATAATCAGACCGTTTAGGTGTTATAACATTTAATGTCTTCTACACTTTCCAGAGTCTGTGCAGCTTTTTACAGGCAAGTATGAGGAACTGTGTGCAAACTGTGAGCCATTTCTTGAGTTAGAGTTTCTGCAAGTTGCACCAAATTAAATTTAAGACCTTATCAAGTGTAATTTCAAACCCTGTTATGATCAAACTGGTCAAAGAATGAAGGAAAAACAGTACAAGACCACAATCATATAGTAGATACATGGGTTTATTGACATGTGGACATCTGGTATGTCAGTAATTTTCATTTGTACGCGATAATAATCAGCAATAATATAATTAACTAACATCATCTGGATCTAGATGCATGGCAGAAAACTGATGGATGATTAACCCAACTATAAAGTGATTAATTTAAGTTACTGTTTTTGGCAGGCAAGAAAAAATATTGAAGACCTCACTTGTTCATTTTTTAAATTACTGATTACTGACTAGGATTTTCATCCCGTCAAAATCTTTTCAAACAATGACAACCTGCCATATTTACACACTGAGCACCCCAATAAGCTGACAGAGTGAGCTCAAACACCCAAAAACCATTTACATTTCATTACATGACACAGATATAAGTGCTTCCTCCTCTGTTTCCTACCTGGCCCTGCCAGTCTGACGTGTTGATGAGGATGATGCTGTCAGGAAGGTGGTTGTCAGACACCAGGATGTGGTTTAGTTGGTCATAAACCGTCTTTCTGGGGATCTAAGCAAGTAAAAGAAGAAAACTTGGGTTAACATAAGAAATCATACAGCTCTCCCATTAATACAACCAAGTAAAAATCTGATTGTCTTAATCTTACTGTTATTGCAGGGTACCTAAATACACTAATCATTTTTAAAAAATCATGTACAGATTAACACAAATCTAATATATGTACCGTATAATACCATATACCATTGTTGAAAGTGGAAACACACTGGTTACCCTGCAGTCTCAAAAGAAAGTGTTCTTCTTTGCGCCTGGAACTGAGATGAATCTTCACATTATTCACATCGTTTGTTCTACACTGGAAAAAATGCCCCTCCCAAAACAAGAAAATAAAACTTATTTCAAGCCACTTTTACCTCAAAATAAGTGAAAAATATCTGCCAATAGAACAAGTGAAAATTGTCTTAAAACAAGTCCCTCCATCTTGCTGAAATGCTACTTTTAAAGTGAATTTATCTTAAATCAAGTGGGTTGAGACATTTTGACTAAAAATAAGACGAATAAACTTGGTAAGATGTGGAGTTTTTGCAGTGTACACCTTAAAAAGGAATCATATTTTTTATATTCTGTTTTAAGGACCATAAAATATTCTTTATATTTTCTTGCCTTGCTACTTTCCCTGTTCACACTGTGTCTATGTACACTATAAGTGAATACATGACGCACATTCACAGTATACTAAAAAAGAAATACATGGATCTCCCATTGATATAACTAACTCAGATTTGCTCCAACTCATACAGTCTGTTTGTCTTCGGCTTCCTGTTGTTGCAGTATATTGTTATTGATCTGCAGCCGCTGGCTTCACCACCTGCTCTCCTGCTATCCCTCCCCCTCATCCCCACTCCCAACCCAACTGGTCGAGGCAGATGGCCGCCCTCCCTGAGCCTGGTTCTGTTGGAAATCCCCCCCATCCTAGGGTTGTTTTTTTTGGTTCCTTCCCACTGTCGCTGACTGCTTGCTCAGAGGAATGCAACGCTGGATTGTTGGGTTTCCTGTTTTCTGTTCTTTCTGATATGTAAAGCGCTACGTGATGACATGTGTTGTAAATACACGCTATACAAATAAAATAAAACTGAATTGAATTGAATTGAATTACTATCACTTTTTTGTGCCACGTCTAGTTACACTTTTTCTTTTAAACATCCCTATCAGAACGATACAAATCTAACATTTCTAATATATTATAGCTTTGTTAAGAGGAAGCACATGTTACCTTGTTGTCGAAAAGGTGACTTTTTTGCCTGGAAATGAGATGAATCTCACATTAACTGGTATTTTATGCTAATAAAACCCAATTAACTGCTGAGAACAGACAGAAACCTGTTCTTTTTGTGGTTTATCCTGCACCTCAGCCCTCCTATTAGTATTCCTAACATATTAAACCTTTTAAAGTAGAAACACATAAGTTGCCTTGCATGTTAAAAAGGCAAGGGATCATTTTTATGTTAATAAAATCCATGCAACGACTGTGAATATACCGAAACCTGGTTGTTTAGTGGTTCGTCCTGCAGCTCCGTCCTCCTACCTGCAGGATACAAATCTAATATTTCCAATATATTATAATTTTGTCAAAGAAGAAACACCAAGTTACCTTCTTGTCTCAAAGGTGAGTGATTTTCTTTGGTTAATCTTCACATTAATTTGCATTTTCTGTTAATAAAACCCCTTCAACAGCTGTATTTAGACCTCGCTGTTTAGTGGTTCATGCTGCAGGTCCCTTCTCCTACCTGTAACACACAAATCTAATATTTCTAATATGTGATACTTTAAGTATTAAGTAAGTAAGTAAGTATTAAAGTGTAAACACATAAGTTACCATGCAGTCGAAAAGCCAAGTGACATTTTTTGTTAAATTTTACATTAACTGGTATATTATGCTATTAAAACTTATTTAACATCTGTGAATATACAGGCGCCTCGCTGTTTAGTGGTTCGTCCTGCAGCTCCGTCCTCCCACCTGCAGGATGCAACTCTAATATTTCCAATATATTATAATTTTGTTAAAGAAAAAACACCAAGTAACCTTCTTGTCTCAGAGGTGAGTGATTTTCTTTGGTTAATCTTCACATTAATTTGCATTTTCTGTTAATAAAACCCCTTCAACAGCTGTATTTTGACAGAAACCTTAGTGGTTCGTCCTGCAGCTCCGTCCTCCTACCTGCACAATACAAATCTAATATGTCTAATTTATTGAACTTCTGTTAAAAAGGAAACACATAAGTTGCCTTGCAGTCTACAAAGCGAGTACATCTTTGTTTGTTCATCTTCACATTAACTGGTATTTTCTGTAAATAGAACCCCTTCAACGGCTGTATTTAGACCTCGCTGTTGAGTGGCTCGTCCTGCAGCTCCCTCCTCCTACCTGCAGGTGGCACCGTGTGTCCAGAGAGCGTTCGTTGTCCAGGCTGTTGGCTCTCTCGTTCTGAGGCCTGCTGGGTTGGCGCTCCTTCAGCGACGTGCTCCTTCCTCGCCTCCCTGCCAGCTTCGGTTCCTGCCTGAGGACAAAAACAACACATGAAGTGAGAGAAGGGCTGGAAACCAACCACTGCTTCAACAGGAATCTGCCTCGTAGTGACATTTTCAGGAAATGTTTTTATCAGTGTGCAGAATATCTATGCTTCAGAGAGGTGGATTGAGTCTAAATTGTGTGCATTTACCTGTTGGATGAAATGATGAGGGACTCAGTCTTGGTCATCTTGCCACTCGGCGGCAGCCTCTCCAGAAACGTGTCCATGTTGTCCATCTCCAGCTCTGTGGTCGGAGTCACCGCCTCCGGCTGCTCCTGAGGGGAAAAACACAAACACAGCAAAACAGCAACAGCGTTCATGAGTTAAGAGCTGACAGATGTGTTTGTGCATTTTTCCCATCAAAACAACACTTTTTTTTCACGTCTTAAATGTCTCGAGGAGCTGTGGTGTGATGGTTGTGTGTGTGGGCGTCAAACAGAGTATACAGAGCGTAGCTGCTGCCTTGTTAAAGACCTGGAGCTGCTAATTAATCTGTACAATAACACTGATGCCGGTTATTGATCTCGGGAGGCTTCGTACTCACAAAGGAGACGTTATCAGACACGCCGTCATCTGGAAACTTGCCGCCGCCACACTTGGTTTTATCTGGGTCAATCTGGAAAGAGGCGGTGGGAAGAATAACAAACAGGTTTCCAGGGAGTCCCAGGAAGCTTAATTTCACAAAGTAAAGAAATGTCTGACTCAGTATCTCGCGGTGGATTCTTCTACGTCCTGCAGTTGCACAAACAAACCTAAACCTGCAGACTGATGGGAAAATCTGAGCAGGGAAGTGGGTTTTCATGATTACAGAAAGGCCTTGAGCAAGACAATTAACACCTTGATGCTCCAGTGGATTCTCTGTGATCTTATCATTAACCCAGATTGTTTCTGTGAATGCACAAGAAGCAGGTTTGAAATGAACCGATGTTATGTCAGACTTCTAGAGAATCCGAGGTCTCACCGGGCTGGGAGGCTCCCTGTGGCTCCGGCTGCTGTGGATGCTGCCGATCTCGGTTTGAGAGCTGGAGAGGGAGAGACCCTCGAAATATGGCCTGAAACACAAGAAACAGTCTGGACTGAATTAAAGCAAACAAACTTGCGTCATCTTAACAAGCCTGCTGACGCTCAGGGACTGGGAGTCTCCTCTGGGTCAGAGAGTTACCACAGTATACCACATTTCCCAGCATTATTAGCATTTTATAGGATTCAGATCCAGCACTTAGATAAGACCTCTGTCACCTCGCACAAAAACAAGAACATGCATTAAGCAGTGGTGTGTAAACCCAGCCTAATAGAATAGAACAGGAAAGAAAAGCGACCAGAAGTGCCTAG
>CM045462.1:23548350-23610326 GCA_024666655.1 Dascyllus trimaculatus | reverse complement strand
ATTGTATTTTTAGTTAATTTAAGGCCCCACATTGTAAAAGAACAGATTTCTATTAGTAAAAATACAGATTATTAAGGTTTCCTTCGGAGGCCCTGTTTGGCTCCTTTGACTCAGTCTGGAGGCCAAACATTTATCATCTGGTTCTAAACAGCAAAATTAAACAAGTGACATCACTGCTAAGTAATTCTGCTGCACAACAACAACTCGGCACTGAACGAGCAGCAGAAGAGTCCGTTCAACGAGGTTTACTGTCATATGGAGGGTAAAAGATGTGGGTCAGGAGGGGGAAATGTGCAGAGAGGAGCCTAAAAGAGTGGATCTGAGCGAAGACGAGGGCTTGACCTTGCCTGTAATCCAACTCCTCTCCGATTCCTCTATTTCGAGCGCAGGAAATGGAAAGGTGAGGCAGCGAAACAAAAGGGAAAGCAGCAGCACCACCAGTCGGGGGCTTTCAGAGTGACATAACTACAGAGCAGCCAGGCATCAGTCAGCCTGGAGGGTGAAGACTCTTCTTCTTCTTCTTCTTCTTCAGCCGAGACGCGACCCAAGAAATCCCAGGCACAACGGACACCAGCCACATGAAGGCTCGCATTGTCTCCGGCCTGCTCGCTCTCAGACAATACGCAGCATTCTTGCTCCTGTTTTGTATTCTACCCTGTTTCCACTGGTCCCAGCCCACAGCTCCATCCATCCCAGTTATGCTAAAGGTGGCTGGATGCTGGTTTGTGTGGGAGAAGACAGGACGACTGATATCTGCCACCCAGACGTCACATTGGGCTTCTGGCTTTAGAGATAATAACAATAATTATGACTCTGTTTATGTGGAACGTCTTAAAAACAGGCGCTTTGACAGGCAAAACAAAAGCAGAAGAACCAGAAGGCAAAATAACTGCAGCTCAGTGAAACTAAGATAAAGTGAAAACAAGAAGACAAAAGATGCTGCTGGAGGAAATGCACACATGAAACGCTTGAAGCTCAATAATAAATAAAAAGACGACATTGCATAAAAACAAGTCTATAAAAGTGGGTTAAACAAAGACACTGATTCTGTGGACCTTATATTCTCACACTGTAAAACACAAAACAAACAAACAAATAAAAAGGTAAAATATCTGTAAAATAATACAAATTCAAAATGGAACAGTGTATTTTAATGTTACACACTGCAAAAGAAAAAACTAATATTTGTAAAAATACAGATTTTTTTGTGGACATTAATCCTAATTTTGTTTTCTTTACAGTCAACGTGTAACTGAATCCCTTTTCTGTGTGTTTATTTATTTATTACTAGATATTATCTGTAAATAAAAAAGGAAAATCTGTAAAATAACAGCTTAAAAATACATAATTTTTCAATCTTTAACATATATTTTTTCTTTCAAATAACAGTAAATATCTGTATTTTTTGCTGATTTAATTATTTTAAAAAGTTGTAATTTATTGTAAAAGATCAAATTACAATTTATTATAATACAGATTTTTGATTTGGACATTATTTACAGTTTGGGCCTGTTTCTTTACAATTAACATGTAAATCATTTTGTTTATTTTTTTTACATGCTGACTGCAAAAATAAAAAACAAAAAACAGAAAAAGGTATTTATTTACACAAACAACCCAGGAAATAAAATAGTATTAGTGTTTATAAATAGTAATTCATTCTGTTATATCTGATCCTAAAATTACACTATTTTACAGTATTTAATCATTAAATAATAACATTATAACACAGATATTTGCCATCAAATGAAAGAAAAAGTAGGTATATTAAGGAATTTTACAGTTAATTTGCATTTTTCATGTCTTGTAAAATCACAAAAAAAAATTTTAAATTACATGTTGCCTGCAAAAATACAAAACAGGTTTAAAAAAAACTGCTGTTATTTTAAAGTTTTCTTTTTTTTCTTTAATTAAAGATAATCTAGTAAAATCACAGGAAAATAAAAATGTACATGTTGCCTGCAAAAATACAACAACTGTCATAATATCCACATTAAATATATATTTAACTAACTGGAATTCATTCTTTTGCAATGTGTCACCATGAAATCATATCGTTTTCTTGTATTATTTTATAGATATTTATGTATTATTTTACCTATTTTCACAGTTTTTACAGTTTTAAAAAGAATAAAAAGTTGTTCAAGGTAACAAATTCTCATTTTTTTAGAGTGTAGATGGGATAAAAGAGTGGAAACAGAAGAACTTAAGAAGAAAATGGCCACAGAAATGCTGAAACTACACCAAACACACATGTTGAACAGAGGGAAGTTTGTTGTTTCCTACAGACATTTAACCTGAAAAAATTCAATTAAAAAACATTTTTAAACCATTTTCCTTAATCGGGGCTTTTTTTAGTCGAGAATATTTTACATTTAAAATTCTGAAATTGTTAAAATTAACGTGGAAAATGCATCGATTTGTGTTAAATAAGAAAACACAGACTATTAAAGCAGCACACCTCTTTAAAAGACATGACAAACAACTGACTTCTCTGTTAACTGATCACAACCCTGACAGTGACGCTCTGACACTTTAACATTACAGCAGCTGTTAAATACGACTCTTTTCAGTTCAGTAAACTCAACTAGTTTGGTCTGAAAACGTTCAACACTGTGTTTCTGTGGGTTTCTCTGCCTCACGATGCCTTTAACAATGAAGCTCTGTAACATATTGTGCATCTCCACGTAACAATCGCCCTTTCAGACTGAAGCTCGGACGCTAAAAGCTAAAAGCTGCTCGGTGACACTGATGACTCAGTTTACTCGGCTCAGCTTGAGGATTAAGAGGCAAAGATGTGTTTGTTCGAGTTCTGAATGCTTCCAGTTCACACATGATTCAGTTTATTCTGCTCATGATGACGTCCATTAGTTTAGTCCCTGTTAAAGTGGTTTCTGATTGGTTTTTACTTCTCTGGGTTGAGGTTGGATGATTAATTGACTATAGAGGATAATTCAGGTTTATTTCAACCCATAAGCAAAATCAGACAGTGTGTAATGTAGACAACTTGAAATGTGCAAAAGATAATATTAACGGTCCGTGTACGTCGCGGCCATTCGTTTTCTTATTTTGAGACTTCAAAATAAAAACGAAAAATAAACCGTTCCCCGTTTTTTTCAGTGATAATGCAAAATGAAGAACGGAAAACGGGCCCTAATTCATTATCCATTATCCATTATCCGATTTAATTAGATGTGTTTGTAAATGGAAATTAAAATTAAAACACACCCGTGGAAAACTTATTTCGCCCCACCAGCATGGGGTTTATTTGCCCCTTTGGAGGGACCTTGTGGTGCTGCTAGCTCCACCGCTAGCGCTAAATCGCTAGCGTTCGGCTACTTTTCGGGACGTTTTTGGGGAGGTTCTGAGGTTTTCTGTTCCTTTAGCTGGTGAAAAATCCTCTGTAAAATAGTGAACAGTGTGTGCCAAGCAACGTTTGGACCCCACAGTGGGTCTTCATCAGGCCACGGCACACATCAGGTCTGCTAATTGTGAGCTAACACTGGAGCTTTAGATACCAGATCCTTCCTCATCAGAAGTCAGACGGGTGTATTTTAATTTTAATTTCCATTTACAAACACACCTAATTAAATCGGATAATGGATAATGAATTACGGCTCGTTTTCCGTTCTTCATTTTGTGTTATCACTGAAAAAAAACGGGAAACGGTTTATTTTTCGCTTTTATTTTGAAATCTCAAAATAAGAAAACGAATGGCCGCGACGTACACGGACCATTAACCCTACTTAAAAAGCTGTACATTAATGCAACTGAGTCAGAGTCTATGTTTGGGGATGAATTAAGCCAGTTTCAATAAACTAGACTAGTGTGGTCAGAAGGGGGCAGTAGAGGCGACACGGCTGTAATAAACAGAGTAGAGGAAGCCAGAAACAAACCAGGTGTTGCCGGTAGAGAAAAACTTCAGAAAATAGGAAGAAACTAGCAAAACTTGGGCCATCTATGAGACGAAGGAGAGTTTCCATCTCCCATTAAGTGCGCTCACTGTTTCACAATTTTTTTAAAACCCTCGAGAAAGGATTAAAAAATAAATAAAAATTGGGGACGTTTTTTCTAATTTGGATGGATATCGCTGTTAACTTTTTCTAATGTGATACCTTAAAAAACGTCAAAAAACACTCGCGAGGAGTACTGGATTTCTGGTTTACTAGGAATCAAACAAAATGTCCTACAACATCTCCGATTGCTCCGATCAAAAATCTACTCCAAGACCACAGAATGCTTCTTTTCCATGGTGGTTCCTCTAAATTAAACGTTTAGTATTCAACATGTTGGAAAAAACACACCCAGTGTATCCTGGACAACTTGTCTGATGCACTAAGAACGACGTGTCGATACTCAGAGCTGACGTTTCCCTCAGCAGCTGCTGCCTTTCTCACTTCACACTTTCACCGACACACACACACACACACACACACACACACACACACACACACACACACACACACACAGCTGCTGTTCTGGCTCTGCAGCAAAGGAACCTGTTCGCCTTTCTCCCCCCGGCCTCGCTGCCACCCAGAGGGACTCCGGTCTGCTGCCGGCCGCCCGCAGCGTCGCCCTGCCAAGTCCTGCTGCAGAGGCCAGTCAGCACAGATGCTCTGGCAGGCCGAGGGGCCGAGCAGCAGCCCGGTGTGGTGCTGTGATAGCACAATACCAGCCACTTCAGCTGCCAAGAGCAACAGAACAACAGGAATTTGTTTTGGTGTGACTGACACAGACATGAAAACACCGCTCTGGAGGTAAACACAGGAGAGCAGCGACAGCACCTGATGGCTGCTGCCAACCCCAGGCTGAATGGTTAAACAAAGTGTTATCGAAACCACAACATGGCCGAGTGCGATGTCCAAATGGCAGGAGATACGGTTCTTTACAAAGAAGTAAAATGTGCCACAACATTTAGTCATTTTGAATGAAGCATTGTGGGGCGACAGAGATGCTCCAGCCAACAAATGATGTTCTCCAGATGTTAGGGAACATGCCGGTTTGGTACCAGCGGCAGAAAAATGTTTGTTTAATTGGAAAAGAAATGACTTCCATTACAATCGCAATGTCCGTCCAAATAATAACAATATGTTGGGTTTTTTCTTTGCATAATGATCAGCCCCATGTCACAGCATGACACACGACACTGTAAAAAAACAAAGAACATCTGGCAAAAAGGGTACCAGAAATAATATGTTAAAAGACTGAACTGTTCAAAAACTGCAAAGACATTGAAAATAAAAGCAAATATCTGTAAAGTAATATTTTTATTTGACATAAAAGCAGTATAATATTGTGTAATTTAACGGTCACCTGTTGGAAAAGGAATGGATCACTATTACTAAACTCGTAAAAACAGATTTTTATGTGGACATTAAGTGTAGCTTTGGACAGTTTTTTATTGGTTTTTTAGCAGTCAGCACGTAAATCATTACTTCATTTGTTTGATTTTATTTGTTATTACCTGTAATTAAAAAAATAAACTGGGAAAATTTGTAAAACAACTTTAAATTGCTAAAAATTATAGTTAAAAATGGTTTTAAAAAATGATTTTTTTTTTACAGTGTACCAGAATATCATCAAAATGTGCCTTTTGTGACTGTAATCGTTAATCTTAAGTACGGCTCTGAGGGGCAAATTTTTAATTTGTGCATCTTTTTACTCCCATTTCACAGCAATTCAGAAAACATTGCACTTTTTACACCGCTGCACTGCAGAAATGGTATTAATACTACTTTTACTATGCCTATTATTACTGCAGTACTAATAAATAGTCTTATTCAATCAATATTGCTATGACAGATGCTAGGATTGAACAAATATTATCACAGCAGCTCATGAAAAAACAAAACAGAAGCTACTACTTTTGCTAATACTGTAAGTTATATATTTTGAATTAAAGTCAGCTCACTAATATACAGTATATATCATTAGAAACTGTGCTCACTGCACTAAAATAAACGTATACACTGCAGTGGTTGCTATACTAACATGCTAATGTTCTTAGCTTAGCATGCTAATGTTTGTTCACATGACAATAAGCTAAGACCACAAAGCACTAATTTGTGGATCACAAACTAAAGACAAACAGAATTTGACCTGAGAATGGCGCTACAGTGAAAGTGCGATTTATCCTGAAGGGAGCAGGAACGTCTGGACCGAATGTCATGAAAACTTCTCCAACAGCCACTGAGTCATGTCTTGAATATGGACCAATGACGGTGCAAGATGAAAAGTTAGGATGTCATCAAAGTCTTTAGGATTCATCCTCTGAGGAGCACAAAATTTCATGCAGCAGCTGTAGAGATACTTTTGTACGCACCAACACTGCCACCCCTGAAGCCACGCAGCTAGCATCGCTAAAAGTGTAGCCTTTAGCATGCAGTCAGACAGAACAATGACTGCAACTCTGGATCTTCATCTTTAATTTGCAAATGTTTTCAAAGAAACAGTCCAAAGCTGGCCCACTAAGCTTGGTTGTCTCAAAGGATCATGTGTTAAAGATATACCCCCCAGACACCCACCATGAGCCCTGCAGACCATTGATTTGCTCCCCTTGACATACTTAACACGGATTCTAACGGCATATTTCAAGACCTCAAACCACAGGAAATAATGGGCTCAAAGCTGTTGTTTGTCTCACTGCAATAAAAAAGACAAAACACTTTTAAAAACTCTGACAAACAGTCTATTGATATTGTGATATTCTGATCTGGTGATATGAATCGAACCCCTTAAGCAAGTGTTTTCATCTGCCTGGGAAAACAGCAGAGTTCAAATAGCTTCAACAGCTTCATAAGTATTGTGAGACCAAAATAAACAACCTTGGGCTCTGTGAAGCAAAGACGCTGGGAGAAATGTGAAATACAATAAGTCTCCTTGTTCTCATCAGCAGGCCGGAGTGAGATCTGAAGAACTGCAGGAACATTCTGCCTGAAAGGAAACTGTAAATTGGAGCACGAGTAACAGACTTATGACGCTCAGTTAGTGACACTGATGTTATTAAGCCTGAACTGTGAAGAACAGCACTGCTGCGTTAATTTTAGTCTGTTCACTGAATGTGCCACTCGACAACCTTCAGAAAACAGAAATGAGTTGTGGTTTATTAACAGAAACAGCCCGGCTTCAGTACAGGAACCTCCAGGGTGGAAAAGAATTAAATATCTGTCCAGTATCTGAGCTCTGTATTCAGAATTTAAAGGTTCTCTGTTGAACATTCAGACCCACTGGATGAAGTTGAGCAGCAGCATCTCAGACCAAACCAAACGGGCTGCATCTCCAACCTCCAGTCACTTTCAAGTACAATCAGAAAGGTTGTGTACAAGAAAGGCAACAAAAATAACTTAGCTCCGACCATTAGCCCACGCTAGCATTGTAAAATACAATGAATGGCTATAACATGACTTGGTGTGAGCTTTAGTAACATTATCTTCACTTCACAAATCACTCAGTGTGTTTCTGTTTCCATCAGACTGGAGTCAAACGGACACGAGTGGAGAAAGAAGAGCAGAGGAGAGTCTCAAAAAAGCAGTTGACTCTCTGAGCTGGAATGAAGCTAGTGTATATAAACTGGGTAAATAACATCAATGAAATACTTACTTTTTAAATTATTTGCTGTTTGGGGAACCAGCTGAATGCCAGACGGCACTATCGCTTTAACAGTGTGGTGTTGGAGGTCATTTTCAGTCTGTTTATAGGCATAAAGAGAGTCAACAGTTTCAACGGGAGGAGCTCACACGCACCAGCATGCATGCACGACTTGACCACTACTCCACTACATCTATACATAGCAGATAGTTTGCTGCTATGTTAATACTATTTTTATAATCAATTTTTTTTCATTTTACAGCCTTAAGCAGTTACACTTCTCTAAGGGATCATTTCATGCAGTTATAAAAATCATTTTTTTTGTTGCTTTCCAACAACACTTGTTTCACACAGGGCCAATATGATAAAAATTAAGAATAAAAAAATATGTTTACCCAGTTTCCTTAATCTGTGCTTTATTTACTCAAGCACGATCAACATTTTTAATTTTGGGATTGTTAGAACTAACATGGAAAATGCATTGACTTCAAGTAAATAAGTTGAAACAGACTCATTGCACACTAATATATATATATAATATGTTATTATTTGCAATGTAACAAAATGTTAAAAAAAAAAAAAGTTTGTTTTAAAAATTTGGCCACAAAAATGCTGAACCTAAACCAGGGTTTTTACTGCAAAGAGGATTTTTTGTCGCATCGAAAAAATGAGCCAATATGACAAAAACTGAAGATAAAAAAGCATTTTTAAAGAGGCCTTCATTTACTTAAGCATAATCAATATTTATAACATAGTAATCGTCAAAATTAACATGGAAAAGGCATCACTTTCTGTTAAACAAGATAACACTGACTATTAATGTATCAATGCAACTTAAATCTGCATGCTTCTTTAAATTACATGAAACAAAACACTACCTCTAACTGTTTTATGTACCAGAATATATTATAATATGTCACTTCAGTTACTCTAATTATTAGTTTCAAATTTAGTTTTGAGGTAGAAGTGTTCAGTTTATGCATCTTTACACTCCTGTTCCACAGCAGTTCAGAACAAAACACTGCACTTTTACCAGCAACATACATTCACAAAACAACACTCCAATAGCTAACATGCACAAAATGAAGTAGCATAAGACAAGTCAGAGAGTGACTGAAATTTGTCCGTTGCACATCTGAGGTTCAGCTTCAACTCCGAGCAACTGGACACCAGGACTCTGCTGCATGGATAATGAGATTTCTGTACTTCACACTGCCACTTCCTGCTCTCCTGCCCCGAACCTCACCCACACCGAGGCACTTAAAATAGACGGCAGAGCGCGATGCAGGAGCGGAGGTAATAGTGTATCAGGTATCATGAGAGGATCCGTCTGATTCTTCTGGACAATGAGGATTCTGCCTTCAGACACTGAGGTGCTGTAATTGAATGTAAGCGATGGAGCGAAGGAGTCAAACCTTGGGACTTTTGAGATAAAAATCTATTAAAAAACACGATAAGCATCATCACTAGGCTGAAGAAAGAAGGTTTTTCTTATGCAAACTGATACGCTGCATTTATCTGACAGCAGCAGTGTTGCATGTAGCTCATGTGCAGATTGAGTGCACAGCTTAGACCATGGGGCAAAGGATAAACTGCGGGATTTACCATTCGATATCCCAGTTTCTGATTACATGTCACGGTCAGGCTCAGCAGCAGCTCAAAGGTGTTGTCTTAACGGCGCTCAAAAACTGTACAGTGAAGCAGCAGTTCGGCCTCGTCTCACGAGATGGGACACGTCATGCTTTTCTGCGACTTTCAATCTCTGAAAGAAAATCCAATTTTCTGAATGTGAAATTGGATTCAGGCCAACCTCGCGCTGTTCGACAACACTTCAGGGCTGAGCAGAAGAAGAGAATCATTTTCAGAGCGCTGCAAAGCACAATAGTCCCGACTCCCCTGACCTCCGGCTCTCCCACGTCTTGTCTGGCCGAGCTGACACAGCAGCCAGCACTGAATTCTACTGTTTCCCTGCTGGATTTATTCTCTTTTTACTAAAAATTCTCATCTTCGGTGTGAAAAGACGCCCCACGTCATTCCTCGACTTCACACGGTGTATTCGTGTGGCTTACATCCATGTGTGGGATCGCTTCCTCGCTAATAAAATGAATATTTTGCCCACAGCTGTGAGCCAAATGGAATGACTTTGCCTCTGCAGAATTAAACGGCTCTTTTTTACTAGTCAGCGTAAAACACCATTAGCATACCATTAGCAGCAGCGGGGCCAAAACATCCCCAACTCGGATTGCTCCGCTGCCCAGTTTGACGTCAGTTGTTATTGCATGTTCTGCTCAGCTCTTGGTCTGGAGATGCTCAAACTGAAATTCAAAACATGCCTTGTCGTCGCCAACAGCCAGGCTTTGGTCTAGTTTTGTCAAAGATACACAGTCGTGCATGCCGACGTCAACATGCTGCAGTGCTAAATGTTAGCAAGATGCACAAGTAAGTTGAACAGCAAGGTATTTGCTCTCATGTGAAATTAAAAACAGTTTAGAGTTACTTTATTAAAAATTCAGGCCCCACATTAGACACTCAATGCTCCACCTTTGTCTTTACCCCGAAGGTGTTCCACTGGATTCAAGTCATGCAGTATACTTAGTCAGGTCAGATCAGTATCATGCTGGATGATGCGTCTTCTGCCAAGTTTCTGCAGACTGGGAGTCATCATGTCAGCCAGTATTTTGGTATCTGTTTATGATTATATCTACAAATTTAATCTCACCAGTACCTTTAGCACTCATGCATCCCTGTAATATCCAACTCCAACCAACGTGCTTCACTGTCAGGACAATGCATTCACTGTGGTAGTCCGGGGCCAGGTTCACACCAAACATGCTGGACCTCATCTGCCCCATAAAATTTACGTTGATCTAATCAGAACAAAGAACGTACAACAAATTGAATTTCCTCATGCATTTTTGCACTGAGCAGCATGGGTTTTTATTTCTTTGATGACATATATGGAGGCTGACATTGCGCACCATCCTTCACGTTATCAGAGCTGTCACAGAAACTCTTATTTTAACTGATAACCCCTGTGCCAAGTTTGAAGCAGCTGCTTGTCTGTTTTTCAGAGCTAGATTGTGCAATTAGCACATTGTCCACTGTGTCATGATGCCAGGACAACCACTGCAGCTCTGATTAGTGGCACTATAGTTCATCCTATACCTATACACTGAAGTGAAACTACACAGGGGTACATTTGCTACTGTTGTTGTTAACGGCTACAAGGTTCCTGGCAACCCTTTCAAGGCTGCTCAAAGCAACTTAGTATTGCATATATACCAATTAGGTATAACATTATGACCACCTGCCTAATATTGTGTTGGCCCCCCTTATGTACTCAAAAATGCTCTGAACCATTGGACATGGACCAGAGGACCTCTCAGGGTGTCCTATGGGGTCTGGAACCAGGACGTTGGCACTGGATCCTTTGGGTACTCTGGCTTGTGCAGTGGGGCCTCTGTCAATCAAACTTGTTCCACTGCATCCTGTTGATGCTTGATCACAATGGGGTGTAGGAAGTTTGGAGGTCAGATCAACATGTTGGACCATTGTCATGTTCCTCAACATGTTCCTGATTGTTTGGTGTTTTTTCCATGTGGTGGGGTGAATTTTCATCCAGTGACTTTTAGGATTTCCATTTGCATGAGGGAGTGTGCTTGTTGTGGGACAATGTTTATTTGGGTGTCTAAGTCTCATCAACATGGTTGTTAAAATCCAAGGTTTTCCATCAGAACACCACATAGTACCAATATGATCAATGATCTTCACTTCAATGTTAATTTTTTCCACTATGATTTAAGATTTACGACGGCAAAATCTTGGTGAATTATACTTTGGCGGTTTCTGTAAAAAGAACAGTTTCAAAGACCTTTAAAGTTTTAGACTATAAAGGTGGACCCTTATAGTCTGTAAAGGTCCACCAATCAAAAGAATCTGTAAATTATTCCTTGCATACGGGTTGTGTTTTTGCCACATGCTAAATAAGCACATTTACCGAAACCAGAAGATGTTACCTTTCAAATTAAGTCTCATACCTGCATTTTGGCCATAAACTTTTCCATTTGCTTAAGATAAATAGGCAAAAATTCCATAACAAAGGGGTGGATGTTAAGTGAGTAATATGTTACATGTAGTTAAACACTAAACATTAGCATGGTGCTTGAAATTGGAACAAAGTCAGATTAGCTATTTATAACTGGTTCCACTAGTGTGTAAAGCTAAGCTAAGCTAATCAGCATGAGACTGTAGCTCTGTACAAACACAAATAACATGTAAATATATAACTCCTTAACCCCTGATTCTCAAAATTGAATACAATTCCTCCAAGAACAGCAAAGCTCTGTCAATGTTCCATCAGTTTAGCTACTGTATAAGTGCTGCCACTGTCACGGGGCCACAAACACGACTCTATCTGGTTTCAGTCTGTTCAGGGATTCACACCAACGATCTTTAGGTCACTTTGAAGCCATTACTCTACCGCTGCTGCAGCCTGAGTCATGCTCGAACCGAGAGCAGAAGACGGATCTGATTACCTCCAATATTTGAAACACAAGACTGGCAGCACATCGACAGACGCAGCCGTACATGCACATAGCTGCACAAACACAGCACTGATGGGAAATGGGATTTGCCATTTGGGAAACAAACAAACTGATGGAAGTGACAGTTTGGAAAGACTCTAATAATCCGCTCTAATTCCGACGTGTTAGTTCGCTGTTCATATTGAATGTTCAGGGTTGCCATGGCAATACTTCTTTCCCCTTCTCTCCCAATGTAGGTTAACAGGCAGCCATCAGTTATGAATAAAGCAGAGAGCAGACCACATGCGTCTGAGAGTAAACCCTGGATGTGAGTGCTCCACTCTTTACTGGCTGGAATGCATTAAGAGCCAATTTGATGCGCGTCATATTGATGCACTTCTGCTGTCCTGACATTTCCATGAGAGCAGCACAGTCAGGAGAGGCTGAAGGCTGCGGAGACCACAGGAATATAACTCACTGCAACATTTATCTAGTTTGGGTTGTTTTTTATCAGCTCATCAGCGTCTTCCTGCACAACAAGCTGTAATAAACCGTCACCACGGCTCCACGTCAAGTTTATTTATTGTATAACACATTTCATGCACAGGTAAACTCAATGTGCTTCACGAAATAACCGAGAAAAACATCAAACAGATGAGATAGAAATATTCCTCATAAATAAAATAACCATTCAGCCACCCACACTGCGAACACAAACCTGAGAGAAAATGGAAGTTTTAGACTATCTTTAACCCTCTGAACCCCCAAAAACTCACCCGCAGGTTTGAAAGGCATGTTATTATTCCAAAATTGGGCAAAATTACACCGTTTATCACAGCCAGAAGCTGTAAAAACAGGAACAATTGTTGGCTTTTCAACTTTCCAACAATCCTTGAATGCATAATGTGTGAAGTGCGGCTTCAATGTGAAAATTAACCAAATCTGAGTTTAAAATCACGACATTTCGTCCAAATCACATCACTCTGCATCCTTAATTTAAAATCTTGCATAAAAAACAAACCTTTCGCTCTCATCACAATCTGTCAAAAACAAAAAATTCAGTGTTCCTCAGTGCAACTGTGAAGCCTTTAGCGACTCAGCTGTGATGAACAGTCACGAGGCAAAAATTCAGAGAACTTTTTGTTGGCTGAACTGCAGGCAGTGTTTACACAGAGCACATAGGAGACAAGTAATAACAAATCTATGGTATGTAGAGTCACCAGTTTTATTCCAGTACTGTTAACAAGTGTTACAAGTTGATTTCAGGTTGTTTTTGTTCAAGAAATCCTGTTTTTATTATGTATTTTGCAACACTGTAAATTAGAGCCTTGTTTTCAGTCGTTTTTTTCACTGATTAAATAAAGGAAATCAATCAAACCTACCATTTATTCAGTTTTAGCCAACTATTTCAAACATTTGTCCTTTATTTTTACCTCACATTAACTATTATTAATAATCTGTTGATTACATTTAGCTACCTACTTTCATCCTTTACTTTCAGCCAACTAGTTATTATTTCTAGCTGTCAGTTTGAACCATTTAATTAACTCATTAGAAGTAGAATCAATGCTGCGACTGTTACACCAGAATAGAATAGAAATCTCTTAGTGCTTATTAAATAAATAAAAAGTTCATAATACAATACATGACATGCATTAATGTAAAAGCATTTACTGTTGGAGTAACAGCCAAAATAAAAACAGTATCCAACTCTATCTACAGGTGATTCTCCAACAGGTAACTAATAAAGGCTTCACCCTCCTACATCCTTGTATCTGATTGGACGATGACTTCACTCGTAGTTCCTGGATTATAAACTGGACCTACATGGCAGCTTGGTTGGAAACTTGCACTTATATTGAACAAAAACAATTCAGAAAAGTGACATTTGCATTGAGAAATAAGCAGCTGCTGAATCTGTCTTGTGTTTGCATCAACAACACACGAGTCCCACTTCTTCGCTCCCTAGTTTTCATGCTCTGTCAGTCTCGTATCTACTGCTGAACAGCCACAACGAACTACACCACCGTCTTCACCAGCCTCGAAATCATGTTCAACAGGCACAAACTGGTTCTGTAACTTCATGTATTTACAACACAAACTCCTGTTGTTTTAGTGTCGGGATTCCTAACGTCAGACCATCTTTCAGGGTTAATGTGTCCAAACCAGATGAACTCTTGGTGTTTATTAACCAGAGGAAGGAAAAGTTTTTACCCCCTGGAGTCGCTTGTTACTGTGTCATGATGTCTCCTGCTGTGTTGTCAGTTGTGTTAATGTATTATCACCACGGTGTCCCATTTATTTTCATGTTGATATTTGTAAAAACAAACCCAAGGCCTACTTTTCTAGTCTGAATTTTGATTGACTTGGTTTAATTATTACTATCACTATTTTTCAAACTAATTGCATTTACTGACTTCTCTATTTATTTACATGTTTTATCGATTTAATTAATTTAATCAATTGTTAATTATTTCTTATTTTGCTTTTAGAAATTTTAACTTACATTTGGTCCTTTTTTTCCATCTTTTATCACATCCTATTATTATTATTACTATTATTATTATTATTATTATTACTATTATTATTATCATTATTATTATTGTTATTATTATTGTCTTACCTTGCTTTTATAATTTTGACTGATTCATGGCTTTTTTAGTCTGGCTTTTGAATGATTTTATTCATTTCTCACTATCAATATTTTAAAAGTGAAGCATTTTGTTTACAGATTTCTCCTTTTATTCATTTATTACATGTTTCAACCAGATAACAACATACATTTTTAACATTATAAAATAAAAATTCAGTGAGTAGAACACACAAACAGACTAAACAAGCTCCTGACAGCACAATAATCCAGATATATAAAGTCAAATGGCTTCATTTAAGTAGAACGTACAACAGTGTTGGGTGAGAATCCTATAAATAATTCATTTACAAGTTTACTTTAGTGTCATTTTGTGGATTATTCCAACATATTTACATGATTATACTTGATTACTTTAGGATTAATAGTGCCCAAGAAGAACATTTTAGTATTTCTTCTAATTACATAACTGTCAAAACAATACAAGGAACAAGAGAATTCATGATTCTCCAGTTCTTCAGTGGCTTCGTTAAAGTAGAATATATAATTGTTTAGTCCTTTAAATAATTAATCTACAAGTTTACTGTAATCTTTTTGCATTATTCCACCCCATTCACTTGGTTATATTTGATTATTCTAGCATTAGTATTACCCAAAAAGAGAGAAAGTGTCCCAATCAGGATCAGATAACCAGCTAGAAAACCCTAAAGCAAGAACTTAGTTTGGTTGTAAGCGGTTAAATGTAATTGTTTTAATGTACATGCACCATAACTGACACATTAAAGGTATCAAAACATGATTTTAATAAGGTACAAATGGATAAAAACTCCCTTATTCTCTTTTATTCGCCTACATCTGCACTGTTTTTTGTGATAAAATAATAAAAATGTCCCTCAAAATCACCAGAAGCAGCAGCTGATGTCGCTCCATTAATCCAACCTTGATCTTTAAAACCAGTTTTCATCACCTCACCGCTTTTATCGGGTGACTCAGCATCCTCAGGTTGCCATGGTAACCTGCACTCTAACGTCCAACGCTTACAGGTGAAAGTTTTAAATCATACACAGGAGGCCGTAGCAGCCAGTTAAACCGTCGGGGTTTGTTTCCCCGTGTCCACGTCACGTCGTCGACGCCATCAGACGGTCTTTACTCTTCTTCCCGCTGCGTGAGTCACTCAGCTGAAGTGACCTAAATTCTCGCATCTCCTGGGGTTCTGGAAAATCCACATCCTCCCGTCTATCTGTCTTTTCTTTCACGACGGTAATCCTGCTTTCTCTCCGCTCACTCAAACTCTCGCTTTATGACTCACTGAGAAAAAACGTGAGTCTTCAGGGAAACAGAACGTCGAGTGAGTTCTTGAAGAAAAAAGCCATTGTTGGATGGACGCAGAGGAAACCTGTGTTTTTCTCCCCAAAGCGCCGCAGATTCATCCGAAAGCAAAACTTTCTGTGCTTTAAATGAAAAGATGAAGAAACACAGCTGAGGTTAAATTTACTGCATCCAATGTGGGTTCGATGACAAACTTTCAGTGGTAAAAATAGAAGGAATCTGTGATGAACTAGTTTTAAAATCAGCAGCAGCAGAATGAGATCAAGGCTTTCTATATCATCTGTGAAGGAATTCATTAGAAATAAAGTCAGTCCACATACAATACATGAAATTTCCCAGCCTACATTTAATTCTGTGATTCTGGGGTTGAAATTTTACATCAGACACCGAAAACTTCTCCATTTCTGGTTCTTCACAGCTTGGATGGAAGTTTGTTTTGAGAAAAGGTCAGGCTATAAACAAAGAGGTCTCTGTACAGCCGCTATTTTAAGATATTCCTGACTCAGCTCCACACGTTCAGACTTCACTGTCTCAACTTCCATCACTTTGTCTCGGACTCTGCTCTCATTCTGCACCATTAAACTCCAGGCTTTAGGGCTAAATTGCAAATTATGAGCAAATCCAGCCTTGTAAGACATAATTAGGCCCCGCAACAAAAAATGGAAGTTTTCCTTTTATAGTTTCCACCAAAACTTTTACATCATTTCTTGAAATCTATCCCCAACTACCAATATAACAACCACAAAGCTCAGGCTAAACATCCATCCATCCATTATCTATACAGCGCTTAATCCTCTGTAGGGTCGTGGTGGGACTGGAGTCTATCCCAGCAGACTCAGGGCGAAGGCAGAGGACACCCTGGACAGGTCACCAGTCTATCACAGGGCTACATATAGAGACCAACAAGCAGGCTCTCATTCACACCTACGGACAATTTAGAATAATTCATTAACCTCAGCATGTTTTTGGACTGTGGGAGGAAGCTGGAGAACCCGGTGAGAACCCACACTGCACAGGGAGAACATGCAAACTCCACACAGAAAGATCCCAGGCGTCCTAACCGGGACGCGAACCGGGGATCTTCTAGCTGTGAGGCGACGCTGCTAACCACCGAGCCACTGTGCATCAGGCTAAACAACCAATAGATTTTAAACTAAAATCACAACTTATGTTTACACGTGTAAAACTGCTTACTGCAATGCAACATGCACTTTATAATCAGTTTAATGTAAAGTAATCGCCTTATCACTGCATTGATCATATTGGTACTATGTGCTGTTCTGATGGAAAACCTTGGATTTTAACATCCATGTTGATAACAAATAAACATTGTCCCACAACAAACACACTCCCTCATGCAAATCCCAAATGTCACTCAGGAAAATGCACCCCACCACATGGAAACAACATCAAACAATCAGGAACATGTTGAGGAACATGGCAATGGCCCAACATGTTGATCTGACCTCCAAACTTCCTACACCCCATTGTGATCAAGCATCAACAGGATGCAGTGGAACAAGTTTGATTGACAGAGGCCCCACTGCATAAGCCAGAGCACCCAAAGGATCCAGTGCCAACGTTCTGGTTCCAGACCCCATAGGACACCCTGAGAGGTCCTCTTGTCCATGCCCAATGGTTCAGAGCATAATTGAGCACATAAGGGTGAGCAACACCATATTAGGCAGGTGGTCATAATATTATGCCCGATTGGTGTATATTGGAAATGATCATGGAAAGGTAGAGAGCTGTTTGCACTGTGTCGTCCTATTCTTCCTGAAGAAACAGAATCATGTTGTCAGACATCCAGAACTGCCTAAAACTATTTTATAGATCACAAATGGTGCAGTTGTGGACATTAAAGTGAATAATCCAGCAGCCAACCGCCGGATTTCGTCTTTTCTTGTTGTCTGTTGAGTCATTTGAATAAAGCTGCATTATTAGGCGGTTTAAAGTCATAGTCGCTGGTCCAAAGAGAGTCTGTGAGCTGCTCATGCTTTCTGACAAGGGTGTGGATCAACTTAAAGGTCGAGAATTAGTCACCAGCTGAACAACACTGAAACTTTTTGTGCACAAATGGCTAAATATAACCCTTTTCTATAATTATTGTTAACCTGTTTCTATTGGTAACTGTTTCTCTAAGAACATTTTCTTGCTGTGTTCAGCGGAATCATCAATCAGCCTAATATAACTGGACTGGTTTTGTAATGTTGAAGCAAACTACAGCGCACAGAGAAAACCTGACAAAGACATGCAGCAGACTTCACTTCTAAAAGGCCCAGTAAGAAGCTTCTCACTGAGAGCCAACGATGTAAAGACAAAGCTTATGTAATTCCCAGGAAACAGGACGCCTTCACCTCTAATAAGTCGACATCTTGAACTCAAATAAGGCGGCCGTCTAACAGAAACAGCTGATAAAGACTTACTTTAACAGCCTTTTCCTTTCAGTCAATCATAAATGAAGCATTTCTGAATAATTTTATGCCTGATTTGCATAAAATAAGCTGCCGTATTAATGGAAAGAATACTAAAAAAGACTTGAGCAGAGTAAAACACTACAAAATTAAATGATCTGACACATAAAACATCTAGAAAGTGCAGTAGATTCCTGCATCACCTCTATGAATATAAAACAGAACAACGCTGAGAACAACTTGGTTATTTTCTCGATTAATTGATCAGTTTTTGGTCTATAAAGTATCAGAAAATGGTGTAAAAAGGTAAATTATTGTTCTCCAAAGTCCACAACCCAAAGATAATTAGTTTATAGTCACAACGGAAGAAGGAAACCAGAAATATTCACATTTAGGAAGCTGGAATCAGATCATTTTGACCTTGTTTCTTAAAAAACTGACTGATTAATTATCAAAATAGTTTAATTTAACAGTTGACAAGTAATTGATTTACTGCTGCAGCTCTTTATTGAACAACTCAAGACAACAAGCTGCAGAGTTACCAGTGATAAAAGGTGGTTTAGTTGGAGGTATAATTGTGCAAACTCACATAACTACCTTTAAATAAGGTACACAGTCTGAACAATGGAGGCTTTGTTTGCCTTTAACACAGCTGTGACTTATTTAGCAGCAACTCAGGGAAACAAACTGGTGGCAGTTTGAACGAAACACATCCATTAATGGAAATAAGCAGTTGGAAAACATGGTGTAAATGCCTTTCAAATTAAAAGATGAGTGTAAACTGATGTAAAAATGTATGTTCTGCTCTTCTCCATTATCACCATGACAGAACTGCACTCTGAAGAATGAAGCAGGTCTTTCCACTAGACTTAGACTGTGTTGGTGGCTTGTGGTGACACTTTATGTTGTATTCTCTTTGAAAATTTTATAATTGACATCTTCAGCTAGAAGATCCCCGGTTCGCGCCCCAGTTAGGACACCTGGGATCTTTCTGTGTGGAGTTTGCATGTTCTCCCTGTGCGGCGTGGGTTCTCACCGGGTACTCTGGCTTCCTCCCACAGTCCAAAAACATGCTGAGGTTAATGGATGATTCCAAATTGTCTGTAGGTGTGAATGAGAGTGTGCTTGGTTGTCTGTCTCTATGTGCAGCCCTGTGATAGACTGGTGACCTGTCCAGAGTGTCGCCTGCCTTCGCTCGACTCGGCTGGGATAGGCTCCAGCCCCCCTAGACCCTACAGAGGATTAAGCGGTGTATAGATAATGGATGGATGGATGTTCATTCCAGTTTTTCTATTAAATGTTTTTATAATAAATAATCAAAAGAAATCCAACTCTCTCTATTTTTGCTTTTTTATGATATTATAACTATTCTGCTAAATTCGGCTGAACTGCAGGCAGTGTACTGTAAGCAGTAAAATATCTATAGAAACTGCATCATAGTTTTGAAAAACCAAGCAGCAGGTCTGAAAACTTTCTTAAGTGACTTCATTAACTTCCCCTGCTCACTCAGAGGCGTTTCATCAGGAGGATTTAATGGATGACAGCACGCTGCCTCCATTCATCCACCCTGACAGGCCTCACCGGCTCCTAAAAGCCTTCAATCACGTTAATTTCACTTTAAAATTTCACTCTTTCAGCTTGTATGTAAATCGCCTGCCATATATGTTGTCAAGTGAACCCACCTGCTCGCTAAATTACTCTGAATGACTCAGCTAAACGCCTGTAATGTGTACGTAACGGCCATTAAATCTCAGAAAGAAAATCAATCCTCTATTATTCTCGACACACCTGCTGGAAAATGACACTTGTCTGAATGATCGGAACATCTCAGATGTGATTATAATTGCTGCGATTCGGCCACTTCCAGCTCAAACATTGCTGAGGAAACATCTCGCACCTGTCACACAGAACACCTCCCGCCTGATTGGTGGGCTGCTGTTGCTATGGCAACCGGCATTACACACACGCACACACACATTGCGACACACATGTGCAGAGTAAATACTGAAAGGAGATCATCTTGCATGCTAAGACATCAAAGAAGGAGGAAGGAGGAAGGCTTGAAACCTGAGCTGCGTGCATTACACAGGAAGACTGCATTACTGCTATTTAAACACACGCTATGTCCACGCACTGCATGGCTGAGGCCGGTGTCATCCTGCTCTCAACATGCCTCAGCCCCGAGTGACCGCCACCCACCAAACACCTTCACTAACAGGTTCAGCTGGTAAACAGGACGCCTGGCTGAGCTCCTCCTGTCTGCTTCTGCACGTTTCTGCTTTGTTGAGCTTCACGGAGCAGAGAGACAGTAAAGGTGAAGCAGGACGGAGAGGAGGAGACGAGACTGGAGCTCCAGAGAAAACACCTGAATGCACATTTACTGTGGCCAAAAAGCAAACAGTTCGCTGTATGAGCTGGACAGTGGAGGGAGTGTATCCAGCGATAGAAGAACAGCACTCACAGGTCAAATCGAAACAAAATGTGTGATATATGAATCGAGATACAATATTAGAAACACGTGCACAACGCCGTGTACGCAGGTCGCCAGCAGCAGTCGTGAGTTCGAGTCCAGCTCACGGCCCTCTGCTGAATGTCTCTCCTCTCTACCCTCTTTCCCTCTATCAATTAAAAAAACTTGAAAAATGTCCCCTACAAAAAAAAATATAAAAAAAACACTTCCACCTATGTATCTGGTCTGCAGCTATGTTTAAGTTTCTTATTTTTACAGATTTTAACTGTAATATTTTAAACATTTACTGCTACTTGACAGATTTTCATTATTTCTCTTTAAAGAGGTGACGGTAATGGTAAATATCTGTAAAAGTTGAAATATTTTGCACCAGAGTCTCTCACAGTGTACTTATTTAATTGTATTTTTTTATTTATTTATTTATTTTTTAATGCTCTTTTGGCTTGTTCTGTTGAACTTTATTTACGTAATGTCTTTTTTCCTAATGTTTACTGTTTCCACACTGAGGGTTTGAAGAGTACAGCGATTTCAATGCTCTTTATGTCCTGTACATATCACAGTATTGACAATAAAAAGACTTTGACTTTGACTTTGACTAAAATGATGATATTCTGAACTGATTTAAATACAGTAAAACTGCTCTATTTGTCTAAATACAGATTTCTGATGTGGACATTATTTACAATTTTGGCTGTAACATGGGAATTAATGTTTTTTTCTGATTTCACTTGATAATATCTGTAATAATAAGAGCTTCAAAAATGATTTACCATTTTCCAATTCCTTAATATCCTTTTTTTTTCTTGAAAATATTCACAAATATTGGTAAAATAACATAACATATTTTAAATTTTGCTAATTTAAACACAGTAGGAAACAGTGAGATCTTTTATGGTCGAATAACTTACTATTTATTTTAAAAAAAGGTTTTGGTGCTGACATTATTTACAGTTTTGGCCTGCTTTGTTTTTGTATTTTAACAGTAAACATGTAAATTAATACCGTATTCTGTGATTTTACTAGTTATTATCATGTATGCCTTTTTATTAGCAGTAGTAATTCTACAGTTTGATCTAAACCTGGGCAGGGGGTGAAAAGATTTACTAGTGGATAAAATAAAGTTTCCTGCTCAAATTTTTATTCATTTTTAAATTTTTGTTCAAGCTTTGAGTCAAGAAGATTCGAGGAGACGTGTGTCTTCGGTGGAAATGTTAATAATTTATATTCATTTTAAACGTGACGCTGTGACCACTGGTTTAGTCTTTACCAAAGAGTTGTGTTTTATTAACGGGACGCGCTTTTCTTTGTGTCAAATTTTAATCTGTGAACTAAACAGTAACGGCAGCTGTTCAATAGATTTGGTAGATTGAAAGTGCAATACTTCACCCTGAAGTGTAGCGGAATAAGAATAAAGAGGCATGAAATGAAAATAAAGTCTTGTTTGTGCTGGGAGAGGAAGTTTTTGCTCGGTGTATTTGTTGGGATTGAAGCAATTTCAGTAAATCCTGTTTGCACTCAAGTCTGTGAATTAAGTAGAAGTGAGTAAAACTGGACCTCGTCTCTGGAAAAACATCCGATTTGTCACTAGTTTGTGCACCACAGACATAATCCCATAGATATCTGTTGCGTAAGAAAACAAAACCAGAATCATCTGGACGAACACCACTGGACCGAAGTGAGAAAACGTGATATAACTTGGTTAAACTTTTTGTTTTCCAGGAAGTTCCTGGATCCGTGTCACCGCAGCACAAAGTTTCAGCTCTTGGATTTCCCGTTTCCACTGCTGTCCAGGACAAACACGTCAAACTAATCCAGCCTGCACGCTGACACCTTGGAGAACGCCTCGCTCCTCCAGAGTCAACAAAACAAACTCCAAAGTTAATTAGAATTAGTCGAGCTTGGAAGCGGAAGGCTTCAGAACAGATTTCTGCGGTTTCCACTGTGAGATTAAGCAGCCTGATGGATGAGCTGTGATCCCACAAACGCTCAGAGGTTTCCTGGAAAGACAACGTTAGAACGACTGACTGTGAAATCCACGCAGAGCCTCGTGATGATGGGTTTGTGAGGGAACGAACTGGAATCCAGAGCGTCCACAGACGTGTGTTGGCCGAAAGATCATTTTTTAGTTGTTGCTGTTGCTCAACCAGATGTTAGACGAGCGAATAAAACAACAGCTTGTGAAATGAGTGCAGGACAAACTAAAAACAAAGAGAAAGTCAAACAGAATGGAAAGTAAAAGGTAGACGCTGCTGACAATTAATATACTTGTAAATTACTAGAACATACTACCAGACAGTTACACTAACATAACATAGAATCCAATTACATTACAGATGACAGAGGTAAACCAGAAGCGACACAACCTGACTAATACAAACTCACAACAGCCAAAAAACGACCACAGAACCAAGCAGCCTGCAGAGACTCAGAGTGACGACAGCTGAGGTCGACTCTTAACCAACATCACATGTTAAAGACCTGCAAGGATCACTTTATCGTCCATAAGATGAAGATAATCTGTCCTCACTGTTGTTCTGAAATGTGAATATTGAACCTGAAGAGCCCTCTGAGGCTGTTTTCAGGGTAATTTATCCATATTTACATGTTAAGCTCTTATCCAGGTCATCAGAAGGGATAATAATGAATGCTACTTCTTGTCTGTTCCTTCCTTCCAGACGAGCTTCCATCATCTCAGATCAGCTGTAATGAGATGAGATGTTAAATAACAATATTTTGCTGATTTAAATACAGTAAAAAAAAAGTGTCATTTTACTTCACATGTAAAATAATCAGTTTTTATTCATAATAATAGGTGTTTACAGTTTTGACGTTTCTTAACCATTAACACATAAATTAATACTTTGCTTCTGTGATTTTATTACGTATTTTAACAAAACAAGGAACATCCATCCGACAGTTTATATATATATATATCTATTACAAATAATGAAAAAGATCTTTAAAAAGTAAATATTTTCACAGTAAAAAATGTGTAATTTTACAAACGAAAAGAATTCATTATTACAAATAAAAACATAGACCGATTGTTGATATTGGCGTTTTGACATACTTTTTTTAAACCATTTATTATTTAAATCCCTAATATACTTTTTTTTCAAAACGGCTTCTCTTTCTCTTTATATATATATATGTATAAATATGTATATTATAACTTTTTAAAAATTAATTTACATGTTTATATAAACAACTGTTGAAACCACGATTTGCCATTTTTAAATCCTTAAAGTACACAATTTTTTTTTAATAACATAAAATCTCTAAAATAACAATATTTTTGCTGATTTAAATATAGTAAAGTGTCATTTTACATTAAAAATACTTTTTAAAAAAATTATAATTATTAGTAAAAAATATTGATGTTTATGTGTTTTTTTTATACTGATTTTACTAGTTATTATTTGTAATTTAAAAACAGGGAACATCGATAATATAACAGTAAACTGTTGGTAAAATGTTTTAATATTTCTTTTCTTTTCTTTTCTTTTTTTTACAGTGTGGTCTGCTTAGCTCCATCATGACTTCTGTTAAAATCAAATCTCAGAACAGTTTGGCTTCACTGAAACTGAAGCCTTGCTATTTAAAATACTGTAAAACTATACATTCAAGTCTATTGGATGGCTTTATATTCCCTTAAACCGACTTTCTCTCAGGTTAAAGGTCACATCTGTATAATCTGACTGCTGTTAACTTTATCTTTAAATGTGTCATCGGAGCGGAATTCTACCCCAGAAACAAACATCTGCTCCTGTTTATTTTTCTTGCCTTTTTTATCGGCCAACAAAGCGGCGAGGCCAAATGCTGATTGTGTAGAAGCTGTAAAGTGATTCTAGTCGAGAGAGGGAAAGCTTCAGAGTGATGATTAGGCTCTTTCCTTGTTTTTCTTCCCCCCGGTGGGACGGCATTATCCTGGCGGAGGGAGGCTCAGGGGGAGATGCCAGGAAGCTTTGGGATGAAGAGGAGGAGGAATCTTGGCCTGGACCGGAGCCCAGACTGCTGCCTTAAAACCACTGTGAGCTTAATAAACCTGCATGAAGCTGCAAGTTTGTGAAATTATAGAGACCAAGAGCAAACAAAGAGGAATAAAGTGATGAGAGTGAGAGCAAAAGGAGGAAATAAAACGCCACAGACAGAAAGAGAAACCCGGCATCGCCTCCACAGCCCGGCGCTACAATTTATTTTCGACGGTGCAAAAACAGATTTGACAGCCAGACTGTCTTTATCGGGGTTTTGGTTTCAAGCGCTGACATCTGCCAGCCTCAGCTCTCAATTACTGCACCTTCCTGCAGCAGCGCAGGAGCGAAAGTTTGGCAAGAAAAGGTGATTTTTACTCAACGAGAAGCTGCATTATTTAACTGTTACCACTGTTGCTGCAGCACTTAAGGCAGCGGTTTGATAACGAGGAGCTAAAGGTCGACCACAGAACATGAAATGACCATTAAAATTGAAAGCATCAGACTATTAGTTCATTATTGGCATTGTAATAAAACAGTGTGCACTAACAGGAGATTATATAAAAAGATTGAATCCACACGAAAAGCACAAAATTAAAAGGTGGTAAAGCAAAAAACTATAAAGACATTCTGCATCCAAAGTCCCACGCAAGTACAAAAACATTATTAATGCACTATTAACTTCATGTATCAAAAGCGAAGGTACAGAAAAATGACTCATACATCCTGGTGCATCAACACTTACACAACGTTTTATTACTGCAGTTGCATATTTATACAGTATTTTAGTCCTGTGGTTTGGCTGCTCTAAAGGAGATGCTTTAATCTGTGGGGTTGTTAAATTATCAATGTGAGAGGAAAGAAGAAAAACTAAGTCGTCTACATAAATTTGTATAAAATTTGCACTTTTTTCTGATCTTATGTGCCGTATACTGGATGTTTTAATCTCTTTAGGCCTCAAACGTTTATTTAAATTACTGCGTAGTATCGAAACTATTAGCACAACCAGTCTCTGGGGAAAAGCATGTAGCTAGTTGTAGGACCAAGTATATTTATCTAGAAAATGATAATCGTACATCAAGCCTCCATCAAAATTCAAGTTCAGCAAGTTCTGTTTAATTGATTAAAACATATTAACCAATAACATGAAAACCAGGGGACATGCCTGTCAGAAAGTGTATTGTAGATTTGCTGTAGTACCTGTTTGCACCACCTCTTGCTGGAGCCTCTTGCTGTTTAATGAGATGGAGTTACATGTGTGTTTGCTGACCGCCCGTAAAGGTTGCATAAAATGAGCGCACCTCCTTGCTGTCCTACTGCTAACTGTGGCAGCTGAGTCGATGAACTCTGCAGCATCAAGTTGTAAAAAGATTTAGCTAGCTACCTGAAGCTCATGCTAAGCCAGGACTTGCTAACACAAGCCGGGAGCTGAGTGTCTGTCAGCTAATGTTAAGGAACATCAGGATTCTGACTACATCCTACCAACAACATTAAAACCTAAAGTAATTCAGTGTATCTGCAACACCTCTGCTCTGAGTATAAACACATTTTAGCGGTGACAGTAAATACCGATAGATTTTCTTGACTGTGACAGTGTTTGTGGACATGTGTTCGATCTGAGCAGCTGGACTAACAATAACTACAGTGAACAAGTTGTTCCATCATCAAGACCAACTGTGAGCTTTATTCTGATATCAAACTACTGTGAAGAGATTATTTACGTTACTTTACGTTACGGGGTCTTTACTGTGGAGGACTGCAGCTCGTTTGCTGCGTTCAACACTTTGGATTTTGTCGGGCCAATCCTTGAACAGCAGTTGAAAACGAAGTCATGACTTTTTGCTTTTGTTATTTAAAATTCAAGAGGCCTAGTTTTCACCTGATCTGTTCTTTAAATTCCTAACTTCTAAGTTGATTTTGCAGCAGTGTCAATGGTTAAGAACGCTTTCATCACGATATACAGAAACATCCACTGTATCTCACTCATTTCAACAACTAATCGATTATCAGTTGTTAGCATAAGTTTGCATCCCTAGGGTGCTCACGTGGGCAGGAGAGGAGGTGGGACCTCGATACCACGTCTCCACACCTTGGTCGCTGCTATGCAGAGCTGCAAACAACCAGCACAAGATGGCAGCACACATGTCCACAATATTTAGGTTTATCTCCTCACTTCCTTCATTTGATCTCCTGATCTGATCCCCCTCAGGCCTTAACTCCTCCCTAGAGAGGAAGATGCAAGAACAGACGGGCTGAAGCTGCCAAATGAGAAATCCTTTGGTTCTGTAGCATCAGTTTTAAGTGACACATATTTATTATCTCGAGCTGCAAAGCTTTTTCAGCTGTCAAATCAAATCAGACGACGAAGATGCAGCATTTACACACCGCACCACTTGATGAAAGACTTCTTATGTCGGACACATCTGGGTTTTCTTGCTCAGCTCTCATCTAGCTGAGCTGCACTTAAGTAATTGGAAGATCCACCATGACGATGATGGAGGAGGAGGAACGATCTCCAGGTCAGGGGAGGACAGATGACGCAAGGAAACATTAGTTAGCATCACGAAAAAGCAACGTTTGGCTTCACTGGGAGGAAGTGGTGATGCACTGTCCAGTTTTATATGTAGTCTATTATCAAAAGCAAAAAAGCAATGGCAACCAGTGGTTTAATCTTTAACGCTTCACAAGTTTTCTGTGGAGAATCTGAATCTAAAACGTATTCAAAGCTGTCAAACAATCGTAGAGGAGTAAGAAACAACAATATTCACTTCAGAAATCTGCTGCACTCCACTGCACAAACAAACTCACACAAACAGCAAAGACACAGGCAGAGGAACACATCTGGAATGCCACTAAAGTGATTCTGGACCTCGCAGATGCTTCAACTGACAGCGACTAAACCCCCAGCATCGCTAATTCAAACATCAGCTGTAATACTTAGAGCAACAGCAGTCGATTAGTTATTATTATATGTAATTAACTGTGATGTTTATCTCAGATGTCACAGTCAGAGCAGAGGACGAACCCCTGCTGCTTCAATCCCGGCTCGCATTTTAACGCTCATTCATCCTGACAAATGACAGTGAAGTGCATCAGTGCGGTGATGTGCGAGCATCACAGACTCACACTCGAGGATGAAGAAGACACACGTCCATCACAGCTGCATGAAGGCCGACAGCTGCAGTCGGAGGGATGAGAGGCTAATGGATCTTGTCTAAACTGATTAGGATTGAGTGAGGGAGCCCTCTATGGAGTGACCGCTCATGTTCTACGAGCCGTGAAACTTCACCTCAAGTGGTTTTTCTCATGGTTTTTCTGTTTCTTTAAACATATCTGTAGTTGTGCATCATCGGTAAACACTCATTTACCTTCTGTAACCAGTTGTCATTGTTAAAATTCAGATTTTAAGTAAGCCAAAGTGAGACTTGGCCAATAAAGCTGATTCTGATTCTGACAATCGACATCCCTCTTCCTAGCAACATATTCCAGTTCCACCTGAGGAATCTCAAGGTGTTCCCAGGCCAGATGAGCTACATAGCAAGTTCAAATCTAGTCAGAGCCCAGACAGCTGCCTTAAAACCACTCTAAGCTTAATAAACCTGCATGAAGCTGCAAGACCAAAGCAAACAGAAAAGCAAAAAGTGCTGAAAGGAGGCATAAAAGGAGGAAATATAACAAGAGAACGCCAAAAACAGAAAGAGAAACCCGGCATCACTGTCACGGCTCATCTAATCTAATTTTACTGTTAAGACTGTTGCTGCTGCTACTTTCTCGAGGTGTTCCCAGGCCAGATGAGATATATGATCCCCTCCAGCAAATTTAAATCTAGTCTGAGCCCAGATTGCTTCCTCAAAACCACTGTAAGCTTCATAAACTTGCATGAAGTTGGAAGGTCATGAGTGAAATTATAGAGACCAGAGCAAACAAAGAAGCAAAAGTGATGAAAAGAGGCGTAAAAGGACGAAAGAGAACGCCGAAGACATAAAGAGAAACACGGCATCACTTTCACAGCTCGGTGAGACAATCTATTTTAGCACTGACATCTGCCAGCCTCAACCCTCAATTAATGCACCTTCCTGCAGCAACACAAGAGGAAAAAATTGTCAAAAAGAGGTGATTTTTATTCATTTTACTGTTATGACTGTTGTTGCAGCACTTGAGGCAGCGATTTCACCTTGCTCAAGGTGTTCCCAGGCCAGATGAGATATATGATCCTTCCCGCGAGTTCAAATCTAGTCCGGAGTCTCCTCACGGTTGCCCAGAAAAGCTTTAAAAGAAGTCGCCCTTGAGGCGTCACAATCAGACGACCGAATCGCCTCAGTTGTCTCCTTTCAATGTGAAGGAGCAGTGCTTTGGAAATCCGAGCTCCACATCCTGTCTCTAAGGCTGAGCCCAGCCACCCTACAGAGGAAACTAATTTCAGCCTTTTATATTTACAGTGTCATTTTTTTCAGTCACTACCCAGAGCTCATGACCATAGGTGATGGACAGAATGTAGATCAAAGAGTAAATCTTTACCATGATGGTCCAGTACAACACCCAAATTATTGCTAACATTGCTCCTATCCATCCATCTCATGCTCTTTTTTCCCATTAGTCATGAACAGTATCTGAAATACTTAAACTCCTTTGCTTGAGGCAGCAGTTCACCCCCAACCCAGAGGAAGCAATTCAATGGTTTTCAGCAAAGAGCCATGGACTCAGACTTGGAGATGCCAACTCTTATTTTGGCTGCTTCACACTCGGATGCAAACTTGGATAGTCGTGGCTTGATGACGCTACCAGAACGTCGTCGTCTGCAAAAAGTAGAGATGTGACTCTGAGGGTTTTAAACTGGACACCCTTCTCACCTCGGCTATGTCTTAAAATGTCGTCAGTGAATATCCCAAACAAGATCAGAGACAAGTGGCGACCTTTTTTAGAGTCTAACACCCACCAGAAATGCGTAGAAATGTTAATGACTAATCATTAATCAAATAATTGCCATTGACAGTTTAACCGATTCAAAACATATTAACCAATAATGCAGACGGATATCCATGCTGTAGGTGGAGCCTCTTACCGTTTAACTCTGTAGAAACTCAAGGAGGCGGTCAGTTCGGCATGTTGGCAAGCATAGAGCATTGTGGGAGTTTAGCTAGCAACGGGCACCATGAGAAAGTCTCCGGTTACGCTTAATACCTCCCGGCCAGAGTTCTCGTCTTGTAAATGATCTGAAATGCACTCGGACAGCTTTACTATGAGCTGATTATGTTTGCCAGCAGGGCATTTTAGTGAAGACTTAGCAGGACACGGCAGCATGTCCATTGAGCCCAGTTCGTTTTAATGATTAATCAGTCATCAGCTGATAAGGCAGCCATTTATGAGTGAAGATAATTGTGCTAAGGATACACAGATCACCTGGTGGATTTTTACTTTCTGGGTCAGCTCCCTCTTTGCTACAATAGTCCGCTACAATGCTTGTATTCCTGCAGGTTTGGGTATTTGGGAACAAGCAAGGGCGGGAACTTAGGTGTTCAGACCCCTGGTATCACAGACTGGTTCTAAATAACTTTATCCACAGTGTAAACATGCTCATAAAGCAACAGTGGAACCACAACAACTCCAAACAACATTAATAAAACGTGGGTGAGCACCGTTTTTACCTGAGATAAGATGATATCAGCAACAAACAATGGGTCTCTCCTGTTTCCTACTCACAGAGGGCAGTTTTTCCCTTCATAGCTGTTTTCTAAGTAAACATGTGGTCTTGTTATGGACCACTGAGCCCATGCTTTGCTCTCACATCACATCTGTCATTACAGAGCAACACACTTAAGAAGAGACGACAGGGAAGCAGCGTCAGCACACTTTAAGTTTGTTACCCTGTTGGGAAATTTGTCCTCCTGACCTCTCGTAACTATTTATTAGCAGCAGCAGTGTCCAACTTCAGCCCAGCAGCCGGAGTCTTGGTCAAGGACGAAGCTGGGAGTGTTATTAGTGGCCAACGTGCACATCGTGGGAGTGATTCCAGAGGTTTCTGCAGGATAAACGTTTGGTGTTGAGCAAACATGTGCAAAGACTTTATTTAGCCTTAATAAAGAGTCTGACACGATTTCTAGGTCAACTGTTGTTCCTCCTGGTCCCGGCTGGAAATGTAATTTGCCATACAAGGCTTTCTTGAACTCCTGTTCCTGAAAAGCATAAGCTGAATGTGCTTTTGTTAAAACCTGGTAATGCTGAGATTAAGATAATTAACCCTTTGATACAGGAAATAATTTTTAAAAGGGGGCGTGAGAAGCTTTTTAGTTCTCACAAACAGGACGTAAAACATGTCCAATATGTTATTTTGAGCGAGTATCACAACTATTTCCTGTGGATGACACCAGCATCAGTTGTTTAAAAAGCAATTTAAGGCAAAATACTGCTGATGTATAGGCAGAACCATTTTTACTATGATTACTTACATTAAGACAAACATTTTGTGTCTGACAAGTTTTGTGAAATTTTATATTTAAATGTGCAATGAGGCATTATCTTGTTAGAAATGTGTAAATTTCCCTAAACTTCCATAAGAAAATTGATTTTTATTTTACATTTGTTGATTCAAAGGTTATACAAGGTTATAAAATACCATCAACAGAAGGAAAAACATAACTCTTCACTGTGTTTTTAGGAATAAAATGTAGCTTTAGATCTGTTTTTTGTTTTTTTTTAACATTAAGCTCCTAATTTGACCCATTTTAACCCCATTTTTGGCTCCTGTCATGTTTTTACTCACTGTGGGTTCATTTTTCACTGCAATATAAAGTCCTGCACCTCTGTGGAAACAGAACAACTCTGACTAGAAGTAGAGAGAACCCAAAACTCTCTTTTGCGTAGCATAACAAAGTTCTAATGACTTTTCAAAAAAGTAAAAATCAAAAGTTGAATTCCTCTGATTATGTATTTTACAAAAAATAAATAAACCAGGAATAAACATGTTCAACATTTTTGTAAGTAGCCAGAGGTGTTACCAACACTGGAAAAAACAATGGTGGCTCTACATGTTACAGATATATTTTTTTTAAATATTTTTTGCGGAGTTTTTCCATTTTTAGTGATGGGGGAGAGACAAGGTGAAAGGGGGTAAAGAGAGAGAGAGACATGCAGCACAGGGTCGTGAGCCAGACTCGAACTCACAACCGCCTACATGGCAACACCCTAACTCAGTGAGCTACCCTGGTGGCCATATTATAGATATTTAACCACTTACATTTTTAATTTGGTTTCACACTTGTCTCATATTGGCTCTGTTTACACAGCTTACAGTTCATCTGAAAAGTCCCTGAATTTTTGTCATATGACTGTTGGTCGCAGCTGAGTCACTAGTCACAGTTGCAGCAAGGAATGTATAATTTTTTGTTTTTTTACAGAATCTAATCAGAGCAAACTATTTATTCTTGGCAATTTTTTTAATGAAACATGTAGAATAAAGGGATTTTAATGAAATACCTTAATTGTCAAGAGTGTATTTGGTTTAAGTTTTCCAATGGAATGGAAATGGACCATCTCAGCGTTAAAATTTGTTCTGTTTTTACATTTTTTTTAAAAAAACACCATGCCTTTTAAACCACTAGTGTGCTCTGGGGTTCAGAGAGTTAATGGCCACAGCATAGGAGCGCCAGAGGAAAATCCCTGAATGAGTTGTTTTACTGCGGAGCTGGCAGCATGAGGTTTCAATATACAGTCATGGTTGTATACTGCTCCATTAAATGTCAGTATAGTGCCTTTAACAGCAGTATTGAGCTGTAGTGAGACATCTAAGTTCGTCTGTGCGCTTTTAAAGTTGGAAATATTGGATCTTTAAGACAAAATCAACTTGATGTGAACACTGTGAATGCAGCATCTGCTTTAGAGGTGCTAACAGGCAGATTTCATTAGAGGAAGACCATCTGTTTGCTCCTGTTTCCAGTCTTTATGCAAAGTTAAGTTAACAAATTGAACTCTTTTCCTTCCAGACACTGCAGCCTTTCTGATTGCTGCACGGTTCACTCTGAATATTGGAGTTCTGACCACGAAAATGAGCAGATTAGCATAAAGCTGGTGGGAGTCAACCCTTTTCCACTGCAGCATTAGTTCCTGATCTACTCACTGAGGCGCCATAACACCCAGAAAACACACATATGGAAGCTGTAACAGGTGAATAAAGTCCACGAGCCGAGCAGCTACACACACACACACACACACACATCTTATAATCAATGTGTCGCGGTTCTTCCCCATTATTCAGGAGTGTGCCGGGGGCTCTCCAGCGCTCAGCTGCTCATGCAATATTCAGCTGTGGGATTTACCGGCTGGCTGAGGAGACGATGTAGTGAAGTGACAGAGCAGAGCCTGGTAGGGGTGTGTTAGTGTCTGCATCTGTCTGTGTGTGTGTGTGAGTGTGTGTGTCGGTGTGTGCGTTAAGGTCTGCATCTGTGTGTTGGTGTGTTGGTCACGAAGCTCAGGACACACCGAGCCAAAAATAGATTTGAGTTCAACCTGCCTCACTAGAGAAGACAGCTCCGACAGGACGAGTGAATGAATGGGTGTGTGCTGAAGTGCAACGTCTGACACAAACACACACACTCATTAGCACACACACAAATACAACCTTCAGGTGAAGAATTAGTCCAGGAAATTCGTATCACTTGCATGCAATCCTGTCTCCTCTCCTTGCCAATTAAACTGCATTTAAAGACTTTGCAGTGTCTTCCAGTTTAAAGTCCTCCTAAGTGCCTATTCATGCTTTCCGCGTCCATGTGCACGGACTGATGCAGCTCTATTCACACTACAATGAGTCTGCATCGCTCTGCTGCAGACGGTTGCATTGGAAGCTCAGATCAAACACAGAAAAGCAAACATGGCTCCCGTGGATGTTACTTAAAGTCTGTGACTTTGCACTTTTTGCAGGACACAGCAGCTGGTTACAGATCAGGCTGCAGCACCGCGTCAGTGTGATTATTCCTGAGGCGTGTCGAGCACAGTGGGCAGACATAGCACGGGATAACTGGAGAATTTACAACTTTCCATTGTGTTTGTGCCCCGTCGATGAAAAGCATGAACAAATCAAAGAGTGTGGCAGTCACTACTTCAATTACAGCTCTGTTAGCGGTGAATTATAAAGGTGGAGATGACGGAGAGTCTCCTCGCACGGTCTCTCCTCATAACAGGCACCATTGTTTTCCTGGCACATGAAGAGTCAGCATGTTTGCAGTGTGAGCACTTTGTGAGGAAATTTAAATCATGCATTCCCTTGCGAACACATGAAAGCATGAATTGGCTTCAAGGCGTACTTACCAAGTCTGCAAGGATTCATATGATGTAAATTTTAGCGTGTGGTGGTGGGTGGTATCTACATATTCCGTGCAGACTGCCTAGCATGCTCACTATTGCCCTGGTAGTGTGGTCACTTCCCCAAGTCCACTTGAGTCCACATGGACCCCCCATATCCACATGTAGCCCAAAATTTGTGTCGATATTTGAGGTGAGAAATTAGCCATGCAGCTGCTAAATCTGTCTTCATTTTAAATCAGCGACAGTTTCAAAGTTTTCTAGGAGCTTCCAGATGCAGCAAGTCACACTGGATGCCCTTGTTTTCTATAATGTAGTCAACGTAGCTACAATTTAATGCAGATGAGGATTCATCAACATGATGCTCCATCGCCTGAAACACAACACGCTGCTCCCAGAATGCACTGCATGGCTGCTCATGAAAAGTTAGTTAGACAACAAGATGTCAACGGACTCAGAAAGTAGTAAATATTAAATCTAAATCTAAAGTCCTAATAAAGAAGTAGCAGAAGATACACTGATCAGGCAGAACATTATGACCACCTGCCTAATACTGAGTTATGTGCTCAAATATGCTCTGAACCATTGGACATGGACCAGAGGACCTCTCAGGGTGTCTATGGGGTCTGGAACCAGGACGTTGATACTGGATCCTTTGGGTACTCTGGCTTGTGCAGTGGGGCCTCTGTCAATCAAACTTGTTCCACTGCATCCTGTTGATGCTTGATCAGAATGAGGTGTAGGAAGTTTGGAGGTCAAATCAACATGTTGGGCCATTGTCATGTTCCTCAACATGTTCCTGATTGTTTGATGTTGTTTCCATGTGGTGGGGTGCATTTTCCTGCAGGGGTAGGCCAGTGACATTGGACATGGAACAATGTTTATTTGAGTGTCTAAGTCTGATCAACATGGATGTTAAAATCCAAGGTTTTCCATCAGAACACCACATAGTACCAATATGATCAATGTTATTCACTTCACCTGTCAGTGGTCATAATGTTGTGGCTGATCGGTTCATGTGTTATAGTTTCTGCATCTGTGAGTGCACAAGGGTCCACATGACGTAAATTTCATCATCTCAACAAGTCTGCAGGAGTCCAAGTCTTTCGAGTGGACTAATGTAGAGAGGGAAACAGTGCAAAAGCAACAACTACATGTCAGTGGGTGTCCATGCATGTCCACTCTGGAATATATCAGGGCCCAAGTCAGCAGCTGGACTTTCACCAACGAGACCAAAGATCACATCCTGTGTGGCAACATTACTCTTACGCTTTTGTTTTCACTCGTTGTTTACTTTTTGATTAAAGCACCAAAACTACGTAGTAGGGTTTGGGATAACATCAACATTTAGCAGACACTTTTACAACGATAACTACATTTTAGAAGCTTGGTTAAGAGGCTAGACTTTAGAAAATATCACGGTCGTGGTTAAAATTTGATGCTTTCGAAGTATGTTTGAAGCTTCTCTTTCATTTTCTGGGTTACCGGGGCGACGAGTTCTGCTCCATCTAATATATGATTGATTGGCTGAGAAGAAGTGACAGTAAAGCGATAAAATAAGCAGTAAAGACGTGTTGATTGGAAGCATATTGGTGAAACGTCATAATCCAGAAGTAAACATGTTTCCCTCAAAACGAAAATGAAAATGGAGTTTTGGAAGACCGGGATGCTTTCATGTCAGTCTGTTAAGCTTAGGTTAAGGTTAGCTTAGCAGTTAGCTTAGCTTAGCTTAGCTTAGCAGACCTTGCATGGAAATAATCATATCAAAGTTGGCTGTGCGTCCATTAGTACAGCTCAAATAGTAACGTGTAACAGCTAATTCATGCATTCAGCGTGAAAACATCCATTTTCAGAGACAATCCAAACATGTGGAACATTTTGGGGCAACTTTGAAGCATTTAATCCTTAATTTGAATTTAAAACGTTAAAATCTGGGGTGTCAAGCACAACAAACATCAGCAGAATAAACCCCTGCGAACCCACACATACTGCACAGAACAAAAGCACACATGCAAACACTCATAAACATTCATCTCCTCTTTGAAGTCGCTGAGGTTCATACATAAACCGTCTCTCTGCTGCTCATGAATAATAAACCAACGACTGGGAGGCAAAGTCTAAACTCCGTTCCTCTAAATCTGGCTCTTATTTGCTCGCTGAATCTGTGTCAGTAGATCATTAAGCTGCGAAGGCCGGCAGATAGCTCCGGCTCTGCTTCGGCCTCTTCACACCTTCGCTCTGCACAACAACAACCAGCAGCTTTTATCATCAGAGCAGGAGGCTGAGAACCTCCTGCGACGCTGCCAAACACAGGGACGCCATTACGAGTTCAGTGGAGGGAAAACAGATTGTTTTATCTTTACGTCACAGAGGAAACAAGATTCTACTGAGGTATTTCCTAATTGGCTCTGAGGGAGGAAATATGAGGGGATGTGTGCACATGAAATGAAAATACAGAACTTGGTGTTTTCACGACACGTTCGTACAATTAGCCTGAGAATAAAGCATCAGCTGCACTTTAAAGTCGTATTCCTACGTTTGGATCGGTGTAAACAACTCAGAGTCTGCTCCTGCGTGAGAGAAAGAATTTAAATTTTTAATTTGCACAGCAGGATGATAATGAGCACAAAAAGAAACGGTGCGAGCTTCAAAAGGAGGAAACTCCCAGGGGTCTAAAACACACATCTATAAATGAAACAGGAGAAGAAGAAAACCACGACAGCAACATGACAACAATCAGAATTAAACAGGATCAGACAAAAAGGAAATGAAAGCAAAACAAAACCAGAGGGGGACAAAAAAATGAGGAAAAACAGCCAGTAGAACACAGAATGTGCAGATTAAATGACACGTCTTCCTAGCTGATTTAAATACAATAAACAAAAATGAAATCTGCATTTTTAAAGAACAAATTACCGTTTTTAAAAATAAAGATTTTTAGAGTTTGTTTACAGATTTTTTTTCTCTCTTTTTTCTCTCTTTTTTTAAATACAGTTTTTCTGGGATTTTACTGGAAATTATATGTAAATTTAGGAAAATTCATTTATTTTTTAAAATGAATTTGCATATTAAATGATACTTCTTCTTGGCTGATTTAAATAAAGTAAAATAGTGCAATTTTACAGTCATACATTTAAAAAAAAAAAAACATTTATAAAAATAGAGATTTTTGGATGTTATTTACAAATTTGCCCTTTCCCCCTCTTTTTTTCATGGTTAAATTAATACAGTTTTTTCTGAGATTTTACTGGAAATTATCTGTAATTTAGCAAAACAGAGAAAATTAACATCATAGGAAACCGTACAAGCTTCAAAAGGAGAAAACTCCCTAAAACACACCTAAAACATCCATAAATGAGACAGTACAGAAGAAGAAAAACCACGACAGTTAGATGACAGAGAGTAAACAACATTTGTAAAATAAATAAATAAATAAATAAAAATACAGATTGTTGATGTGGACAACATTTACAGAGTTGGCCTTTTTTTCCTTTTTTTTAATTATTATTGATTAACATTATTATCTACAATATTATCTGTACTTTAACAAAACAGAGAAAAATGTAAAATAGGAACTGAAACAATTATTTACCATTTTTTAAAACTATAATATACATAAGACAAATTATGTCTTACATATTATGTATGACATAATTTGTCTTTCAAATACCAGCAAATATTTGTAAAATAACAATATTTTTTGCTGATTTAAATACAGTTTAAAAAGTATAATTTTACTGTAAAATTATGGAAAAGAACAAACAACCACTGGGAGAAAAAAAACACAGATTTTAATGTTTTTTATCTTCTTTTTCTTACTTTTGTGGACAGTAAAATTATTTCTATGTCATTTACAAGATATTATCTGTTCAATAAATCAATTATAACAAAACAGAAAAAAACAGCACAATAAGAGTCATTTTTAATCCTTAATATTTTTTATTTTTCTCTCAAATACTAGCAAATATTTGTAAAATAAGATTTCTTTGCTGATTTAAACACAGTAACAGAAAATCATGTAATATTACATTGGCATAATGTAAAAGAATTAATATATATTTAAATATATATGTTTTAATATGAGCATTATTCACAGTTTGGGCCTGTTTTTTTTATGGTCAATATGTAAATTAATACTCTTTTCTTGGATTTTACTAGATATTATAGATACTCATGTTACAGTGATACCTACTGAGAAAACTAGCTTCTTATCTAACTCCTTATTATTCTTCTATTACATTGTCCTTAAATACACACCGGAGTCAAAATCCTTGTTTGAGTGTCCAAACTTGGCCAATAAAGTTGATTCTGATTCTTTTGCATCACCAAAAATAACCAGAACTAAACTGGATTAGACAAAACCATGAATGAAAGGTAAACATAAACCAGAGTGGGGTGGGAAAATGTGCAAAAACAGCAAATTAAACATAACATCTGCAGATTCAATCCAACTTTCTTGGAGGGTTGAATGAAAAATGTGTGTTTTCTTTGCAGAATAAAGAAGAAATAAAGCATCAGAGTGCTGAGCTGGATGGGGGAGGTCACGCTCTCTGAGGAAACTCTGCCTCGTCGCCTCCCCTCCGGCCCGACCCGTCCCAAACGTCACTTTGACAGCTCAATAATTGACTGCTTATCTTTTATTAATACGGGATCCATTAGGCCACCCAGTCGTGTCTGAGACAAAGCACCGCCGGCCCTCACATCACACACCTCCTCTTCCCTTTTGTCTCATTTTCTGGCATCTGCTCAGCGCTTCTCTGTGCCGCGGCTTCTTAATTAGCCTCAAACACAACAGAGGTGTCCTCAGCGTTACCCACAGTGCACTGCAGCACGAGCATCACACAGCAGAACAGAGTCAACGGGTTCATCTCAACAGACAACAGGCAGAAGTGTCTATTTTTGAAGGGAGAGGATGCTTTAATCTTAATTCTTGCAGAGGCACAGAGACGAGCCTTCAAAGAGACCAAAGATATAAAAAGTATTTGCTCAGCAGCAGCGTCTCGTCATCTCACGGTAACACGTTCAGTGTTTTGCCAAGATCCAAACCTGATTACGTCACCGGTGTTACCTCAGTTTAACAGAGGGGGCAAAGGGAAAGGAGGAAAACATCGATCTCTGATAAGAGCTGGGAGATCAGATTAAAGGTTCCAAATAAAAGAAATCTATCGAAAAACAACAAAAATCGGAAAATCAGAAAAATATCATGTAAGAGGAAAAAACAGTGGAATACATTCAAAAACTGTAACAGCTGTAAAAATAACAGCAAATATTAGTAAAATAACTGTATTATTATTATTATTATTATCATCATTATTATTACTACTGATGACTTAAATAGAGTAAAAAAATTTAAATTTTACGTGGAGATTTTTTCCAAATTTAATTTAATTTTAATTTTTATACAGTTAACAAGTAAATTTTAAAAAAATCTGTGATTTTAGGAAATATCATCTGTAATTTAACAAAACAGAGAAAATCTATAAAATAAAATTAAAACTATTATTTGCCATTTTTTAAACAGTTATATACAGAATTTGTCTTTTAAATAATGTTAAATATTTGTAAGATAACATTTTTTTTTTGCTGATTTAAATACAGTAAAAAAAAATTTAATTATACAGTCAAATATTTTAAAAAGATTTAGATTTTGATGTGGACACTGTTTACAGTTTTGGCATGTTTTAGCTCCTTTTTTATTTTTATGGTAACAGTAATCTTTTAGTAATTTTTCAGTGATATTACTAGAAATTATGTGTAACTTAACAAACAAACAAACAAAAGGGTAAAATAAGAGTTTAAAAACACTTTAAAATTTTCAATCCTTAATATACCATTTTAAAAAAATTTTTTTTTTTGCTGATTTTAATAAAGTAAAAAAAATCATGTACCGGTAGCTTTACAGCCAAATAATAAATTGCCACTTAAAATACATATATTACTACTTTTTTATATAGACATTATTTTCAGTTTTTCAGTTCCTGTTTTTTATGATTAACATGTAAATGAATACTCTTTTTCTTACATTTTAATAGATGTTATTGATGTTATAGTGATACCTGCTGAGAAAAGTGACTTATTATTTGAGTTTTTTGTGTCACCCAAAGTGAACACAGCTTTAGAATTCCTTGTGCATGTTTTATTACATTATTCAGAGGGTGTGTCGGCTACATCAGCCTTTAAACAGGCTCACTTGACCTTATCAGATTATTGGATAACCTCACCTTCAGCTCATGACCTGGAACTGTGCAGGCTAACAAAAGGAATGATAACATCCCTTTTTACAGCTATTTATTAACGGTTTATTACAAGTAAACATAAAGTCAAGAGGCTCAAAGCATGCAGTCTAATCAGCTCATTAAATAAGTTTTTGTTGTTTTTTAACTGCAGTGAAAGTAGTTGATGTACTTTAAGTTCATGAAGGTACCTGACAGATGGCAGCTGTGCAGCCTTTTAGCTGCTAATGACTGTAAACTAGTCAGAGACAAACACTGCAGTGATTCAGATGGACGCCCCAGTGAAAACAACAGAACAGAGTTGTGTAGCGACAGAACAACAGCCTGCAACTGATGAATCAGTAAAGGCAGCTACCTGCTAATTAGCAGCAGAGAAACAGAAACAGTGTGAAATGATCAGAGATTTTCCTTTTTTGTTGTTGTTGTTTGTATTGTGGCAACAAATGGAACAACACAATGATAGCAGTAACTGACTGATTACTTGAATTGCAAAACTAACAAAACAAAGTAATCTGAGTACTGTAATGAGTTACTGTGGAATGCATTACTGCCAACACTGATCCCAACATGCTAATATTTAGCATGTATGATGTTTCTCTTGTTGTCCCTTTTACAGTTTACAGTTCAGCATGCTAACAGTGGCTAATTAGCACTACACATCCAGTTGTTTTTGTTGTTATCTGAGAGTAATTCAAAGCCTGGTGGTGGCGGTAGGTGATTACTCTGAGGTTCTACTCGGCTTCCAAGAACCGCCGGGTTGATATTTCAAATATCACCTTGGTGTTGGGGACCACTTAAGTCAGAAGGCAACCAATTAAGGAAACGTTCCGATGTTTCACAGGATAAGCGAGAACTTTTGCCTAAATACAGCGACTGAAGAAAACTGCGGATCACCAAATTCATTAGGATTCATCCTCTGAGAACCACGAACATCTGAGTACAACTTCACAGCAATCCATTGAAGAAATGATGAGACATTTCACAGGATATTTGAGAACTTGTTGGGGCTTTAGGACAACACAACAGATCACCAAATTCATTAGGATTCATCCTCTGAGAACCACGAACATCTCAGCACAATTTAATGGCAATCTATGAGCAAAGCATTGAGATGTTTCACAGGACAAGCGAGAACTTTTACCTAATGACGGTGTTTGAGGAAAACACAGGGGATCAACAAGCTTATTAGGATTCATCCTCTGAGAACCATGAATATCTGTGCACAACTTCTAGGCAATCGATGAGGAAAATGCTGAGATGTTTCAAAGGATAAGTTGGGAATTTTACCTAGTCATGGTGATTGACGAAAACACAGAGGGACGCAAAATGAATAGGATTCATCCTCTGAGAATAACGAACATCTGTACACAACTTCAGGGTAATCGATCAAGGGAATGTTGAGATGTTTTACAGGATAAGTGAGAATTTTTATCTAATCATGGTGCTTGAGGAAAACACAGGGTATCACCAAATTCATTAGGATTAAACCTCTGAGAACCACGAACATCTCTATGCAACTTCAGAGCAACCAATGAAGAAAATGTTTAGATGCTTCACAGAATATATGAGGATTTTTACCTCATCTTGGTGCTTGAGGAAAACACAGGGGATCATCAAGCTTATTAGGATTCATCCTCTGAGAACCATGAATATCTGTACAGAACTTCATCCAACAGTTTCCAAGAACTTCCCGCAAATGTGTGAAGTTATTAAACAGTAAGAAACCCTGAGATAAGAGATAAAAGGTGTAGAATCAGCTTAGCTAAATTAAATAATGCATTACTTTGCATAAGATAACCTTTATTGGATTCAGTTTCCCCGCTGACCAGCAGCAGTCAATAGACTAATGTTTATTAGCGGAAGTAAAACACAGTATTGAACCGCTAACTTTCCCTGAACTCTGGTGTGAAAAAGCCCCACAGAGATCAATACCAGTGTCCCCAGTCTGGTTTTAAACTGGAGCCGAGGCTGCTGGTGGTTTGTGGCTCATAGAACCAGCCGACTGAATTAAAAGACGACACTAAAGCAGAGCAGAGAGTTTCATCCTTCGGTAGCGGCGCCGCAGCCGAGATAAGACTTATTGAAGCTGCACTCGAGCAAACACAGACCTTCAGGCTTCGAGCCGATCAGATGACAGATTTCTGCAGCGCTGAAGAAAGACCGAGGACGAGCTATAAATAAAGTTTCATTATCAATTTTAATATACGGCTTCTGCAAAACAGCTGCGGTGTAATATTAACTGTTGTTTTTCTATACGTCATCTAGACTCCAGGGATGGCAGCAGTCAGTCAAACACTTTGGTTAAGAAAGGAAAATGTCTCAAGGACGGATTTAAACTGTCAGAAAAATAATCCAGATGAATTTGGCGAACCTTTGATTTGGACTTTATTGATCCAACATAAGATTTAACCTCTGAAAGGCCTGTTATTTTTAAAAACTCACCAGAATTGCATCATTTGTCAGAGCCAGAATGGAAGATTTGTCATATTTTCAACTTTTCAACAGTCCTTGAACTACTCATCTGTGATGCGTTGTTCCGTCTAAAAAAATCTTAAACAAATACAGGCTTAAAAACATGATATTTCTCATGTCTCATTCAAAAAATTCGCCAAAAATAGATCTTTTGCAGTTGCGTGATTCTGCAAAAAAATAAAAATTTGGTGCTCCTCACCGCAACCATAAATGTCTTTGTGACTCAGCTGCAGCCAACGGTTATATAACAAAAATTCAACGACTTTTCCACCAAACTCGACTGAACTGCAGGCAGTGTGATGCAAGTAGTAGAATATCTAAAGTACGTATGTTGAGTCACCATTTTTTTTAATATTGATAACACTTGTGGGCACTTGATAAAATGCTGTACATGTTGATTCCAGATTTCTTTAATAGTTTGTACAATAAAAAAATCAAATAAATTCAACTTTTTTTTTTATGATTCATGGCATGACAACTTTGTTATGTGGCACAAAAACACTTCTATTATCTCTCTGCTTCTAGGCGTGATTGTCATGGAGCTGCAGGACTTTATATTGCAGTGAAAGGTGAGCATACAGTTAAAAACATGTGAAAGGTGCAAAAAAACACCAAGTACACGAGAGTTAAAGGCGTTCTCCAGTGAAATACGATCATGTCATAAACAGAATTTGGGTTCGGTGGTTCCCAGATGATGAATCTTAAAGACTTTGGTCATGTAATTCACCTCAAAACATCCTGCACACTTTATTTTCTACTGAAGCTCAAACAATGGTAACATTTCCAGTGCATTAGTTCTGCAAAAAAGCTTTAATGCTAACACAGGTGTTAACTTTGGCCCATGATGTTGATAAAAATCCGTGTTAGTTCTTGCAAAGAATCAGAAAACTCTGCATGATACTAAAACAACAAATCAACTATGAAACCTCAAATAAAACAGGACTCCATTGGAACATTTCGGTTTAGTTCAGGGCATAAAACTGCTCAGCTGCTTTACCAGTTTTCTGAATGGCTGTGTTTGTCTGTGTGAATGGAGAAAGGAGCCATCCAAGACTTGTTTGAACAAATATAGAAAGAGGTCATTCTCCAGCCTGTTTTGTTTTGTTTTTAATCTGTGTGATCCAAATATATCTTCGGTTAGTTCCTCTAATGATTTCTCACACAGCTGAGCTATTTTCGAAGCTCTCTGAAGACACAATAACAGGCTTCCACAAAGAGAGAGCCTGATAATTAAAGCTGCCTGATATCCTCGGTCTTAATATTTGATGGTAGAGCGAAAAGAGAAAACACTGGAGTGACGTAATTCACCAAACCTGAAGTGGAAATCTCTCTTTTTGTAATGTATAATGAATGCAACACATTAAAAATGCAGGGCGGGATGATATGAATTCCGTCAGCTGAGAGTAAAACCCCGTTTAAAGATGGATCCCCTACATTATTGTGAAGGAGACGTCTTTCACTGATTACACTGAACCAAAAAAATCAGAGATGTCACGCATAAAGCTTGATTTATACTCCTGCGTTGATCCTCGTGATGGGATTTCTGTCGCAGTGTCGAGTTTATCTGCTGGCTGAAACAGAGCAGATCATGCTGGAGCTAACAAATGTTACTTTTAATATCATTTCTGCAACAGAAAAGACAGAAATCATTGGAGCTAAATATGGATTTATAGAGCTAATAAGATGAAAAAACGTCACGTGGCTACACAGGCAGAATGCTGGCTCCTACGTCTGCATTATGAGCAATTACAGCCTATTACGTTGTATTTCACAGAAGCTTTGTGCAAATTATGAACCACTTCCATGAATTGTAGTTGTATTTCTGAGGAAGTGCACATCAGGCTACGATGTAGATTCAACACTGAGTTACAAATACAGCTTAACTTGCATCTGGCATGAGATAGAGCATACGAAACAGGACGCCAAATCAAAACAGTATTGCTCGGAGTCTAAAGAGCTCCTGGACTTTGTTGTCTTTGCAATTTACAGATGTTTTTTAGAGTAGTGTCTTGATTCTTACAGCTGCTAACTGAGTCTTCATAAATTATTAAAGAACCCATATAACACACATTTGTAGGTTCATAATTGTATTTTTTTGGTTGACAAGAATATGCTGACATGCTTTTATGTTCAAAACACACAATATTTTTGTCATATTGCACCTCTATTCACCCCCTACGTTAAAACGCTCCTGCCTCTTTAAGGCCCGCCTCCTGAAAAGTCCAGTCTGCTCTGATTGGTTACTTGTCCTGATGAACGCAAGGCAACGTTGATTACAAATCATAATTCCAGATCTACAGTTAGAGAGATGGTGAGATGTTGCTCAAACAGGAGAAGTTAGGAAAAAATGGTGGACTGTTAAGGACAATATGCAAATGTGTCACATGATGACATCAGTAAGTAACAGAGGAAAAGCCTGGACTCTAAACAAAGCGTTTCAGACTTTGGCTTTCTAAGTTTGCAGACCTTTTTACATGAACAAAAAAGCTCTATAATACACTAAAAGAAAAGGGAAAACCTAAAAAAAAAAAAAAGCTGAATATGGGCTCTTTAAATCCCCTGTTGATGACATCATTAAGACATCACACCGCTGTACCACCATGCTGCTGGAGAAACCCAGAAACAACTAGCTGTACTTGTACTAGAGAGGAAAAGAGGTGAGCACCTTAAAAGCAATAAAGGTAAGTCATTCTCCAGCCCTGATTAGTTTTAAATCCATCTTGTTTCTTTCCTCTAATGATTCTTCACACAGCTAAGCTATTTTTAAAGCTCTGTTACATGATGACATCAATAAGTAACGGAAAGCAAAACCTGGACTTTAAATGAGGCGTTTCAGACTCTGGGCTTTCTGAGTTTGCAGACATTTAACATGCACAAAAAAGCTCTATGACACCCAAAAGCAAAGGAAACCCTAAACAAAGCAGAATATGGGCTCTTTAAATCCCCCATTGATGGATCAAACACAAAACATGTCACTGAAACATCAACCTGCTGCACCACTATGCTGCTAGAGTGACCTAGAAACAATTAAAACCACAACAAATGCAGAAAACGTGGTTACAGAAGAGCATCTGACAAAATATGTGTTTGTACTGGAGAGGAAAAGAGATGAAAGCCATAAAAGCAATAAAGGTATGTCAGATAAGCGTCGGTGCTGTGGTCTACTTTTGACTAATGATGAACTGAAAGAATAATTTGCATATTTACAGATCATTTTTAAGTCATTGGTTGCAGTTCTAAAACTACTTTATTAACAGGAACCAAGTCAAGCCCAAATTAGAAAAGAACCTCCGGAAACAGACGAAAGATTGACCAAAATATGTGTGTTTACAGACCATGTGGTAGATTTGATCAACTTTAGCAAAAGAAGTTCAAATACAGTCTGAATTTTTCAAAACAAAGCAAAAATTCTGATATTTGACAAAAAATGTTCTTGAAATATCTAAAATGAAGTAATTCCAGATTTAATAATCTGGTTAAATCAATCTAGAGTTTGAAAAATGAGCTTCAAATTTAGCCAGAGCACAAATGACGTGAACTAATTTGTTAGATGTCAACCAATAAATCATCGTCAACTGCTTTGATAATTGATCGGAAGTAATTTTTAAGTGAAAATAGTTTAAAAAAGGCAGAATTTGTCATTTATCGGTCATATTTAGTTGTAAACTGAACAAACTTTGGGCTTTCTAAGTTTGCAGACCTTTTACATGCACAAAAAGCTCTATGACACCCTGAAGGAAAGGGAAACCTAAAAAGAAATAAAGCACAATACGGGCTCTTTAAATGCCCCATTGATGGCTCGAACACAAAACCACCATGCTGCTGGAGTGACCTAGAAACAATTAAAACCACAACAGATGCACAAAACGTGGTTACATCTGAGAAAATATGTGTTTGTACCAGAAAGAAAAAGCAGTAAAGGTAAGTATGTCGGATATGAGTCGGCGCTGTGGTTTGTGGTTAAACCAGCTGACGCAGAACAGCAGAGAAGCATGAAGCAGCCAAGACGGCCTTTTATGTTTTTGCAGCCAAAGTGTGGAGAATCTAATCCACGAAAGGACGTGAAATAATCGGTGCCCTCCGAGAGCCCCGGGGGGTCGCGGCACCAACTGGAATACAAATGAGAGCTTTGTATGCAGCGATGTGCAGAACGCCGCTGCACTCTGCTCCACCCATGATGCCAGACCGCTGGACACCCACGGTAATTAGCTGCAGGCCCACAAATCGTGACATTTCTCAGCTTGTGTGTGCAGAACGTTCATATCCAGGACTTCTGAAATCATTGCAGAGCAGAAACATGCTCATGTGTGGTCGCTGTAATCAGCCTGAAACAGTCCAACTGTCTGACAAACATTTGCATGAGTTGTTCAGTCTACATCCACACGACCCAAATACGACTCTCTTTTCCAAACAACAGCCTCCACTCCTCAAGAAAAACAAGATTTTTTTTAAACCTGTCCATAGGGATTTGCTCTCATTCAGCCACAGGAGCTTTAATCGAGTCCAGCGCTGATGTTATGCAACAATCTGGCTTGCAAACTTCCTCCCAAAGGTGTTGGACGCATCGGAAGTCAGGAATCTGGGCAGGCCAGTCAAGTTCTTCCACAACAAACTCAGAAAACAGCATTTCTCTGCAGACCTGACTTTGTGCATGCAGGCATTGTCATGTTGGGAAAAAAAGCAAACACTATTGTCTCAGATACCGCTGTGTGCTGTGGCATTAAGATTTATCTTAACAGGAACCAAACCGAGCCCAAACTATGACAGAACCTCCGGAAACACCAAAAAAATGACAAAAATATGGGTCTGTTTACAGGCCATGTGGTGGAGTTCATCAAGTTTAGTAAACAACAGTAAATACAGTCTGAGCTTGATGAAACAAATTTGACTTTATATTAAAATAAATAAGTCCAGATTTATTAATCTGGCTAAATAAATCCATAGTTTGAAATATGAGCTTTATATTTAGTACAGATATGTTGATTTACTTGTTAGTTTATCAACAGAAAAACCTTCTTCAGCTGTTTTGACAATTGATTAAATTCATTTTTAGGCAAAAAATGTTTTAAAATGGCAGAATTTGTAGTTTATCTGCGTCATATTTAGTAGTAAACTGAATATTATTGAGTTTTTTACTTCAGTTCGGATAAATGAGGACATTTGAGGACAAGATCTTGGTTCTTTAAAGCTGTGATTGGAACTTTTGCTTCTGTTTTGACAAATGATGAATTTAAAGAATAATTTGCATATTTACAGAATATTTTTAGTCATTATTTGCAGTTCTAAATCTACTTCCTTAACAGGAACCAAGCCGAAATGATAAAACAACATCTGGAAGCACCTCAAAACTAACTAAAATGCATGTTCACAGTCCTTGTGTTGGATTTTATCAACTGTAGTACACATCCAATTCAAAAGAAGTTCAAATACAGTCTAAATTTTGAAAAACAAAGCAACAATTCTAGTATTTGACAAAAAAAATCTTTAAAATATCCAAAATTAAGTAAGTCTAGATTTAATAATCAGGTTAAACAAATCCAGAGTTTAAAATACCAGCTTCAAATTTAACCAGAGCACAAATAATTTCAATTTTTAAGTGAAAATAGTTAAAAATGGTAAAATTTGTAAATTATCTGTCATATTTAGTTGTACACTGAATATTTTTTGAGTTTTAGACTTCAGTTTGGATAAATTAGGACATCTGAGGACAACATCTTGGGTTCTTTAAAGCTGTGATTGACACTTTTCCCATTATTTTACACAAATGATGAATTAAAAGCAAGGCAAAAATTCTCATATTTGACAAGAAATATCCTTAAAATATCCAAAAATAAGTAGGTCTAGGTTTAATAATCTGGTTAAACAAATTCAGAGTTTGAAATATGAGCTTCAAATTTAGCCAGAGCACAAATAATGTGAATTTATTTCTTAGTTATCAACAGATAAATCTTCTGCAACTGTCTTAATAATTGATTTAAAGGCTTTTAAAGCAAAAATAGTTTTAAAAATGGCAGAATTTCTAGTTTATCTGAGTCATATTCAGTTGTAAACTTAATACTTCTGAGTTTTGGACTTATGTTCGATAAATGAGGACATCTGAGGACAACATCTCGCGTTCTTTAAAGTTGTGATTGAAACATTTCCCATTATTTTTGACAAATGGCGAAAGAATAAAAGAATAATCTGCAGATTTTCCAGATTATTTTTTAATCATTGCTTGCAGTTCAAAATCTACAGCTTAATCAGGCCAATCAATCCATCTTTAAAAAGCCCAAACTGACCACCCTCAAGCTTCATTTCATGGTGTCAGAGTTAAAATTTGGACTAAAGATGGATTAAACCAGCAGCAGACACTTCACATCCCACCACAGACAGACTGAAGTGTCCCAGATAATGATTTTCATACCAGTCGAGTTTGTAAACAGCAGCTATAATTGCAAAAGGAAAAAACAGAAAAGTTGCCCCCGCTCTTTTGTCTGAGTAATTACAGTGGAAATTAACTGTGCAGTCAACAACAGAGGAACCACATCTGCGCTAATCCTCGTGTTGCTGGACTGAAGAGCCCTTCGGCAGGATCTCTCATCGTCGCTCTGACGGGTTGGAAATGGACATTCGGAGCTCTCTGTCCATTTATATCAATGTTTATCGACTGAAGTGGCTGAAAGGGTCACACACGGACCACGGCTGCTTCAATCTGACGGCCTGTTAAAAGTTATGGACTAAATGGGAGTCTATATTTTGGGGGCTCGAGTGGACGTTAATGCAGCATGTTTTAAAACCCACTTTAAATGAATGCTCCAATTCTGAAAAATCAAATACCTTTAGGATTCAAAGAGAGCGTAAATACAGCTTTTATGAGCCAAAAACATCCCATTTTAATCTGTCATCTCGAGATGTTCAATTAATCTTCAGGTTGTAATGGAAATGTCAATCAGCTCTTACATTCAACGCCATTTCTGTGCCATATGGAGGCAACAACAGTGTGCAATATTCAACTTATCGACCAGACTAGCACCTGATAAAGTCCAAACGTATAGAAATAAAGGCCAGGTTTCTCCTTAGGATTCATTACGGCTTCAATAAGCTCCTACGCTGACCCAGTTTCCTGACAAAAAATGTCAAGCAAACCTTTTGAAAAGATCACGGCAGCATCATTCACTCCTCCACTGTCGTCCGTGTGCTCGCCCTGACCCAGACCGATATATTTCTACACAATATAATAAAGTAGCACAGTCAGAAAATCAATCTGGTGGCAATCAAAAGCTGTGGATTTGGCTGTAAAGTAATTTAAACTTAGATATTGGAAGAACTGGACTGAGTTGCAGCATTATGGTCATCAAATGAACTCCAGTCCTGCAGAATAATCTAATATATTTTCCCAATATGACAAAGCATAAAAGGTTGACTGGTCGATTTGATAGTCGACATGCTCTCACCCAACCAAATTCTCAATTGGTTGGACAATCGGTAGTTATTTTATCAGGAAAAACGCACTACACCAACAGTTTTACAGGAATAATTCACATTTTTTTTAGCCTAATGGAGGTTTAGGTTCAAGTATTTCAACGTTCCCTGAATGTTTCCTCTGAGTCGGCTCCAAACTAACCGACATTAAGTCAAAGAAGTCGTTAGCAGAAGGCAAAAAGTCAAGTACAAGCATTGCAAACGGCAATTTTCATCTCACAGCTCAACAACCAACATGGCAGATCATCTAAAAACAGCAGCTAACTTATCCGTGTTGTATTCCTCAATAGTTCTTCTGCTAGAATCACCAGCACTGTGCATATTATCTTTTTATGCTGATTATTAATTCATTTAGGTTAATAGAACTAGCAGGTAGGCTGAACTCAATGCACTGTGGCCCCGTTATTTAACCTACAGATGGTGTGCAGATGTTTCTTTCCACACAGCCGGTCAACTGGTTGTCGAGTAGAGGTGATTTCAGTCAATCAAGATTTTCTCTGCTTGAATTCATCCATTCATTTTGGAATAAACTGGAGTTCTACTGTGATTCTGAAGCTTCAGGTAACTGTAAATTCAAACAGCCTACAGTTGCAGTTGTCCACGAAGCTGCAAAGCTTCTTTAAAATCTACCTTTCAAGCCTAAATGTTTTTAACAAAGCATTCCTTTAAAATGTTGTTGTTTGTTGGGTTTCCACGAAAATGGAGCACAAATTTACTGATCAACTGAGTTTCCAAGGATTTGGAAAAAGAAGATGCAGAACTGTCATTTTACGTAGGGCCAGCCAGGGTCAAGGCAAGCACTGGAAAAAATTCCCCTCCCAAAACAAGAAAAAAAAAATTATTTCAGGGCACTTTTACCTCAAAATAGAACAAGTGAAAATTTGTCTTAAAACAAGTTCCTTTCGTCTTGCTGAAATGTTACTTTTAAAGTGAATTTATCTTAAATCAAGTGGGTTGAGACATTTTGACTAAAAATAAGACAAATAAACTTGGTAAGATGTTGAGTTCTTGCAGTGAGAACATCTTAGTATTTCTAGTTTAAAAATATGTTTTTCGACCATTCAAAATGCAAAAATGTATAAAGAAATATCAAATATATGACATAAATGACTAATTAAAACAAAATGCCAAATAAGCGTTCAAAAATATATTTAAAAAGTAGTCGTCCCCTGCAGTCATGTCGCTGGTGTTACCATGCGACAAAAGTCTTTTATTTTGGAAAAAGAAATCACACTGATGACATCACTTGACTTCCTTTGACCTCTTTCCTGAAGATCCAGGAAGAACGGCCGTTGTCTCACCATTGTGTCTTTTCAGTTTTCAGGAATATTCACATTTATCCCATGATTTCATATGAAGCTTTTAGTTGACGTCACTGGTGAAGCTATTTTATTGGCAGGGAATTGCAAACAAATTGATTTTAAATGTATTAAATTATTTAATTTAGTGAATAGATCATGACTGACAACATGTCACTAGGTCAAATCTAGTAAAAGTTTCATTTAAGATCCCGGACGAGCCCCCATTTGTTACAGCCCAGCTCAAGACTGCAACAAGGACGGAGACAACGAGGTGGTTTTTCAAAAGTTAAAAGAGTGTTTATTTACAAAAACGCAAAAATAATGCCAGCAACACAATGAAAACCAAATAGAACTGCTGTTGTCTGCTGCTGAGCGGCATCAGGTGTGCCAGAGCCAGCAGGGCACATTTATAGTGAAGGGACAATAAAGCCCAGGTGTGTCTGATTGCCATCAAACCAAGGTGTGTCAGCCATGATGACTCCGCCTGCAATCTCCACAGCACAACGTTACACAAGCAGAGCGGGGTCGTCACAGGTTTCATGATCTGTAGCAGCCATTTTGTAAAATCCATTTTTCACTAAAACTGTCACTGGTGTTGTCTTCCTTCACCTACATGTACAAAAAAAATCCTTCAGCTTTCATTTATGTGTATTTATAAAGTCAATGACTTATGTAACAATGTAGTCCAGAATAAGACATCTTGCCATCCCAAAAGTGGACGTTTCTGTAGAATGACCCATTTACATGTGACACGACAGACATGAGCTGGTTCCGACCAGTTTTATAGCGGCTCAGCTTCCTGTTGTCGGAGCACAGCATTTCTTTTCTGGGGTCACACGTCACATTTTAACCCATTTCAAAGCCCGTCTACTCTCTGAGCTGTAACTGGGGCTTTTAATAGCCGCTTTTTGCTAAAACAAACGTGGATTAAAGAGACAGCGAGGCTCCAGACGCAGAACATCCGACTAAACTTTATGAAGTGAACTGTTGGAGAATTAAGCACAGTTAACAGACCTGACGAGCCATTTGAGTCGCTTAAGCCCCTTTCAGACGTGAACTCTATTCTGTTAATCTGACGGCATCACATCTGAATGCGTACCCTGCTCACTTTCCATTAAAAAGTCGTGACTGCACTCTCACTAGGTCAAACCTAGTAAAAGTTCCATTTCACTTCCAGCACAGCAAAAGCCTGAACTGCACGCCGTCGGATTAACGGATAGGTACGCCCAAGCAATGTACTTCGAGTCATGTGAGGTGATTTGGGGATGTTTTATCCACATTTCAGCAACAATATTGGTCCTAAAACATCACAGAAAGCTAAAGACACAGGGAGCATTCCAATATTGACACCACGATACCATACAGTATGGCAGAAAAAGATTTAGCATGTTGAAATACATAGCATGTCTAATGTAATACACCAAAAATACCCTAACGTCCGACTACATCTGCTCAGATTTCACCATTTGCCAGCCAGCATGCTTCTGTGGACATTCTGACCTGCAATCCTCTGCACAGTTGCATCCCATACGCCGCAGTGGCAGACAGATAACAGCTCATTTCCCAACAGCAGACTGCAAAGGTTAAAGTTTAAGGCGCATTATTATGACAAAGTAGTACATCCCGGTTGTGTGCACGCTGCATGAAACAGTAAGTACTTCGTGAGGGCAGTTGCGATTTGGAGCACAGCCACAGTTTGCTGCCTAAATCACAAAAACCTCTCTCATTCACGATGCCCTACAATTTCATATCTATTACAAACTGGAATGTCCACAAAAACAAGTCTTCACCTTGAGGAAACAGAAACTAATGGGTCAGATTAGTGAAACTCAGCAAAAATGAATGTAAATCCAGGTTTTGACAACATGTTACCAGGAGCTGAAGTTTAGGTTGTTGCTTCCAGCTGTTTAGGACTATTTCCTCTGAGTGGAGTCGACAGATGCGCTGGCACGTCAAAATCACATGACTGATGTAACATAACGTAGCAGCAAGACGCAGCCTCGCTGAGTCTCCGTTTCAACTTGTGTGTTAAGTGTGGATTTCAAACTATCTACCAGTTTTTGAATTGTGTTGATCGGCCAAGTAAAACCTGAGTTATGACAAATAATAAACGCCATACTTTTTTTGCACTTTTGGTGTGCCTTTGGAGCGTCTTTGGTGCAGGATGAAACGGTTAAAACAGGTGATTCTGTGGCGAGTACTCACGAGCTGAAAGTGCTGAAAAGACAAAACAGAAAGACATTCCTTTCCTATTGGTCAAAGGTGAACCACGCCAGTCAATCAAGAAATCATATGGCTGCTAAGCAGGAAGTTTGGCCAGTTACACAGGAGGAGAGACGCAGCAAGCACGATCGATTTGTGACGTTTAGCGTATTTGGATTGCATCGTTAGTTTGTAGTTTAGTGTGTTTAGTGTAGTTTTTTGTTTTGTGTGTCAGAGCAATGAGAAGACTCCTGAATGTGGAGCACTCAGAGCAGTGATCTCTATGAGCTCTGTGCCCCTCTGTGTTGTGGTGGACAGAAACTGATGCTTTAAAATTCCTGTAGGATCTTATTGTGACATCTGATGGTTTTGTGAACAGTTGTACAAAAGCGCCTGGGAATTTCCTGTACTTTAATGCAAATAGTGTATATAACTGTGCTGTTTGCTCAATTTTTACATTGTTTTTTTAAAGATTACTATTTTTATTAGCATTCTAAAGTTCTAAAAATGATTCGTTACACATGTTTGTGGTGTCCACAGTCAAAAGTCTAACTTTTTCCTACTCTGATTTTGTATTTTTTCTGCAATTTTAGGTCCAGTGTGTTCATACATTATATCAAAATGAATAAATAACCATACAATCACATAGGTGAGGTTTTGCCGAAACAAAGACACCAAGCAAGGCAAGGTAAACAGTTTCTAAAGTGAAATACAAAGGCAGAATCAAAGTAGTCAAAAACAGTCAATTCAGCCCCAGACCCCCGAGGGTAAAACACCTGCAGCATCACTTTGTTGCTTCCAGCTGTTTAGAACTATTTCCTCTGAGACTATTAAACACCTGCAGCATCAAACAGCAGCAGGATCCATATGAGCGTCTCCAAATAGCAAGAGCTGCCCACATTTACACACAGCGACAACATCAATAACTCCATTACTTCCTTATAAAATCCAGACTTATACGTTATTACTGTTATGATTGATCAGCGAGTCACTTATTAAATAGCGGCTGTCCTCCATCACAGCTGTCAGGATATTTTCATTTCACTGCTGGTAAAGGAGGAGTTAGATTATCATCACACATGGACAGAACTTACTGTGATTAGGGACTCATAAATAAAGAAGGCAGCTAGGTATTTGGACAGTTTGATATATAGTTTAGATTTAGTGTTCAGTTTATTATTGCATTATTATGTGTGATGCATCACTGCAGCACTGTAGAATCCTGTGTGCAAAACAAATATCATAGTGTGTTACTCTTAGTCACTGTGTTGGTTTATGTCTGATCTGAATGAAGCCCCGAGGAGCATTAATATAACAGTGATCCTTGTCTGAATGACAGAGTGTTGTCTCCTGTCTCAAAAGGGTTATATTTTTGCTATTGAAATCCCTCCAACTTCATTCAAACGTCTGTATTGCAGCAGATTAGCAGGACCACGCCGCTGCAGCCTGCTCAGCGTCCAGGAGGCCAGAGAGGTTATGTTTACAGGCTTGTAAAGCGACGCTTATTCCTGACTGGCAGCGATAATGAATGCTCATTTTCTGCAGCCGTCCAGGGGCACAGATGAAAAGGTTTTACTGGCCGATGCCAACCTCAGGATTTTCACCGCGTCCGTCTGTCCGGCCGTCACATCGGTGGAAACACGGACCGGGTCATATGACTCAGCCACCCAGGAGCGAGCTGCCAGACGTGGCACAGCAGCTTTCCTAATTACTACAATATGCTAAACCTTCTAAGCTCTCCTCCCCGGCCGCAAGTTGTCCAAAAGGAGCCTGACCTACATTTCTCCTCCATGCTCTGAATTCAGGAAAAAAAAAAAGTTCTTAAGCCTCAGTGAGGGCAGAACTGAAATAGCAACACCCTCTTCTCACACGAGCTGCTGCAAGAGGCAGAAAACCCACAATTCAGCCTGCAGGAGGAAGAATAAAGGTGCATTCATGAGGCAAAATATGCAAAACAAGAGCGGTGACAAACTATGCAGATGGCAACACACTGCAGCGAGCATGCACAGGATGAATAACCAGCAGCCGGTGCAGAGACATACCTGATGCCTCCGCTGCCAAAGTGCAGAGTAATACAAACACTGTTGCTGTGGAAATGGATGACTAATGTGTTACGAGGATTTCCCTGGAAAGTCAGCGTTCTGAGGCACAAATCAAAAACAACAAAACCGCACTGGAAATGTGACTGCGGCGGGAAAACAATAAGCGCAGTCAGAGCAGGAGGTTTCCACAGGCCGAAATAATCAACGAGGGAGCGAAGGCACGACTCGGAGATGTCAGGAAATCCATCAAAACGGAGAAAACACACGAATTAAAAGCGACGAAATGTGAGGATTTGTCACCTAATTGAGGGCTGTGAAGCAGAAAATTTGATTTCCATGTTATTAATTGTCTTAAATGGGCATTTCAGTTCATTCACTTAACATTTTAATCAGACTTTTTCATGCTGAATAGAGAATCAGCACCCAAAAACTCATCAATATTCTCCTTTGGTGCGACCCTGGACTTCACTCACCTCAGAACATTTTATTCAGGGACAGATGATTCAAAGCGGGACGAGGCAGCCGGCACACTGAGCTCTAGAAATGTCACATTTCCTTTCACTAAGCCTCGACTGTTCGTGAGCAGCCTCGATGTATAATCTCATCTACATCTGGCACAAAGTTTTGACACATTTCTCTCTCTCTGTCGCTGCCTTTTCAGCCTGATAACCTCGTTTTTTTTCCCCTCTCTTTCTGCATTTCCCCCCCCACAAAGTGCTGGAGCATGGGGCAGAGTACACAGGCCCTGTGTAATCACGGAGCTCTCTCAATAATTTGAGCCACATTTGGAAATAAGGTCACCTCGGCAGGCAACAATCAGAGAAAATCCAGTTTTGCGCGATGACGCTCGACAGACAGGGAATTTATCTATTAGCAGAATAGGGATTTGTGGATTTACTAACAAAGCGGACATTATTGTAACTGAGGGGAACATTGCCACGGTTACATCATCAAAGTAATGAGCAGTGAATTATTGTTTCGCGACCCTTTTGAGCAGAAAATAAGCAGGTTTTCATCAAATCATCTCATTTGTATCGTACCTCTGATATGTATTTGCATTTTACATATATTAATGTTCCTCTCTGCCCAGTGACCGTAGATAGAAATGAGCTTGGAGCTAAATCTGGTACAATGCGAGATGTTTTCCCTAATGGCATTAATGTCTCTGTGCATCGTCTCCTGAACAAATAACAAATAAGCAAAGTAAAGCATCTCATTGTCTCTCATTTGAGTCGCTTCCACCTAAGAAAAGTCGTTCATTAATGATGGATGTGGTTGAAACTCTGGATAAAGCTTCTAAGAAAGAGTTAAAATATAAGGACAGAAAATTAAAAATTGGTGCTAAAAGTGAAAGCTGGAGCGAAAGAGTCCAAAATTTTAACTTTCTGAACCCCTTCTGAACTCAAAAATGTCTTTCGTGCAGTATAACGAACTTTTAATGCCATAAATCATACGAAAAAAAATTTAAATAAAGGTGAATTTCTTTGATTATTTTACAAAACATTAAAAAAACTAATTTTAATTCTTACACATATGAACCATTTATGTTTTTAACTTTTTTGCCCCATACTTGTCCCATATTAGCTCCGTGCATACACTGCCTGCAGTTCAGCCGAGAACACTCTGAATTTTTGTCACGTGACTGTTGGTCACAGCTGAGTCACTAAAGGCTTCACGGTTGCGAAGAGGAGCGCAGAATTTTTTGTTTTTGACAGAATCTGGTTAAAACGAATAGTTAATTTTTGGGCATTTTTTAACTGAGACACCTAAAATGAAATAGCAAAATTGAAGCTTTCTCGTAAGTAAATGTTCAAATTACATCAAGCTGTAGAGAATGCAAAATGAACATGCAGAAAATAATGTGACTAAAACAAAAGAGATTGCAAACTAACAGTAAAAAAACATATTATTAGGTACACCTGTGAAATCGAATGCTATCCAATAAACAAGTTCTGTCCTTAATTCTGCTTTTACCAAGTTTCTGCATTCAGTTTTTGATTTAAACATGTTTCTGATGTTTTGCTCTCCTCTTATGGGTTGAACAGCTACTAAGAACACCTTTAAATTGTAGAGCAGTAAAATAAACCGCCACCGCGTCTTTCTGTGACCGCGATAATAAACATAAAGCACAAGTTCTTCGACAACATCAGCAAAAATGTAGAAGCTTCGTAAAAGTAGAGTTAGAGGTGCAGCTGTTGTATTTGATAGCACTAGATTTCACAGGTGTAGCCACCATCATAACACTACCAGCAATCAAAAAGAGAAAACAAAAGCAGAAAATGTTAGTAAATTGCATTCATGTGTATTTTTGTGTGCAATGTTTGTGTGCTAATGCTTCACCGCCATTGTCATCTACTGAAATAGCTGCTGCGACACCAAAACAATCAGCTGAAAGATGCTAAACTTCTTACAGATTTTACACTTTCTGCGAACTTCAGCTGCATTTTACAGGAGGAACAACAGCGTTTAAAAATGCAGATAACGACCAGACACTTATCAGCCTCTGTGGATGCGTCTGGCAGAAACACTTTGCTGAGCCAGTTCTGTTTAATGTCTTATTATTAAGCCTTTCTTATCATGCGTCGGGTTCAGCTGGATGCCATTAAGAGGTTTTATTTAGTCTTTAGACCTGCAGAGGAGGACGTTCTGACCCCAAACCCAATGTTTACAGCGGGTTGGTTTTAGCTCTGCTGCGTCACAAGTGACATTTTCCTTTAAGAAGAGCTGCTGAGCTGAGAAACAAATGTAATTCTGGACTGCATATCTCAAGAGGCACATGCTCTGTTTTCCCAATTAGCATGAATTTAATTTTATGCTAATAGAACGTCGGCGATGCAGTTACATGCACAATATTGATTTGTTTCCCCTTCTGAACACAAAAGCTTCTCGACACAAAAGCTCACTCTTGAGGCATTTTCACAACCTTTACTCACCCAAAAGGAGATTAGCTCCTTTGTGGGTTTCCTAGAAGCAGCTAATATGGAGCTCATTGCATGCAGACGTGTGCTATAGCAGGATATTTACAGTAATCTGCTGTTTATGTCTACACTTCATCATCTGTGACGTGCGACCGGAGCCTCTATCAGCCTCACCCTTTCAGCTCCAGATAAATAGAGTGTAAACATATTGTGCACACAGAACACATAGAGACCGTCACATTTCGGCTTTTTGCAAAGCAGATATTATCAACCCGGGTTTGCAGAAATCAAATATTGTCCATGGGGGGATAATAGGAGAATACAAAAAGCAGGCGGTGAGGCGTGGAGCCGACCACTGAGGCATGATGGGAGTCAGCTGGAGGCAGAATTGATCGGCCTGCAGAGTCCCAAAGCGTCTCAAATGTGTTTGTGGTTGGTGGTTGAGGAGGTGACTGCCCTTCCCCGTCCTGATCCGTCCGTCCTCCAGGACGAGCTGCATCAGCAACATGGGGGTTGTCTTACATAAGAGCCTCCGACTTAACATTCAAAGAACATGACGGGAGATTCACTCAGCAAAGAGAACAGGCATGAAAGTCAGCAAGCATATGGTGAGTTTATGTTTTAAAGATAGACTGGATTTGTATTGCCCTGCGATAGGCTGGCGACCTGTCCAGGGTGTCCCATCTTCGCCCAAGTCGGCTGAGATTGACTCCAGCCCCCCGTGACCCTACAGAGGATTAGATGTATAGATAATGGATGGAAGGATTTGTATTGCACATACATACACCGATGAGGCATAACATCATAACCACCTGCCTAATACTGTGTTGGTCCCCTTATGTGGTCCAAAATGCTCTGAACCATTGGGCATGGACAAGAGGACATCTCAGGGTGTCCTATGGGGTCTGGAACCAGGACGTTGGCACTGGATCCTTTGGGTACTCTGGCTTGTGCAGTGGGGCCTCTGTCAATCCAACTTGTTCCACTGCATCCTGTTGATGCTTGATCACAATGGGGTGTAGGAAGTTTGGAGGTCAAATCAACATGTTGGATCATTGTCATGTTCCTCAACATGTTCCTGATTGTTTGATGTTGTTTCCATGTGGTGGGGTGCATTTTCCTGCAGGGGTAGGCCAGGGACATTTGGGATTTCCATTTGCATGAGGGAGTGTGTTTGTTGTGGGACCATGTTTATTTGGGTGTGAATTTTGATGAGTTGTAATTCCAATTTTCAGGTATCTACAGAGTTTTGACTAGTATGGAAAAACATTTCAACATTCAAAAGGCAAGTTTGACTATCTGTGAATTACATCACTTTACATAGTCGTCCTCACACAGTGTCTTTAATTCGAGTTTGATTCGCCAAAATAATAGTTTCAGATATCTCAAAAATGTTGCAACTACTCCAAAATGTTGTGCATAACACTGGATTTTGGTCCAGCACAGCACTGAAACTGTGTTAGCACAAGTAACTGCAGTTGCTGTGGTGCATAAGTTTGTTAGAAATTGCAGTGAAATAGAAAGATCTCATCAGCAAAGAGCTTGTGGAGAGTAAGAGCTTCATTCATTAGAGATTTGCAGTCAAAATTTACTAGCACGTTGCCCTCAGGTTGCTCAGATATGGCGGTAGAACAGGTTGTTATATGGAGTTGTGGTCTCCACTTCTAGCTTGCCGTAGTTTTTGACGCAACTACAGATATCTGCAAAGTCAGGTCATCTCCTCAAAACAAGTCACAACTTTGACTTATCGGGTAAAATATCTGAACATTTACTGGCCACAAAATTTGACACAAAAACATTCATGGTCCTCAGAGGATGAATCTTACTGACTTTACTGATCTGCTAACTTTCAGCGTCGCACCAGCAAGAGGCGGACATTTTTTTAAGTAAAATGTGTTGTCAACAATTTTGATCAGTTGTAGCAAAGTAACTTTGACTTATCCAGTCAAATATCTCAAGATTTTTAGGCAGAAATTTCAGTGCAGACATTCGTTGTTCCCTGATGATGAATCTAATTGACTTTGAAACCAAGACTTTAGCTATGAGGCTGACATTTGTTAGTTTTGGTGGGTTTACCTTGCAACGATTGCTTGGATTGCCATGAATATTGGAAGATGCATTCATGTCCCACTGAGGATGAACTGTCATAAGTTTGTGAATCCCTAATTTTTTGATTGCAAATGCTACCTGCAAAATGAATGACTCTTACTTTTAGCATGCAAATTAGCAAAACAAAGATGGCGAGCATGGTACACAATGCACTTGCAGGACATTAGCAAATTAGCATTGTCACTGCAAGCATGTTAGCATGTTGATGTTAGCATTTAGCTCACGGGGCTGTTGGCGTGGCCTCTTAGTCTTGTTCAAACTCACAAACATTGGTACAGAACAGGCTCAGAGTGCACGACAGCAAGGACAACAAAGGGGAACATGAAACAATGAGAGGCTTCAACAGCCCCTCATCCATCCTACTCTAAATTCCCGCAGTGTGACCGTCCCAGGCAGACGGGGGACAAAAGGCCGAGTGTCTCGCTGCCGCTCAAAGCGACATCTCAGCACTCTCGCCTCCAACAGGCCCAAATATGACGGCCTACTGGCTCCAGCTGCCACTCGAAGGAGCTCCGTTCAATCCCGGCTCTGTCTCCGAGATTGGCCCCATCTCTGGCGGCCTCTCGCCTGTGGGCCGATGTGCAGAAATGCAACCGATGCCCACTTCAGGAAATACCAAGATGAAACGCAGCTCCTTGCCCTTGGATCTGAAGAGCGGAGAGAGGCTTAGGTGGCGGTAATCACGCCGGCGGCTTGATTGATTTCGAGGTTTGAAGAGGCTCTTGGAAGGCTCGTCCGTCTTTAGGAATAAGTGTGCAATTATGGCAACGCATTCAGATGAAGCGAGCGATAAAAAAGGCACACTTGGTGCTCATTCAAATGCCTCTGAGGACGAGGTGACACAACAGAATGTCAGAGAGACACTTAAGCAGAGAATAAGAGGAATGTAATAAGGACAGCCAGTCGGTGTACCCATCATGTTTTTCATAATCTGCCTTAACATTATGAGCAGCAGCAGAAAAGTCTCATGAATGCTGTATAAAAACTGCATTTCAGTCGCCACATCTCCTTTTTTGTGACATCTGGATTTCCACAGGCAATTACCGATCCAAGTCAG